>OX463788.1:12461636-13012240 GCA_949825025.1 Siphlonurus alternatus
TTCAAGTGGTCCTCCATATCAAACCGAAAAACCGAAATCCAAAAAATACTATCTTACATAGGTTTGTAAAAAAAAAAAAAAAAAAAAAGCTAAAGTCAGAGTGACGCGTCGTTTAACCTGATAAACACCCTCGAATATCTCGAAAAAATACACCGTTAGGTGGTATGAAAAAAAAATATAGCGATGTTCTATATGACCCAAGCTTTTAACCAAAAACCGATTTAAAGAATTTTGCTCGAATCCGTTTTTCCTTAAAAAAATAAAGTTTTTACCATAAAAACTTATAAAAACTTATTATTATTATTATTATTATTATTATTTTTTCACGGAAAAATGGATACCAGCGATTTTTTTAAATCGGTTTTTGGTTTAAAGCTTGGGTCACAGAACATCGCTATAATTTTTTCATACCACGTAATGGTGTATTTTTTTCGAGGGTGTTTGTCAGGTAAGGCCACGTGTTAAGCGACGCGTTCACTCTGAATTTGGATTTTTTTTTCTGGCAAACTTATGTGAGATGGTATTTTTGGGATTTCGGTTTGATATGGAGGTTCACTTGAACTATTTTTAGAAAATAAACTTTTTTATTTCCTGATAGATACTCTACTTTAAGTAGCAAGACGATATAATGTTGGTTGATTAGGAACATTTTTTTCTCTTAACAATAACATTAAATGTCACTTCATGTTTGCTTCAATCTTAAGATTGGAATGTTTTTCTACAAAATTTAATTATATAAAGAAAAATCACAATCTTCAAATGTAATCAATAAATATACTGTACGTAGTTATGTTAAGAGGAACATTTCATAGTGTTCAATAAAAACGGACGGAGTTAATAATTTTACTGCTCGTTACGTCGTTGAACTCAAACATAATTAGACTGTTAATATTGACGTCAATAATAACGACGTGCACTTTTAATTAACTTTACGTTGATATTAATTAATAATTATATAGCCAGCAGTTTATGTAAAATTTCATAATTATAAAAAATCATGTTTTTGTAATGTTCTCAGTATTTTTTGCTGTTTTGAGTTTATTAAATTTAATGCGAATGCATTTTCTCGTTATTCTTACCGTGTATGCATCAGAATAGATGGATATACAAAATATTAAGTGCATACAATAATAATATTATATATATATATATATACATTATATACATATATTATTTATTATAATAAACAATATTCAAGTGATATGTTAACTTGAACATATATATGAAAAATATATATATAATGTTGTATATTATTGTAGCCTCTCAATTTTCAAATCGGTAAGTCGTTTGTGGTGTATAAATAAGTTAAAAAAAATGAAACCTGAAGCTCCTCTTAATATACGTTATAGTAGGCAGGAAATCCTTGTAGAAATCTATAACACTACCACTTCAGAGCTCTTTCTTCGTGGTTTCTACTGTGTATGGATGCTCTCAGATCAAATATCACAATTTTGAAATAAAAAATACGTCTTTCTGTATTGTGTTTAAAAGGTAGCAACATAAAGTGTGTGTATTTATATATCGTTAAGCATTATATCCGATGTACATACAATCGCAACAAATGGTGCTTCTTGCTGGGATTGTTGTTATGTGTCTATCTTTTTAGCTGATTAATGTAGGTAGATTTTTTTTTTAAATTAGAAAATAATTACGCAAGTACGAACAGGTGATCGGACCTCCTTCAAAATTATTATCTAGACGAGGCAAGATAGAACTTTCCTAAATTTTTCTCATAAGTGAATATTATTTGGTTTCATAATTATGCCACACTCTCGTTCATTGCTTTCCCTTGATTTTATTTTTCATCGTTATTATTATTATTTTTTTTAATTTCCTTAAATAACAATGAATTGTTGAATTTTATTTTTAATTTTTCCTTAAAAATGAATTATAAATGAAAATAAAGTTGAAGAAAAAATTAACATTAAAAAAAACTTCAATCCATGCTTTGAGATTGTAACAGAAAAGAGGAAACTAAAAGTAGTATGATTTACTCACCGCTAACTTCTGTTTGATGCGGTCCGTGGTGATTTGGCCACTGAGCTTTTGAATGAGATTGATGGCGGTTCCCTGGTCCAGACAGCCTGCCTGGTCCGCCGCGGCCTGGTCGAACATCTCTTGTAACCATCGCTCTCGCAGCGCAGGTTTCTCGTGCAGCCCGTCCGGAGCTACAACGGAGAGACTCCATCACTTCTCACTCCAACACAAGTAAATCTTCTCAAAATTTATACTTTTGAATAAAATCACACTTTATATAAATTTTCCTTTATTTTTAAGCTACTAGGATGACATATAGTGATAGCAAATATTTAATATATTGTAAAAACATGCAAAATTTCGTAATTATGAAAATAGGAAAAATATACATATACATATACATACATATACCTTTACATAGATAGAAATCTAGCGGGACAAATTAGCAACGGCTGATAGGATTCGATCCTAATAATCAAAGTTAAGTTAAATCAAAATTAATTATCAAAAGCTGAAGTATCAAATATTCCCTTGCATCAGTTTACGGTATAAGTTCAGTACCCAATGCTAGATTTGATATTTTAATTATCCGAATTCAAGTTTGGGGGCTAACATGTTTATACATTATACATTGCAGCTAGGACAGTATTATTTTTTAATTATTATTAATATTTTTCAGAATTGCAGTTTGCATGCTTGTTTAACTTACATTTATGGGCTCCAACAAGTGCATTGAGACCCGTGACCCAGATGTTCGCTTCTTCTGTAGAAGGTGCAACTAAATCTAACGACTCAAATGTTTCTCCGTATAATATTGAAAAAGCACAATCTTCTGTATAATTAGATGATATATCACGATTTCGAAGGACTTCTGTATTTTTTCCAACTCGAATCTCTTTAATGCTATCGATGGTAACTGAAAAACAGTAAAATTTATACAATTAAGATTGTTGCTTAGCTCTAAAATGTTGAATTAAATTGATTAATAGCAGATTTGAGATTGGTATAGTTTATATATAGAAATACAGGGAGATCTCTAAATTTCTTATTAGAAGACCTGAAAATAGGTTCTGTATGTATGTAAATTGAACGTTAGTAGTTTTTTTTTCATTGCATGTATTGCTATGGTTGTATATTTTTATTTATATTAGACTCGAAAGATTTATGAACGTTATAAAAAAATACATGCATTGGAGTTTACACTGTGAAATGGACTGAATAGTAAAATAATATTAAAACAATATTTTATAAATTCAAATAGCAATAAAATTCTTTCATTATACGTTTTAAAAATTATTTGTACTTGTATTATTTTGTTTTATGAAATTAAAATTACTTACCCATTGCTTTAGAAACTTTTTTAGAAGTTGGTGTCCACTTAATTGAACTCATGTCTTCGGCGAGGGTGAAAAAGCGATGATATTGCCTCGAGTTGGGTCTCACTTTGATCAAACTGCTGCCGCTCATCATGTATTGCAAACAGGCAGCGGCTGTAACAAAAAGAAGAAAAAACAAATGAAAATATTGATTGATAAATTTACACTGTCTAAACAAGAGAATGCAGTATTCTATAATAGGAGAATAATTATAATAATACATAATGCATATACCTACTGTACAAAAACAAATATTATCAGTTCACTTGAAAATAAGTAATTCATTAGGTTTGATTGAATGCTGCTGGTTGTCTCAATTAATTATGAATGACAGAACGAGTCACCAAATTAAATGTTAAAAATTACATACATTTTAATGATTTTTAACTGTACTGTAGATGGAGCTTTCAATCTTATTATGTGTGATCGTGTGTGAGACAAATTACCAAATTATTTTTTAGGTATAATACGACTTCAATTAGGTACTGTTATGCAAAATGAATTTGGCCAGACTATATATAATCTTAACACAAATTATTTTAGTCAAAAGTATTAATTGTTCTGTATAATCTGTAATTAATTAAACCTGGATTTATATCATGTCAATTTTAAATTAAACGTTTGAGAGCCATTTTCTTGCAGTAACATCTGTCCTTGCCAATAAAAATAAATTTGTAAAAGCGATCGAATTAGTGCACTTTTAATCATTCCTATCGTTATGAATTATATTACATTTGACATTGGAGGGATATATACCAGCGTTTAGCTAGCATGAATTACGCACACTAGTAATATTAGGCGCGATTCACGAAGAGACTTTTCCAAATTCCTCACTAATCGTGCACGGTTAGCGTTAGCACAACTAAATTACATTAACCGCCTTTATAGTTAGTGAAAAAACTTGGATAATATTAATGGGTTCATTGCATCCATTGTTCCACGCCTAAGCGTTCTAGTGTATTTTATTGTTAACATTATTGCATTATCAGCATGTTAGTCAATAGTCAACAATTTCATAGTTTTATTTACATTTATGGTATTTTGTAGTAAGTAGAATATATTTTTTTTTAAATAAAGGAGTTGAGTTGAGTCATTGAACATTGTCACCAGAATTTCAAAATTCCTTCTATTCCTAGATATTGTAAATATTTATGATTAATTTGCACTTTCAGCTTCTTCCAGAAATATCGTGTAAGGCTTTTCGATGCTTCGTTTGATCTCAATTCGCAATTCGCAGTTATAGAGTTTTCCTTGAATGTTCAGGCTATTCATGTTTCATAATCCAATCTATGAAAAACACATTTACGAAGCACAGTACAGAGTACAGAGAGAGAGAGAGATAGCCACTTCACAACCACCGCAACTGCCAGTACCTCGAGAGTAGCGGTCGACACAAGCTCGGCAAATATTCATGTGCATGTCTACTTCAATATATATTATGCTGTTAGTAAGGTAGCAAACTGCCATATTTATTTTCCTGCCTCACAAATAAATTTACATTGCAAACATCCAACCATACATTTCCATGTTGCCCAGACATAAATTTAAACTCCCTCTCACGTATGCTCCTATAAAACACAGAATATGAAAATGAATAAAATTAACCTTTTTTTTTTTTAATACAATAATTAGCAGACAATAACATCCAATCATTGACACAAATTTTAAAATCTTTTATCCCAGCTAGTGCACACGTTACAATGTTCAACTAGCATTTGATATATAATTTTATTCTAAAAGACATATTATTTTTACCCCCTCTCCCTTTCCTTTATAATCCATTAATATTTACATATTTGAGTCCATCTTTCCAATTGAAACATTTTTTTTTTAATTGAAGCTGCAACTATCTATAACATAATAACTTGGTTAGCAGAGTCACTGTATACGTCACAAATTCAAATTCAATAGTTTTTATTTCCATTATCTCCTACAGTCAAAAGTATTATACAATAATACAATATCTTGAGGTTCCAGAAACGTCAAATATGATACACAACACAATACATATAACATCTATTATAACTTTAAAAAATATAAATAAAGAATCACCATTTAATATTTATATGTTGAAAAAGCTATTTCAAAGCTAAATAAAATTGTCCACGTAATGAATATTCCAAAAAAGTTTTAACGTCAAAAAACATTATCATAAAAAAATGAAACAAATGATAACGGACGTTATTTGCATGTAATAGATATAATAGAAAACTTAATTTCACTACCTTAATTTGCCTTAACTGGAAAAAATTGTGACCTATAATCCCCGAAGCCTCTACACAAAATTGTCTTGTTTTAAAATTTTCAGACCATTGAGGGAAAAAAAGAGAGAGATGTATGTATTTCGACAAAGAGGCACGAAGTGAATACAGAAACTTAAAATGAAGTATGTATACATTTTACTAATATAACATGGACACGATTCACGAAGTAGTATAATATATATGTAGTGTAAAGATATATCCAGTTTTCTCACTATATAATCGCGGTTATATATAGTCATTGAGTTAGGCTGACAGTGCTGACACTAAACGTGGTTAGTGAGAAGCCTGGTTATCTTCCTTCGTGCATAGCTTCCTCTAAGTCTTATAACGACCATTCTTATACAATAGGAAACCGCACAAGAGAAGGTTTGCGGTCATTTTGAATTTGCCTAATGTCTCTTCAAAATCTTTAAGAAACATGATATTTCGTAAAAAAAAACAGAGAGAAAAAAAAAAGGCACAAACCAACAAAACTTGAAGATGGCTTAGTACAAACTGTATATAGCTATATAGCATTTCAAATTATTGAATTGCAATTATTACATGGTGCCATCCTACATGGGGACTAGAAAAATTTAAGAAGATAATACAATTATACTAATTGTAAACCGACCTCCACGATTGCTCATGAAAATTCATATTTCACCTGAGCCTCCCTCCCTCACTTTAGTAATTTTTTTGTATACCTAAGATTAATATTGAAACGATTCTCTTGTTGTTTTTATTTTTATATACTTATTTGTTAATTAAATAAGTACATAATATTATAACATGTATATAATAACATACAACATCTGATATATGCAGTCTTTAATCCTGACCGACCCACAATATTCCTGTTCCCTTTTGAATTTTTACACATTAATTTATACTCCATGATGCAACTCTCAATTATAATAAATGATAATAAATTAATAAATAAATAATTTAAATAAATAATTAATAAATTAAAGTTTTTGAGAGCATTTACATTTTGTTTGTTTGTTTTATTTGTTTTATTTGTCTGCCTATCTATTTCAGAATTTACAGCTGTGTGTTATAACAACTAACTAGTTTAGCTTATTCTAATTGAAATATTATATGATTAGAATTGTGCAATTATAAATATATAATGTCATGACACGACCGTATGCTACTTGTGCTCTAATGCAATCCTTTTCAGTGCTTGCTATACTTCCGACCGAACGCAACAGACAAGTCAAATATTCCCGTAACAAAACAGGTCTTCTAATTTCTTTAATATGGAGGGGATGTTTTGCACCTGCTGATTTGCATTGAATGTAACGGGGAGACTGCAATATTACTGCATTTCAACTCTATTTGCAGTAGGAGTTTCTCGTAAATCAGACGTATTTTTTAAAGGTGTGGCTGCTGCGTTATAGCTCGCCCAGCTCTGCAATCTCAACTTCATTGCTTGCAATCGAAGTTTTATTTGCATATAAAGTATTTTTTATTACTTTATTAAAATGAGTTTTTGACGCTCTATTTTATATCATGCCATGTGAATTTTTTATTTGCAAAATTTATATTTATAGATATTATATAATGTGTTGCCTGTATATATATATTTGTATTATGAGGAACAGTGCAATTTTTATGGTCGACTTTTTAACGACGTAATAGTAAAAAGTATCTGACAGAGTTTCATTATGGTGCTGAAGTGATTTTATGTGCATATTTAGTATGAATTTCATTATTTTGCCCTCCTTTTTTTAAGTAGAAGTAATTAATATAAATTTAGTGATTTATCTTCCTGGAGTCGAAACAAATATATTTTATGGTGTAGTAAAACTTTAATTTGCTTGTATATTATTAATGTACAGTATAGTTTGCATGCAGCCTGTTTTTTAATCATCAGGTAGTTTTTGAATCCCAACATAATTATTGGTCAGAAGTCATTCATAGATATTGTAATTGCAAACTGCATAGATGGACTTACAAGTTAGCACCACTGAATTTTAGGATATTGTAAGACCATTATGAGTGCTATATATCGAAATTCCTAGACGCTCTTATGTAACGTTATGTCAAGTGCATAAAAAAAAACTATCAGAATTGTATTAACGAAAGCCCCTATATGCATACGTTTTAGACTAAAAAAGTCCCAATAATATTCTCTATTTTTAACATAGTCGCCTAAAAAGTCACTTATTACATTTGTCACAAAATAGTTTCTCAAACAATTGTCTCGAAAGTATGCTAGTATGTCCAAAAGAACATCCAAAAGGATGTAAGATATCTTTGTGGGCTTAATGACAATTTAACGGGTCTAAATAGATCTGTGAAAAGCTTGCGTCTAACGGAAGAGGATGGGGGGGGGTAGTCTTGAGGAGCACCACAGAGCACAGAGTAGCCTAGGCTACTGGAACAGCTAGTGCGCAGGCTCAGGATTTTACAGGAAAATATAAGGTTTTTGGAAATTTAGGTACTAAAATGACAGTAAAAAAAATCTTAAGTTGCAAAATACTATTTTTTTTCCTCTAAATTCTAAAATAATCTTGAAATAGCAAAATAGTCGCAAATAATATCTTTTTAACATTCGTAATAAGAAACATCAGTAGCCTCGAAATTGAAAATAGTCGAAATACTATTTTTATGACCTCTAGTTCAGACAATGAGGAAGTATACATACTAGAAAAAAATAATTCTATAAAATATTAAGCAGAACAATCACATTGAACTGACGATAAAATTGTTTGTTTTACGTTTCTACGATGATTTGTTTTAATTCTTGGGAATTCATTGAAGATCGAAGCGGGAAATCTGTTTTTTAAACACCCGATAAGACCAGCTTGCGATAAGATGTCACTTTCCTGTATCAACAAACACACGTGGGTAGCTTGAGGCTATATGGAACAAAGGTAAACGCTTGAACAGGAAAATGACATCATAACGCTCTTAAAGTGGGTTGCCTTTGTAGCCTTTTCTTATCGAGCGTTTTAAAACCAGATTTCTTGCTCTGATCGTTAAAAAATTCCTAAAAATCAACACCATCGTACATGAACGTAAAACAAACGACGTTGTGATCAGTTTAATAGACTTAATAAATTTAAGTGATATTAGAAAATTAGTACACTTCCCCATTAATGTTGGTTAACTTTGTATTATAAAATAACATGCGGAAGAGCACATGAACAAAAATCAGGAAAACAAAACAAATAACATTTCTTACAATTTAATTTTCAAGGCTATTCTTCCTATTAATTAATTTTTAGATATTATTTAGAAAAAAATTTACATCTAAGAGGAAAATAATTATCATAATGAGTCGTAATAGTGTCTAAGTTTGTTTTTTTGTTTTGCTTTTCTGCTTCCTTCTAAATTTCCTTCCTTCCTCTCCCTGGCCGGCGGCGGGCTGCTGTTCTGTGAAGGCTCGCGGCCGCGTTCTTCTGCTCGCTCGAGGATGTAGTTTCCGCTCTCCAATCAGCAACCTTCTTCACAAATAAATAATTCTCTAAAGTAAACATACAGGCTTACTACCTCGAAAAAAATATTAATAATAATCTTTTACAGTGCGATCTCATGAAAAAAAAATATATACATATATATAATATATACATATAGAACTGTAAGCTGTATATAGTGCCATAGAGTTTATTATATTCAACTTTACAAAGAACAATTTTAAATGCTAAAAACTCATTAATAAAGCATTGTTTATAATTCTTTTGTGAAAGAAGAAATGAAATATATATATATATATATATATATATATATATATATATATATATATATATATATATATATATATATATATATATATATGTATTTATGTATAAATTTTTTAACGTTGATTGGTTCATATTTAGTATCACTATAAAACCTTTTAATGACAAAGACTGGGAATTTCACTAATATATTTTTTATGTATAATATATTATAAGGTATGAGTACATAAACATGAAAATTCGACCAAAATTAATTTTACTACGCTGAACAACAATATTTTCCATTGACAAAATACTTATTTGTCTTTGCATTTTCATATTTTTCCACGACAATTCCTTTATGAGGCAATTTTTTTTAAAATAACTTAAAAATTAAATTATTGTGAAATGCTTGAAAAATTGATTGAATTGAAGACAATTGAAGAATAAAATAAATATCATTAAATTTTTGCTAGAGGAGATTGACGAAAAAGCAATAACAAGCGTTTGGTGACAGTGGACTGCATGGGGGTACATGGTTACGACAATACTTCTAAATCTTCGATCCAAGCAACCCTAATACATTTTATATCATCTGATGCAGCAGGGTCGATGCCTGGTACAATGTGGCCCACCGAAGTTCTATGACGCCGACGCGGTGGGTCGCCGTCACCACTGCCGCCGCCGTTGCTGCCGCCGCGCCTCGTTCCTCATTGCTACTGGGCACCGACTTTTCGGCTTTGCTATTTTTACGGGAGCCGCCAACTAAGTAGGCTGTGCCAAGCAGGGAGTCAAGGCAGCGTTTGCAGAGCGCGCGAGCTGGCGAGAAAGCGAGCAAGCAGTGATGATGTGGAGTAGCAAGCGTGAGAGCCTACTGCCAGATAGCAGGCAGGTAACATCAAACGCTACCATCACGTTAGTATCGCACGCGCGTGTCACCGTTGTTGTACACACGAAGAGACGGCGAGTGAGCAGACAGCCCCTATAAGCACCACGCCCCACTTGGGCAAATAGCTACGCAACGGAAGTGTGGGCCGTTTTACTGTTCAAACTTCTACAATAATTAATATTATGCATTAATTAACAAAACATAACATGCATAAATACTCAAATTACGAATTACATGCTTACACATTATGTAAATATTACAGTAGAGTGAATAGAGCTTCATTATTATAAGTAAATTATCATGCATTATGTTAATTACATGTAAAAAAACATATACAGCAAACATCTTATATATTATCAAACTATGTTGTGGTAAAACACTCCTGATACAATCATATTTGAAACGTTTTTAATAACATAAATAAATCCTTAATTGATTATGTTTGTATATTAAAGTTCCATTCAGAATATCACGTTTATATCAACGAAAGTTCTGTTGGTATCGCCTTGCAATATTTCCATGACTAATAGTTGTTATAGCTTCGATTAATTGTTTGAAGTGTTTCAACATTAATGCCAAAACCATCTGAGACGAGTGAAATTTTCCAGGGCGATATCTGTACCTATCTATACGATATCAGCAAGTTGTCAAGTTTTTTGGGAAGGAAATTAAAAGAACATAATTATATTATGCACTTTGCTCTCTGTAATGCTTTGAAATTAATTTAATTTGTAAATCTTTTGCTCACCAAGAAACCTATATATATATATATATATATATATATATATATTACATACTCGTATATATAATATTAGATATCTACTGCAAATTACAAACTGTAAAAATTATGTTTTGTAAATTTGTCAGAATTAACGTTTGAAGATTTTCTTTAACGTACTTGCAATTAAGTAAGTGGTTTAATTAAAAAATTGTAATAAAGGAAATACGTTTTTAGGCCTGTAACTTAAATGCGAATCAATTCTAGGGTGCAACCTTACCTTCAGGTATTATCCTAGTCAAAGGCTGCTCAGTAAGAGAAAAAATGTTCACGTCAAGTCATTTCCACCCCTATATACAGGGTTAAAAATGTGTTAAAATAAAATCTTGTCAAAACATTCTAAAAACCGAGATTTAGGGGTCCAAAAATAGTTTCAATTTTATTATGTATATTTAAAAGGTAGAACCACCCTATTTCATCCATAAAAAAATTGAAATTATTAATTTTTTAAAATGTCAGATTCGAGTTTTTCATGGTCAAATTAATATGAAGCCAAATCCGTGTCGGAGGTGAAAGTAGTACCTTCCAGCAACAACTTTCTACCCAGGGTGTCTCTTTTGATGAAATATGGTGGTTCTACCTATTAAATGCACACCATTAAATCTAAATAAAACATTTTTGGACCCATTTTTTTTTTTTTAATGTTTAGACAAAATTTTATTTTGGCACATATTTAACCCTGTAGTGGGGAGGGGGGAAGTGAACATTTTTCTTGTTATGAACAGCCCTTGACTAGGGTAATACCTGAAAATAAGAGTGTATTGTACCCTAGAATGTATTTGCCCTTGAGTTGAGTCCTAAAAACGTATCTCCCTTATAACCAATATGTTCCAATCTTTTACTTCCATAATTAACATATTAAGGAGTTATGTATGAAACAAGATTTAGTGCACGATAAACATATAACAATAAAAATAAAGATTAGTGCTTTACATATGTTTGTATTGACTCAAGCTTGTAAGCTTGCGGTTAATTGCTGTCATACGCAGCTGTTAGTGTCGATCAAGTAAAAGGGATATTTTACTGAATGAATGAATGCAATGAATAAGCCACTGTTGTGATGGAATTAGTGTGTATACATCAATATATTATGTTATAACGCTTTGTTTGATATTCTCATCATTAAGTATCCATATATAGGAAATTCCAGAAATATTTTTTACTTTTTCACTGTTGTGAGAGAGTAAATTAAAGAATTATTTTATAAAAATGCATATTTGTTAACTTACAATGCAGTAATTTAACATCATAAACATTTATTTGTGAATAATGCAACTGAAGTATGAATGAACTTTTTTTTAGCACATACAGTACATGCCACTTTAATAGATATACAGCTACCAGATTTAAATACTAAAATGTTCACAAGCACATAAAGAGCTTATTACAAAATGATATTAATACGAAATTTTCTTTAATCCTGAGTACCTGATTGGTGGCGCGGTGGCGTCTATTTTTACGTGCGTAGTTATACGTGATAAAATAAAAGTCCATGGGCGAGCAAAGAAACCTGTAAACTTAAAACTTAAAATGTCATCAAATTCATTTGGAATCTAGTGTAAATATGATGATTTCTGTATTTTTAATGTATTTTGCTTAGCATTGTAAGGAAGGTGCATGCAAGAGTGATGCAACTGTACTAGTGCATGTGTACATCGATTAAATAATGTTTAAGGGGGAAGGAGTGAGAGGTGGGGGAACATAATAGAGACAATCACCGATCACAGCACCCTGCACCCTTAAAGTCTTGTAATATTTTATGAAAAATATAATAATAATAATAATATACCGCACCTTTCTTATATTCTACAGTATTTCTATGTACTACTGCTCCTAATATGAAGAGCTGGATCGTTCATTATATTAATTTTTTTAAATTTTTAGTGTAACGTAATACCTTTATTTTTTTAAGCGGTGCAAATGTACAAAATATTAATAGGAAATATTTACAAATAAATTAATATAGAATTCAATTCAGAAATTTTTAATATTAAAATATAAAATTAAACAATTCTTAAATTAATCATCTAAAATCTAAATGTACTAAAAAAATAAGTTAACTAAAATTTTGCTTTTTTTTTTGCCCCAGATGATTATAGTTAAAAGCTTAAAAACATTAGTAACGTTGCAACAATTAAGTCCTTCTCTATTTAACTTATATCGCACAGTACAATAAAATAATATAAAACTTTGGAAAATTAATTAAAGAATCAAAAAGAAAATTTATATGGAAATTTATGACAAACTTTGTACATGTTTGAGTCATCCACTATTAATCATAATAATGCACGTCAATGGGTCACACCTGTTGAACAGTGCTGCCTCATGCGGTCGGCTATGATCGGGACTACAAAATGAATGAATATTCATTTATTCTCTATACATACAAAGTGAAGTCTATATCTGTGGTTGCTCTTCAAGACTGAGTTTCTATAACTTGTCACGTAAATTTATTCCAGACTGATCCAATAATATTTTGTAAACATATATATTGAGAGACGTAATGAATTCATTTAAAGGCAATAAGACAAGCATGGACCATGCACTTTGTGCTATATCCTTTCATATCAAGGTCTCCCTCTCTTCGTTCACACTCTCGCTCGCTCTGTTTCAAGTTTACTGCTGGCAGAAATCTCATCTCATTCTCTCTACACACATAGACTTTGATATAACCAAGTAATCTAATACTGAATTTGTTGACATGTGCATGAGCACAAATAATACATAATTATTTTTATATTCAGATTTACGTTTATTTTCACAGGTGATGTGTAAATATCTGTGTACTGCGCACTTCAATTAAATATAATTTTATAATAATAATAATAAAATTGTCTTTATTATGGAGGCGGGATTTAAGCCAAATGGCCCACTCTTCCATCCAACCTCAAAACAAATACATTGAAGAGATTAAATGACACACACAAAAGCAGAAAAAAGAAGACAACACTAACATAGAGACAAGTTTCATAGGTACATATAATTAAAATGAGGTACACTAAAAAATATTAACATGTTAAATTTTATGTTATTTATGAATGTTTTATTGGGACTTTTAGCAGAGTTCTTGTGTAATGAAATGATTACTAAAAGTATATGACGGTGAATAAAATTGCAACAGATGTTTACACACCTGCGCACTCAAAATAGTCCCCTTTTATTAAGTTCATACTTAAATCTGTAGATATGCCCAAATTGAAGAATAAACTTACAGTAAAAGTATGTATATGCCGGTGATCAAACCATGACACTGATGCTATAAAAATTCTATTTCAAATACCACAGAACTATCGAAGTAAGAGATGGGACAAGTTTGGCCATTATGAGAGCTATTATCTCTTATTTTGGGCCCATAAGAAAGTTTGAAGCCGCGTCACAAATGCATGGGCATTGTTATTTGTTATTTAAGAAGGAAGGAAAGGGAATGGAAGCGGACAGACCCACCCATCACTTGAAACGTATTGTGCTTAATGGTGTGATCGATTGGGAAATTTATTGAAGGTTTGGGGATCAAAATAAAAGATGTCCGCTTTCTAGCAGAGGTCAGTTTCTTATCTTCCTAAAACAGATAAATGTATGAATGGCTTATATTCTTTTATTTTTTGTATTAATATTATTTATCACGAAGTCCATACGTCCATACCGATCGATGGCCAGCAATGGATCAATCGTATCTGATTACGCTTTGCTGCGAACCTATGCAAGTACGAACATTATGACCGCTTGTCACTCTCACGACACAAATTTCGTGTGCTGTAGCTCACCGGAAGATCTAAATGAGGCATGACATTTTCATCATCGGCCATCAATGTGAGGGTAAAGCGTGATTTACAGCATATCATTTTGCCTACATTTTTTTTTTCTTACAGTAAAATTTCACCTCGTCCTTCATGAACTGTAAAAACATTTTTGCACATACATTTTTTTTTTATTTGAAAATGATACATGTATAAAAAATCAATATTGTAATAAATGGTTCGAAGTTCCAAGCAGACGGGTCATCGAGTGGGTGGGTATCAGAAGTTTAGTGTAGAAAGAGACCAATGTAGTGACAATGATGACAAGAAGGAGAAAAGATTATTGATTACGATAGAATCATTGCTGTACAATTTTCAATTAACCCAACTGTACGAGCTAGTTGTTGTAAATAAGATTGTTTGCTGCAAAGCCAGGTTAAGAGTAAGTTAATAATTATTACATTTATTAAACTACTATATTTATTCAAATTTCAACAGTGTAGTAAAATTAATCTTATGATAGCTTAAAAGTTAAAACACTCCCCATAAATTAATAAGATATAAATTTAGTTATTTATTCTACCCAATATTCTACTTTCATATATAGCCGCGTTAATCAGGAAGCGGATCTCTACTTCCATTGGGTCTCATAGGTCTCATACTTTATTTTTTGCAATAAATTTGCACCTAATACTTCCAGGCGCGGATCCAGAAAAAAATATCGGGGGGTGCCCTCTCCATAAGACCAATATAAAAAAAAAAAAAAAAAAAAAAAAAAAAAAAAAAAAAAAAATGGAGTGGGGGAAATGCCTATATTGCCCATGTTAAATCCGAAATTTCGGGCCCTGGATCCGCGTCTGAATACTTCCATTTATTTGATGATAAATTTTTCTTTGCTATTGAAGGAATAGAATAAAACAAAAATTAAAAGGTGGAGTACAAGTTTGTTTGGTTAAAAAAACAAACAAAAACATTATATTCTATGATTAAACTTTAGAACAGACGGTGCTTAAATAGAGCAAGCACATCCATCGCATGTTGCATGCAAGCGCTGCAACACCAAGCGCGATGTAAAAACACACGTGACAAATTATTTGGTAGCATGAACGTCATCGGCAGTTTCTTCTTTTGTCTTCTCTTTTAAAATTTTTGTTTTTAATGACAGTCTTCTAAAAATTTTAATTAAAAAGTAAATATAAAACAACCAAAATTTAATAATTGAATCTCACTTATTTACTGTAAACAACTTACTTGAAAAGAAACCAATTATTATTATAGTCAAGTAAACAGTATAATTATACCAATAAATAAGCATATTTTTTAAAATAATAATTATTAATCATTAACATGGAAATATAGGACTTTTGAGATTTTTTTCTCTGATCAAAATTGAAAAGAAATTTAAAAGAAAAGTTCCATTGCTCGCTTGAAATTTATATATATATATATATATATATATATATATATATATATATATATATATATATATATATATATATATATTGGGGGGCATTCACAAAGCACTTTAACCCCAACTTTAGCCCCAATTTTTATCCCTGGTACTAAACATGGTGCTAAACCAGGGGCTAACCATATTTAGCTCCTAGTTTAGCACCATGTTTAGTACCAGGGATAAAACTTGGGGCTAAAGTTGGGGTTAAAGTGCTTTGTGAATGTCCCCCAATTATATATATTATTATATATATGGTTCTTCTGGAATTCTGTTAACATATAGAAAAACTAGGTTAAAAACTGTTTTTCAGTACCTATGAGAAAGTAGTTAATTAAATTAAAGTAATTAATTAAATTATATTGACCGCAAAAAGGTCCAATGGAAGTAGAGATCGTCAATTTAGTGTGAGTGTGCCACAGTATTAAAATTGTCCGTGGTAAGCCACGGCAAATAGTATGACAAATTAGTCTCGTGATTATTTATATAATTTTTATAAATATAATATACTCTTAGCACTTTTATGACCGTATTAAAAGATTCTGCTGTGACCTCAAACTTTGTCGTACTCTGCAGTACGTAATATAATTTAAAATTATTGCATTATATTCAATAAGATTCCCTTGAACATTTTCCTTATAAATAAAAGCTTCACATGAGCAGCTGTGGCTTATTTTCCTCACTTTACTTTATAAATATATTAAGGGGATGTTTGTTTTTATTCTGAATTATTTATGAATTTACAAGGATATATTATACATGTTATGAACGCAACCAACAATGCAGTCATGAATCACAATGTGAAGACTGGAGAATAAGTTTGTGTTTTATATAATATATGGGTAAGTATTTCTGGTTATAAACATTGATAACAATGAGGTTCACCAAAGTTTTGGCATATCATATAATGCTCTTATGCTATCTAATCAACATTTCAAAATAATTTTGATTTTTATTTTTATTATTGTGTATATGATGCGTATTACCATGCATTTTTTTAATAAGTAAAAAAACAAAAAACAAAACATAACTTCTTTTTTATAATAGGTATTTTAAAATTCCTTAAACCATATTAATCCTAATTAAATTTTTCTACTTAAAAATAATAATAATAATAAAAAATAAATAAAAAAAATTAAGGGGGGGGCATTTTTTTTTTTAAAAAATTTTGGATATTTAAAAAAAGTGCCCACTTGGCTAATTTAAATTAAATCAAATGAATGAATGGATAACATCTATGAAAAAAATTTATTGCAGAAATGAATAGAGGGTACCAAATTATGCTATACTCTGATTTTTTTTAGATTTTTTTTTTTTTTTTGAGACCCAGAACTATTTTTAAATAATTATTGAAAGTGCGGCCACGCCCCCTGGAGGCATCAATAGGCGTCCAGTCTCTATCCTTTTTATTAAGAATTCAGGGGTGCCAACTGAAATCACAGGACTTTCAATAATTATTTAAAAATAGTTCCGGGTTTCAAAAAAAATCTGAAAAAAAAATCAGAGTAGCATAATTTGGCACCCTCTATTCATTTCTGCAATAAAATTTTTTCATGTGTGTATTGTCCATTGAGTGTGCTGGTGTGTGAACAACTTTATGGAGAAACCACCATACCACTGAATAAAGTTTTTATAATTATTAAAAGCAAATTAATGCCTTTGTTTAAATTTATCCGAGCAATCATTTTCATAATTACACTACTTAATCATATTATTAAAGAAATCACTTGAAAACAACAAAACAAAACCGTAATTTCATTAATCAGAACAATATATTTTATAAAGGTAAATAAAATAAACAATGCCCGTGCGCATCTACATATAAATTTATAAACCACTTTAAAAGTATGGTAAAACATTTATATTTAATTTAAATTATAACTGTTTACATTAAAGATTCTCATCTTGCCATGTTATATAAATTTATCTGTATGACTTGCTGATACATTCAATCAGGAAAAACTTATAATGTATGAAAATACTTCGATCGAAATTCACACTAGTTAGTAATATAATTATAAATACAGTACTTATATACGCATGTATATTTTTAGGCTATCAATTCCCACTGGTGGTGTGTATATATATATATATATATATATATATATATATATATATATATATATATATATATATATATATATATATATATATATATATATATATATATATATATATATATATATAGTGAATGTTTGAATTTTTACTACTGCCATCGCTTGTATGGTTATGTGTATACATCGATGATAACCTCTAGCCCATGCACATGCCTGCTCCAACACCCGCCTAGCTACAGTCCAACTAACTGGATACTCTCTCTCCGGAGGAAACTGGTGCTATAAAGTTTCTGATTAGAATCGGAAAATTTGAAGATAAACCGCATGCTATAGTGTTTATAGTCTACTTTCTGTAAAAAAGTCAAATTTAAAATTGAAACTTAAAGAAAGTCAAAATTACACTGTAAACATAAACTAAATTTCACTGTACATATACTAGTAGTGTTGCTGGCTGGCAGGCAGTCACTCTGCTACAACTACTGCAGATCTGGTGCCTTTTAGCGCCTTTTCTCTCCCCCCCCCTCCTCTCTCCCCTCTCTCATCACTCACTTTGGTCAAATTATTGAGTAGTCGTTAAGTCTGCTTATCTGTTGTTTACGTTTTTTGTACTCAATCTCATGTATTATTTAATTTGTTCAATCACTATTTTAATAAAATTTTTAGTATTATTGGTGGAATTGATTAACATTTTTAAAATAAATGCATATTTTTTATCGTTACTAAATTTTATTTTATTTATTAATTTTGAATATTTACAGATTGCACAGTACAAACATATGTTCGCGTCAAATTGCTCCATTATAGTTCTCACAAATGCTTGTTTGAGTTTATTTAATAAAATATTTAACTATCTTTATGGAAAGAGCAAGATACATATAGTTGTCATTAAATTTTCAAAAAAAAAAAGGTACACTGATATTTTGAGTGAGTGAGTGAGTGCATATTCATTATATGCCGACCTTGTCATTATAATATGTAAGTATTATAAGTACTGAGTAATCGATAAACTGATTATAAATTTTCTGAATAAAAACATTTTCATGCATTCAAATGAGTGAACCCAATGAAACCGTAACACATAAAATATATAATATGAACAATTTAATTTTTTTAAATGCGTTTACAGGAGATTAATAATAATAATAATAATAATAATAATAATAATAATAATAATAATAATAACTGTTTATTGAGCAAAATGAAATACAATACAATATTATGTGCAACAGTATTGATTAGTTAAAATAAATAGCTCAAAGGGTGACAAAAAAAGGCATAACCCATGCACAAAAGTGATCAGTCACCCAACATATAAAATAAGAAAATAAAACTACTTCGTCAAATTAGAAAACAATACAAAAATAAACACAAATAAAGCATGTGAACATAAATAACAATATATACAATGAAAATAAGTAACGTTATTCCATGTTGATAACATATCCATCCTTATCACAATCAGGTAATGCATTGTACGCTTTCACAACTCTTGGGAAAAGAGAAGAAAGAAGAAAGGTATGCACTAGAGTAGCCACGGGGAGTGGAAAGCACAGTCCCAGACCCTCTCATACCTTCCCTTCGAGTAATGACAGAAACCCTATTAGGTCCAAAAACCTGAAAGTCATAAACACCTGACAGACATTTTTTAAAGAAAGAGAGATTGCTACAAAACATTTTTATTGAATTTGTTAAGTATTTAGAATCATACGCGTAATATGCACACAGAAGCAAATCTAAGTTCACGCCTGACTATGGCGCTACATACGTCTAGACAAACTGGCGCCCCCTATCTTAGCCATGTTATAACGTCCAAGATGGCCGCCGCGCGTAGTCGAATCTACACGTAAACTAAGATCTGTTGTACAATAATTGCAATAAATATAAATTTTTAGACATCATCTTAAAAGGAGATGCGTCAAAAGAGAACATTTGTCTCCATCTTTTATCATTTTTTTATGCCAATTAGGGTTGTCGTCATGACAGTAGAAACTTACGAGCTTCGTAGCTCCTTTAACAAGAAGACAATTTAATTGATATCATAGCACTTCTCATCTTTCCCCTCCCACCGCCGACACCACTACCACCCACCGTTCGCCGTTCAGATCCACTGTTCAGCACGCTACCATGTCACATGGAGCACAAGGGAAAACCTGTTGTTTCAAACCACCAAGTTCATTAAAACTTTTGTGCAAGTATTATAAAGGTATGCAATAAATTATAATATTTCAAACTATTTTGTTTTGTTTCTCCTTTTTTAAGAAAAAAAATTTATTGGTGAAATTTAATATTTTTTTTAATAAATATGCTTGGTTGTGAACTTCACAGTATAGACTTTTAGTTAAGAAAATTTAACGAGGAGTGTAAATCCTTTAAAACATGACCATGCATTTAAAATCAAAATACATCTATTTTTGTAATATTAAGTTTCATTTAATTCCTGAAATGAATTTAGATCCCCTTCGTATCGTTTATTTTCAAGGTAGAATTAAAAAACAATAATTGTGTGGTGTAATACAGGCTTAAAAATAAAATTTGTTTTACCCAAAGTCTTTACCTTAAATTCTTCAAAACGGTTCAATTTAAAGCTTTAATAATGTGATTATTTTTCATGGTAGTGCTCCTATACCCACCTGTAAGCACAGGAATTTATATGAAATTTAACCACCGATTGCGCATAAGCGATACCATGCAGGTTACACCATGTAGAATATATAATTTATATTTACACATTTTTTATTTTACTATTATTTTAACTTTACATTTAGCAGTGGCTTAGACAAGTTAATTCTAAGGGTTTGATCTCCCCTCCCCCTCTGAATTGGTCGTGGTGTAGGGAGAAGTGCATGGAAATGCAGAGAGTGGGTATTTTTTTTTATGGCAACCCCTTCTCCTTCCTTTTCCTATACAACACTGAAACGTACGTCTGCCTACTTGAATGTTTGTTTCTGAAAATCGAGCTGTTTTGTCGTGGTGCATGATGCATTCAGACAGCTTGAACAGCTCCGTCCATCTTTGGTACAGCAGCAGCAGCAGCAATGAGAGTCGTTCTCCGTATCTCTCCTCCTTGTCCCCTTGTTGTCGCCACTGCCGCAGCTCATCATTATCATGCAGCAGCTCTAATGTAGAGCCTTGAGATATATAGGCCACCAAGATATGGTTCCGCCGTCGTCGCCAATGCTCTAGCTTCGTTTATACATTACATAGAGAAGACAAAGTGCACTCATTGCATGCGGTGCTCTAACATCCGTACGAGTAAACATGCAGATGCTAGCCTGCTCATCTGCAGAGGTCACACAGCTATCAGCATGCTGTGTCTCAATGTAGATACTTCCACATCTGTAAATGTTAAATAATAAACAAGGCGATATTGCAAGGAAAAAGGGGGAGGAGCTTCCAACTGAAATTCCTAAAATAATACCGTATTTCTGCTTTTGTGAAAGTGGAAAACTTATAAATATTAAGGTTTAACATCAGAAAATCATATATCTACCAATCAAATATTTTGAAATATGTTATCCAGTTGGGAGTTGGAATTATATTTCCACTATAATTCAGCTTAAATTATAATGAACAAAATGTACTGTTGCTCTGATGAGTGTCGGATAAAGACAATATTGTGTGTCGGTCGCATATTTTAATTACGCGAGATTGCATATAGTGTAATCTATATTTACAATAGCATTTACTAAGTCGTGTTGCATGCATATAAAATATAATTATGTTATTGATGACATAATACATGTTATTGATATGATACATGCTTGCGCTCACGCTAAATATGCGACGAATGTACACAGACACGATGTGTATAAATATGTGCGTCAGCCCCGTTGTGGGCATTGTCATTCAAACTCATGTAGTCAAGTGGAGTCACGGGGAATTGCTAGACCTCCGAAAAACTGTCAAATTTAAATATTTTGGGCTAATTAAGCTTCAGTGCTAGCACACCAGGCAGGCAGGGGTAACGGCTCAACTGTTCTGAGCGGTATTGTACGTAACACAGCAACATTGACAATCAAAATTATTTTTTATTGCATGACATCTATAAATGAATAAATGAAAGCATAAAAATTATATTTTTCTTGTTTGTTTCGTACTTCTTTTTCCTTAGTTAAAACAAGAGAAGAAAATTATAGTGAAGTTATTTATACATTTTGTCAATATTTATAAGCATCTCTTTCACCAAATGTTATATAATATGTTTATATTGAAACAACATGACACCAGTGAGGGACTGCGATATTTATGTAACTGGAAAAAAAAAAAAAAAAAAAATGAAGTAACACTTCTTTATAAACAATACTCTGTTCAATAAAAGTGGGGAAAACGCATAAGCATTTACATTTTTTTCTGCAATAAAAATAATAATAAGTATGTAACTTGTGCGCGATTTAAGAAGCAAGATTGTCAATTTTTCACTACAATGTTATTAAAGTGTTAGTCTGCATACACCACTGTTCAAATCGCGGCTAGCTGGCTATCTTTCTAAATATTAACTTCTTCGTGATTGCACCCAAGAATTTTATTTTTACAAAGCTACTAGTTAATATATAATACACTTTTGTAAATACAAAATGGAAAATATAAACTGTTTTGTTACATTAAAATCATATTACAATATTATGTTCATTCATATCATAATTTATGTCAAACAATTGATACTAAAAATAGTAAATATTATATTTTTATTTAATTAGCTCATTTAATTATTCCTCACAAATAGTTCTTCCATAAATATCAATATGAACATATACTGCACATTATTGTGTTTTATGATCACGAATTATTACATAATAAATATAATAATATATCGTCCCTCGTCTGGAATAATGAGCTATCTGATTACCACGATTTTGTTGCAATAATGAGCTATCTGCTAATTCAGGTGAGCGCAACAATGAGCTTTATTTTATACTGATTTACAGCTCATAATTGCACTCACCTGAAATAGCAGATAGCTCATTATTGCAACGAGATCATGGTAGGCAGATAGCTCATTATTCCGGACGAGGGACGATATATAGAACGAAAATTTAAATGATCGAGGTGATAAGTTATACTGAAGCACCGATTGATTTAATTTGTTTTATTATTAGATTCTATATAAAAGTACAGGGTGTCCCAAAGATCTTTAGATTTTTCAAACTCTAATAGCAACCGTTTAGTATTTTTTAATGTTCACTTTATATACATCAAATTAAAGCTCTGAATTTAACATTTTCAAACAAGTGTACAGAAAAAAATTTTGAAAGGTGATTTTTTCCTTTTACCTGTTAGAAGGCAAAATGGGAGCTTTTTGCACTTTTTCGTGCATCGTTTTTTGGACGAGGTGTTCCCAGACATATGGATGATCGACGTGGGGCCCCACAACATGGGTCCTCAGGTTCTCTGATGTCACTCCCCTCAGAATTCTTCCTACGGGTCTATGTGAAGGACAGCATATTCAAAATTCCAGTGTGAAACTTATTGGAGCTAAAGCAAAGCATCACCACCACGATCCAGTCCACCATGCCTGTCATGCTACGCAATGTGTGGCGTGAGTTAGAGGAGGGACTGGATGTTTGCTGAGCCACCAACAGAGCCCATTTAGAGAGGCCTTGTAGCATTTGCATTTAAAAAAATCAACAAGCAAAAGAATTAATGCAATCAATTTTTAGGTGCAGGTGCACTCGTGATTCAGGAAAAAAGTGCCCATTTTGCTTTCTAATGGTTAAAAAAGAAAAATGACGTTTAAAACAAAAAAAAAAAAAAAACTGTTCAAATTTTTGAAAATTTTAAATTCAGAGCTTTCATTTGATGTGTATAAAGCGAACATTAAAAAATATTAAACGGTTGCAATTTGGGTTTGAAAAATCTAAAGATCTTTGGGACACCCTGTATTTTCAGTAACAATAACCACACTACTCACGTGAATTTCATTGAAATAACAAACAAGCAGTTTTATTTATATCAAACTAAAAATGATTAAAAAAAATTAATTTGTCACTTAAAACAGTTTTCACTTATAAATAAAAATAATACGAAAGGCATGCACTAAACTGTTTTTAGAAATATATTCAAAACTGATAATTGATTTGACTTAGAACAAAGTGTGACAATAGGTCTGTTTGCAAATGTACGATAAAATAAGAATCAACTATCATACAGATTATCCTCGTGTTACTTGTACAGAAAGTTCATATCGATTGTGCATTACGAACAAACAGCTTGTCAGCTTTTAACAGTGCGTGTTTCAATTCATAATCATATCAAAATATTAGTTGGGTAATTTTTTAATTTATTAAATACGTATACAGTTTTATTCACACTGCCTGGTCAATGAAATTCCATTTTATTAAGAAGTAGTGTTATGGACTATAGTTACCGTTGATAAATTTCTTCCTGTGTTTCAAAAGTTTACAAATATAATATTTTTTTCAACGAAAGATTTTTTTTTAATTCATGCATAGCATACTAAGTAAATAAGTAATTATGTACAATATAATAATACTATATAATGTACAATACATATAATATAATTTTGAATAAATACATTTAATAATAATTATAAAATATATATCATTATGCATATATGTATAAGTTTAGTAATGAGCACTTCTTACCTAAAAAATGTGCATCAACAATAAATTGCAGTAGCGTTGATGTCTTGTTCAAATTGTATTGTCCCTGATCCCTGACAGTAGCTTTAAGATATTTGAAATGAAATTATACTTCTCAGTAAGACAAGAAGCGAATAAAAATTTATGTAATATTTTGTAACCCACCTTGTTTATGAAACTGAAAAAAGGTCTTGCTGTGCAAACGGGCTCATGAACTATTTTTCCCATAAGTCGTTATCTGTGAAAAGAGATTAGCAACTGGCCTTAACTTGCTTATGAATATCTTTTTTCAAAGCAGTGCCTCATCAATCATGCATAAAAATGTATTTCAGTTGCAATAGTTTGTATTATTTTCCAATTGAATCTATATAATGTATTATAATTTATTAAGCTTAATTATAAAATTACTCAAACACACAATATTTATAACTGAATACATTAATACATGAACATAACTGAATGAGGTGCTGTAAAAGAGAGAGAGAGAGAGATGATCGAAAGAGAGAGAGAGCGAGAGAGAGAGAGAGAGAGAGAGAGAGAGAGAGAGAGAGAGAGAGAGAGAGAGAGAGAGAGAGAGAGAGAGAGAGAGGGAGAGGGAGGAGGAGGAGAGAGGGAGAAGGAGGGATGAGGAGGAGAGGGAAGGATTATAGCACAACACAGCATCATCAGCTGAAATGTTGCTCTATTTTTGGTGGCTTAATGCAAGCATACATTTTTTGGCAGTTGAATCGAGTAGGTAAATGTTCCACAACCACATTGTTTGCAAGTAGGCCAAAAGCATATAAATCAGGCAAGTTGTAACGCTAACATTTAATATAAATCACCACAATACAGACAATATTGTATTCTACAAGAAATAAACTATTAAAACTAATTGGATGTAACCACTGACCATTGCCTGTAGTAAAAATATAAAATGTTTAACAAAAATATCAAGAATTTTGAGCTTTCGTTTTCATCTTTGAAAAGAAAATTTCAAAATTAATTAAGAGTGAAATTATCTTTCACTCTTAATTATAGCAAGCTAGAGATGTGGACCAAGGAATAATTTGAGAGGCTAATCTGATATTGATTTCGAGATGATGAAAAGCTTTCTTATATAGTTCCTACAAGATTATAGTAGTCCCTTACGTAATTAAAGTTAAGATTTTTCGTAAGCATATTGACTTTCCCATCTTCTACATAATTCAACCAGCGCTTCTCATAATTAATTAGAAAAAGAAAAAAAAAATGGGTGGTATTTTTCAAACATATATACATTTCATTACCTGATACTCCCACTCTATTAACTACAGAGTAGATTAGACAACATTTATAGATATATAGAACTAGACAGGCGCGGATCCGGAAAATATTTCAGGGGGGGGGGGGGGCTGCCTCCATAAGGCCA
The DNA here is from genome assembly GCA_949825025.1 of Siphlonurus alternatus. Lineage (NCBI taxonomy): Eukaryota > Metazoa > Arthropoda > Insecta > Ephemeroptera > Siphlonuridae > Siphlonurus > Siphlonurus alternatus. Next base: position 12,487,801 of record OX463788.1, read on the forward strand.
AAAAGAATTGGAGTGGGGGAAATCCCTACATTGCCCATGTTAAATCCAAAATTTCGGGGAACGGGGGGGGGGGGGCTGCAGCCGCCCCCAGCTCCCTGCCCCTGGATCCGTGCCTGGAACTAGATATTTTTACATTATTTTATACTTGATTCTTGCATATACAAATTTAGCAAATAATAGCAATATTTGAAGCATCAAAATTAAATGTGATGAGAAATTTAATGTGTAAATAAAAAGAGGACTTGTTTAGCTAGACTATTAACACATTAATTTCATTGCATTTCATTGTAAAGAAATGCAAGAGAATTTATTTTAAGTAGTATATATAGAATAGAAAATATCTTCATTGCGGCGAGGTTTAGTATATATGTTGATACCGCCAGTATGTTGATTGTATTTATGTGATTGTTTTGTTTATTTAAATTTTTTTAACTGACATGTATGAGCCACGTTTGTCCAAAATTGTTGAATAAAGAATTATTTTGAATTTTGATATTCCATTGTTTGATTTGACCTACTACTTTACTGAAAGATCCTTTGCAACAAAACTAATTAACTTTCTCCCTGTTATTTGAAGGAACGATCACAACACCATACTCCTTATATATAAGTTCACTCTACGTGTTGATGAGGATCAGTTGACAACATCGCCAACTAATTCCCATTATATAGACACAGTACCGTCATGTATGTGTACGTGGCTTATGAATAATTGATTTTATTTCTAGTTAATATGAACTACATCGTATTAGGTTTATAATTTAACAATTACCATGTATATTAAATGTAATTTTATGTATTTTGAAGCCAGTTTTTGCCTACTTTAGGATTTTAGCAAATGTTTGTCTAATAAATTGTTGTTTTTAAAAAAAAAAGAAAAAGAAAAAAAAAAGTATAAATTTCTTTACACTTTAGTCTTACGTTAATATACCCCTTAACTATTTTATTACTTCGTTTATATCCTTTAACAAAAAGCAAGAAGTATTTTATACTTAAAAAAAAGTGAGAATAATAATGCCAACGCTATATTAAGTGTTAATAATCGATGAGATCGATATTAGAGTAGGGGTGAAGACGAGCCCCGCCAAGACAGCCAGTGGAGGTGCGAGCTGGTATGATGTTAACCTTGTTTATCGCAACTTGAGGCTGAGAGCGAGGGAGCTACGGCAGGAAGCATCACGTTCCAATCTCGCCACTGCTGTTGCCTCGGTTGATGTATAGCATAACAGTAACACAACGGTTGCCAGTCAGCATATCAAGTTTTTTTTTCTTTTAAATATTTGTTTGTGTACTTCTCCGTATTTTTGTTTTCATTTCCTTATCAGCAGATGTTATACTTAGCATGCATAGTAACTTCAGTGCCTGTATTATCCATATATTCCGAGCAACATTTACCAATTTGTACTAATAGAATGATTGGTGTCTGAATCAGAGCTCGGCAGTCTCATAGCATTGTATCTTTCAAGTTCAAGTGGCTATATATTATATACATATAGGGTACTATCACCAACCAGATTAGAACAGCCTTAATAATATATAATGTCGACAATTTTTAATTCTTAAAAGACAAAACAAATTTAATCCTTACAGCACATGCAACATAACATTGAAAATATTGGCAATTTACTTTATAATAAATATAATTATTCAATTTAAATAAATAAGGAAATTAATTTAAATGAACAGCACATAAATTTTAATGAATTAACTATAAAATTATGGGGCAGTATTAATTAAACAGACCACAATGTAGTTCCGTATGATTAAATGTTTTTGTTGATATCACTTTGATAGCGTAAAACAACGACCGCTTTACACCTTCGAAGTTTATGATAGCATATAGCTCTTATCACTCGTTGGGCTTAGCCTTGAGGCTAAGCTCAGCGAATAATAAAAGTCCGTACTCTAACTCTAAGTTTTGATATTTTCACTTGCAAGTTTGTAAAATATAGCTTTCAAGTGTTATTTTATTTTTAAGCAATATGCAGATGCTGTGCTTGTGATTACAAATGAATCACGTAAAAGCATCATAACGATGTCGCGTTTTAAAGATTGATGCATGCTACTCAGTGACATAACAAGAAAATCAAATACATTAAATTTGCAGTCCTCTATATATAAATGCATGCATGTGTAATAAAGAACACAACATGCACGCGGTTAAAAAAAAAAAGAAATGATGGAAGGATTCAGCGCTTGTTGTAAAATTTTGTTCACACGGAAGTAAAATTTATAATTTATCAGAAAAAACAAAAGAGTATAACATAAAATTATGTACTCCATATACATGTATAGTACACTCCTAGCTTTGGAAAATTTCTCTCGCCAAAAGATAGCCAAATCGTGTAAAAAAAAAAAAAAAAATCGTGGACGACGATTGTGCAAATGAATTATGATTATTATGGAAGACTCAACATTTTATTGGTTTGTAACTTCAAATAATCGACTGACAAGTGCGACGGTCCGTAGCGGGCAAGGTGGATGGTCGGGTTGTCGCAGGAGGATTGAGCACGCTCACGCACGGAGACGACACACTCTCGCTGCCACTTCTGCTGCCACACGCTGAATTTAGGAAGTATCTTGGCAAGGGCACAATCACGCGCGCCCGCTGAAAAGAAAGTGAATATAAGCTTGGTGGATCGGTTGATAGGAGGGCGAACAGCCACTAGAACGGGGTACGAGGAGGAGGTGGAAGAGAGCGACGGAGAGATAGGGATTGAGGCAGAAAGAAAAAGAGAGAGACCCATGTAGTGCAAGTCAAGCCACCGAATGTTGGCACTGCCAGCAGGTCGATAGCTACGGGACCACATCGATTCGCCAGCTTTGCTGGAAGTGGGCCGGCATGGATGTGTATAGCCGGGTTATATTATAGCTATAGCTAGCCATGGCCTGCAGTCTTCTCCTATACCACCACCAATTCACCACTATATACAGCAACAGCAATCTCACCTTGCCAATCAATTGGGATAAGATTACGTTCAATATACAGTAGAAGTAGAGGCAAGACCATGTATCATAACTTTTCATTTATCTTTGTATACTTATATAGGAATAGTTGCAGACAAAATAGATTGAGAGAGAGAGAGAGAGAGAGAGAGAGAGAGAGAGAGAGAGAGAGAGAGAGAGAGAGAGAGAGAGAGAGAGAGAGAGAGAGAGAGAGAGAGAGAGAGAGAGAGAGAGAGAGGAAACTAAATTGTGTGTCAGATGACAACAAGAAAGAGGTTTAATTTAATGGGTAACACAATCGAAATCTTGATCACCCTTTTTTTTCACTTCTTTTTCAGACTCTCTTTAACACTGCAAGGAACACCTCAAGGTGATATTTTTTAATATCATTGTCATATGTGTTACAAAGGAAATATATAAAAAAAAAATATTTTCAGAGAAATTGTTCAAAGACATGGTAATAGCAACAATACCACAGTGCTTACGAGTGCTGCCTCGATCCACACTCCGACTAATCGTATTTTATCAAACACGACGATTACTGCCGTACCGTTAAGCACTTGTCATTTCAATCTGTATTAGAAATGTTTAATTAATATTACATTTACTGTATGGGTAAAACCACACTACGTAATTTAATTATTTTAGTAAAACAAAGTTTCAAGAAAACAAAGTTTGGAAACGCTCTCATTTAAAGAAAAATAATAAAAATTAAATCAAATAATATAAAAATTTACTGTAAAATTGTAATCCATTTAACAGCAGCGACTATAATATATCTATAAGAAGAAGCCCTTTCAACTTTACCTCTTCATTTCTTTGGCAATTTCTATTGTTTCAATTTTGCTTGATGTTCATACAGACGAATTAATTTCCAGCCAATGTTACATTAATTAAAATTACACACAGTGAGTTACAGAGAGAGAGAGAGAGAGAGAGAGAGAGAGAGAGAGAGAGAGAGAGAGAGAGAGAGAGAGAGAGAGAGAGAGAGAGAGAGAGAGAGAGAGAGAGACAGAGACAGAGACAGACAGACAGACAGACAGACAGACAGACAGACAGACAGACAGACAGACAGACAGACAGACAGACAGACAGACAGACAGACAGACAGACAGACAGACAGACAGACAGACAGACAGACAGACAGACAGACAGACAGACAGACAGACAGACAGACAGACAGACAGACAGACAGACAGACAGACAGACAGACAGACAGACAGACAGACAGACAGACAGACAGACAGACAGACAGACAGACAGACAGACAGACAGACAGACAGACAGACAGACAGACAGACAGACAGACAGACAGACAGACAGACAGACAGACAGACAGACAGACAGACAGACAGACAGACAGACAGACAGACAGACAGACAGACAGACAGACAGACAGACAGACAGACAGACAGACAGACAGACAGACAGACAGACAGACAATTTTTTAAATGGAGGCTTTAAGTCAGCTGATTTTGCAATGTTCCCATCGTCCTATCTAAACCTATGTAAATAAAACTCGAAGTTGCTTTTTTGGCATTAAAGATTTTTTTTAGGGAAAAATGAGTTCTTGATTCATTATCAGAAGACCCCTAAATGGGGGGTAGGAGGTGTTTTCAAATTGATTGCTTCAAAAACTGCTGAGAAAAAAAAAAATTCTAACATGGTGGCTTATGGAGAAAATTTTCCCGCCGGGGAACACTTGAAGCATCCATTATTGAAGGAAAGAAAAAATCAACCTAATCGTTAGTTTTAGTTACATTCTGAAAGAAAATTTAGGTGTCGTGTTGCATATGTATGGTGACTATTATATTTAATAATATCCATATTTATTAATAAGAGTTCAATTATAGCTTTTTGATGTCCACGTTATATTTTTTTTGTCAACTTTGATAAAACTAACCACTAACAATAAAAGGTAAGTTCAAATCGGGCGAACTTTGAAATCATTCACCGAAAGGAGTTAACCAGCTGAAAAATTGCTCTTGTATGTATACATGAATAGATCTCAACTATAGAATACGTATAACTTTATTATATTTAAAAAGATTGCAAACAAAAAGTTTCTCTTCGAAAATATCCGGATATTATAAACTGCTTCTATAGAAAAACTTGTTGTATAGTTATGTACTCTTATTGTGTACCTCCATATCATATTCTGTTGTTTCTCCAATATGTCCACACAAGTTTAGTATGGAAGCAAATGTTGATTTTCCCAACAATTAAAATATTGAAATTTTATTTCCGAAGGATCATATTTTATGCTGTGCATGCAATGCTTGAAATTTAAATCAGATTGCGAAAAAAAAATATTTAATTTATATGCTTATCATACACAATTTACAATTAATATACTGTAAGGTATTGTGTAGTACGGTACTTCCAAAAATTATTTTAATATGATCGGAAAGCAAAAATATCATGTCCGTTCGTTGATAATCAAAACAGTAATGAAATGAGGATGTAATTTACCTTAATAAATTTAAATTCTTTTTATTCTTCCAATTCTAAATGCTTCAAATATGCATACGCACAGCTTATTTGCTGCTCTTACATGGATATTTTAAGTGAATATTGTTCCCGAAATCATGATTAATAATTATTAATCTCCCCCTTTTTTACTATCATTATTAATTAAAAATAAATGGAAAGGGTTTTTTCTCTTGTCTTCAGTACAAAGTTCGATCTGTTCATCTTGGAAATTTTCCTGGTACGATGTTAAGTTCAGTTAATTATTTTTTATTTGCTCCATGGACGGGTTTTTATTTTAACTTTTGCCATATGGTTGTAATAAAAATATACTGGAAGTACAGTCCAATATAATATATTATATTGATAATAATTAATGATATTACATAAAATGGTCGCAATGCCGAAAAAGAAAGAACTGTGTATTCATACTCGTATTTTATTAATACTATCTATTTTTTAAGAAGATAATTTTTAATGGGGGACATTCACAAAGCACTTTAACCCCCACTTTAGCCCCGATTTTTAACCCTGGTGCTAAACATGGTACTAAATCAGGGGCTAACCATGTTAAGCTCATAGTTTAGCACAATGTTTAGCACCAGGGTTAACAATCGGGGCTAAAGTGGGGGTTTAAGTGCTTTGTGAATGTCCCCCAATGTGTATTGAATGGCAATTACAATTACACAATTACCTTCGTTGGAAACCATTACGTAGTTTTTGAAAGTACTTGATCTACGTAATCAAGACATAAATTCAATAAATAGGATTTCATCTCTTCATCTCAGTCATATCTATGTCAATTTCACTTTTTTAGCTCATGTAATGAAAACTGAACGACTGAAAAGGTGCAATTTAAAAAAGGGCAAATTCATTAATTCTTTACGAATATGGTCAAATGTTTAAGGATCAGACTTTGCGCACTGAACACTCAATTTTACTGTGTTTTTTGATTGCCAATCAAATGACATAATTTAGGATACTTGAAACATAGTAGTTAAGTAGTTAAAGATTGACGTTGAAGGGTAAGGTAACACAGCCAATGTTAAAAAAAAAAAAAAAAAAAAAAAAAAAAAAAAAAACTCATATGAAAATTATGAAAAAAATTTAAAATGTTCGCCTCTACATCCCCTACTTATATAGGGGATATAGAGGAGAATATTTTAATTTTTTATTTTTCATAATTTTCACGTGAGGTGTTTTTTTTTTTTTTTTTTTTTAACATTGGCCGTATTACCTTACCCTTAAAAGAATATATACAACGGAGAAGGAAGTAAACTTGCGCGCTATTCATGATGCATGGCAGTCGAGATAGCCTGCAGAAGGATATCCACGTTTCTGGCAATTACGGCGGCTAGTCTGCTTAACGATGACACTAACAGCTGTTAGTAAGAGAGCAGGTTGCCTTTCTTAGAGATTCGCACCCAATAGTTTTTTATGTACATGTTTTTTGTTTTTTTCATCTTCACTTCTAAACTTTTCTGCTATAGAAATACATCCAAACAATAGAAACTTGCAAACTTGAAGAAAATGAACAATAAAATAATAATTTGCAGTTCACTTATCTACTTGTAAGTTAAATATTATAAGTATAATGTGTGTGGAAGGTGTGGCGCAGTGCGCTTGACCGGGTCTCGTCAGATCACCGAAGTCAAGCAACGCCACGCGTGGTTAGTAGTTGGATGGGTGACCACTTTCAACAAAAACCACGTTTCCCACCCAGGGGTAAAACGTTGCGCTTTTCCACCATGTGGTTCCCCTGGCTTTGGACCATTGCACTTCCGGTTCATTGACAAAAGCTGTAGCGTCCATCCTGGCTGAGGTTTCCACGTTTCCCTCAGCCGCATCAGGCAAATGCCGGGATGGATTTGCAAGGCCGTGGCCGCCCCCGTTCCAGAAGAGCCCGCGAAACGCTCAAGTTAGGGTTTCGGAAGGTTCGATCGGGGTTTCAAAGTAGTATGTAATTAGTAAATAAAAGTACCCAATAGGGTTTGATTAAAAATTAAAAAAAATAATAATAATTTCGTACGTAAATTTATAATAGGAGCCAGTTAATGTATTTTTTTTCTTCGTTAATTTAGTTGACAGCTTTTTTCAAGATAGCAACTTTATTCTAAAAATTTCAAAAAAAAAAAAAAAAAAAAAAAAAAGCACAAGTTGCTTTGTCAAAATTTTCTTGTACTTTCCACATCTCCACTCTATGAGATGAGCTTTATAACTATATAATATAATAAAATATATTTTTATGATTTTTTTTTTTCATTCATTTATGTAAATAACATTGTTTTCAAGTGCTGCAGCACCGCTATTAATTTATATAATTGAAATAAACATGTGAAACTTTGAGGATCAAGACGATTGCAGCTAACAATTATTGCCTTATTTTTTAAATGGATAACGTGTGGTGATTTTTTTTTTTTCATGTGATATTATACATAATTTTTGTATACAGTATTTAAAAAAAATTAAATTATAATCTCACGTACATATTGATTACATTATATATCTTGATTATATGATTTTAAATTTTGAAGAAGCATTATAAAATAAACTATCCTACCTGGATCACTAGGTTACTTTAATCACTTTGGAGGCTCCACGGTGTATTTCCCCACGTGCGTGCATGTTCTGTTTTTTTTTTCATTTTACTTACTCATTATGTAATATATTAATATGTTTTACATTTTTAAGTGTTCATTTATTTTAAGATATCCATCGCAATCATACTTAGAACTATCAGAGAAAAAGTTCTTTAGCACTGCTATTATAGTATCAGTAGTGCTTGTTGAACTTTTCTTTAAATCACAGCATTTAATAGTAGCTAACTAAATGTTTAAAATGTTCTGGGTGTGTTTAGGGTGGATGCAGAGCGAGTGAGCGAGCGCGCATTGATCTGTCAAGCTAGCATCTACGTGCGTGAAGATTCTTCAGCCGCTGCTTTGACTTCTTGCGATACACATTTCATGTAAGTCCCAATGTGATAAGAGGAGAGTGATCATGCTACTTATCAGCTAAGCAATATGAAAATAAAAAATATAATTTTTATATTTGTAAAAGGAAGGAAATCAAGACGAAATTTATTGATGAAAATAAATTGAATATCTGCTATCTCACTTGAATAATAAAAATAGTTTACAGCTCTATAGAAAATATTTACGATGCTTTTATTACGTTGGTTTGCTCGCTAGCTTTCGATCTGCTAAATTGATATCTCAAATTAACAATAAAAAAATTAATTGACTTACATACCTTAATTGTGTTGGTTCATATATTATGCAACATTTCTTTTGAAAATAAAACAATGCAATTGTTTACCTACTTTATATCTTTTAGTTCAAATAATTTGAATCGTTTGTCCGCATTTAAAGATATCAGTTGGTATAAGTATTGAAACCATTGAAAAATAAAGCTAATATTATCCATTAGGTATAAACATTTCCGTGCATAATTTATTTATTTCATTCGTCACTGCAAATTCGAAATATTACATGACTTTTATTTATTTGTTTCATATATGTGAGGCAATTTAAAAGAATTTATAAAATTTTGGCAAACATTATGAAGTGAACTTTAGATTTGTTGGGCGCCTGTCCAACACTACAATCAGTTCACCTGTTAGAACTGACGCTTTGATGATGATGATAATAGAGAGTGGCCGCAACAGTTATGAAGGAAAATTTATATATATAAACATAATATATATATAATATAAATATTATAAATATACACATACATAATATAGACGAAGGGTGTGCGTATTGCGCGCGCGGCGCGTATGATATATCAAATCAAAATTAACTTAAATAACTTACCGCTTGAAATTTTTCTTTCAGTGGGCAAACTTGTAGCACTATGGAATGACACAGATTTAGTTTTTCTGCTAGGTCTTGGTCCCGAAGCAGATCCTGATATTGTGCTCTCATGTCCAGCAACATTTGACTCATGCACTGGGGATGTTGCGGCACCGCGTTTCCCATTACTGGCCAAAACTGTCCCAGAATCTGCATTAGCAGCTGCCGCTGCTCCTCTTTCCCTTAATCTATCCTCAGCCATAGCACATTACACTTGTAGCCGAGAGTGGCAGGCGGCTTATGCAACGGAGCGGTGCCCAGCTTTTTTATTCTGACCGTCGCGACTCAAGCTTGGCGCGTGTCTGCGCTCAGAGCTACGAGCTTGCCTTCCGTAGCACCAGTCGTGTAGGATTGCTAGTGCCGCCGCTGTTGTCGCCGCTGTCTTTGCTTCTGCGCCAGCCGAGAGCGCCCTGCCTCACTGCTTCCCGCAGATCTGGTGCTGTTTAGACTTTTGCATAGATCTATAAACTTGTATAACGTCACAGTGCCATGCGCAGATATACTACAGCTAACGGGATCTTGCGGCAGCTATTTCAAACTTTACATTTAAGCTCCCGCCTAATTTCTGGTGTTCTCCGGTTGGTTTGGTTGGTGTCTTGCTAGGAGAAAGAAAAAGTGACGGTGCTGTTAATAACGACCATCAGCTGAAGGCCATAACCTTGCTTATTAGTTAGTTGTTTTGGAAACAATGTAAAGATGAGTGAACATACCATATTCGGTGTCAGGCGTAGACACGGTTCTTTACAAGACTTGACAGTATGAAAGATTGTGGTGAAATGTTAGCAGTAGAAAATTTGGCACCTCCATCAAACAACCCGGAGCACGTAAAGGGAACGCTATTTAGTACTACTAAGTTATATAAGATATCATGTAATAAAATTTACGGAGTTCTTAAATTTTTTAGTACTATTAGTTTTCGAATTATTGCTTCACTTGAAGAATTCTTCTACTGGTGAGTTGTATTTTTTTTTATATATTATATAACTGGAAATCTTATTATAATTTATAAATTACATATATTAATTGGGAAAGTGTTTATAAATATAAAATTTCCTTGTATTTGTATTTCATATAAATCGCGGGCAAAATTTAAAGAGTTGATAAATTGTGGTATATAATTGCAGACCCAGCATATATGGCGAATAAGTCTTTATTTATATGCACATACATGTTATGTAACTGCTATTTTATATAGTGTATTTTAACGCGTATAACAGGTATTTTTTTAATATAATTAACACATTAAATATAATTTAATAAAGATAATTAATGAATGACCTTCACTTGCCAAATTACTTTAGTAAAATTAACACACGCTTGTAAAAACTTCTTTATAATTTAGTAATTACTGAATGTACTTAAAATTTCGATACAAAAGTTACAATTTAAGAACTTCAATTGGAAAATAGTACGTGGTATTTTAAATACAATATGCGTACACTACATTAATTTAAAATTTAACAATATAAATGATAAAATATTTTAAAGCTCTCCGTTTTTTGTCATTTTTTCTTTGAAGTATGAAATTAGTTATAAATATGCACTTATTGTGAATACTCTCCATAGCAAAGTGGAAGTATCGCAACGTAATGTAAAAAAAGCGGATGTACAATGATAATGTAATTATAGTATTTTTTTTATCAGTGACACAACAGTAGCGCACTTAATTGAGTATAATTATAGGATTACAACATTTCCTTATGAAAATATAATACAAATTGTATATATAATTTATACATTTCTATTTTCATTTCTTTCATAATACATGTATATTTATAACATTATATTAGACCGCCAGCTAAACGCAAAACAAGACGATGTGTTACACACATTACAGTATCGGATTGGCGCTAATGTTCTTGATAAATCGTACATTGAAATTAAGTCAACATTATTGTTCTCTTTTGCATCTGGCGGTCTCGCTCATTTAAAATATATTTATATTTTCAATATAATGAAATATACAAATTTGTTAAATTTATTTTATTATATTTTCGTTTCTACACTTAATGATTAATTTTGCTATTATTGTGAGAATATTATCTGGGTGCTGCGTGCGTTGTTCCCCCTTCTTTTAACATAAATATGTTATGTTGGTACTTAGGCTAGGGTTCAGCATTGCTGCGAGACCGTACCATGCGATCCTCGGGTGTCTTCTTCTCGCCGCACTCTTCTCGACGGGCCTCATCAACTTCCAGCAGGAGAAGAGGCCAGAAAAACTGTGGATTCCACAGGATTCAAGTTTTATCAAAGACAGCGAATGGATGAGAGAAAACTTTCCTAGCACAATAAGACCACAGTTTGCAATTTTTACTGCTGCGAATGTTCTCGATAAACAAGTTTTGCTACAGGTACTTTTTTGTCATAATTCGTAAATATATAAATATAATTTATTTTCAAAAAATCGTAATAACTCATAATTGCAGTTTACGAAAGTGTATTATGTGAGCTACAATAATAATATAATTATATAATTATGGTATTTGCATGCAGTTTTATGCACTACTAGTCTTGTAGTGCATAACTACTAGTAATTAAAACAGTATCGTAATATCACGAGTGTCATGATAAGTCACCAAGTTATACGATACATGCATTAATATAGTTAATACTGAACTCATTTTTTTATTTTCTTATTTTATTTAAACTTATCCTGCAAGGTAGGCAATAATTGACGCATAGGTAAGCAACTGGTTGTATATACGAACAAATAGGCAGGGGTTGTTTTGTTATTTTACGGAAAATAGAAACAGAACAATTGGTACTTTCTGGTAATATATATTTTACCAATCTCTGTATTTCGGAAGTGACCTTTACGCAAATGTTCATTGTACTGTTTTTGTTTTTTTTTATATATTTTTCCTCGCGGCTCGCGGTATCAGTTGTTAATTTTTATTCCATTGATAATTATTACTTCTGGTTTGTTATTTACTTATATCCTCGTAACTCATAAAGTAAAAACTGTTAGAATTTAAAATTTCTTGTTAAGCTGAAAACTAGCTTCAGGTAAAAACATGTGGAATGTAACAGTTTGCCCCTCTGCATAATAAATAATCATGTAATAATTATTTGATTGCTAATGGAAAAAAAACAACCCCTGCGTAAATCTTCGCTTATACAACCAGTTGCTCATTTATGCGTCAACTATTGCCTACCTTGCAGGATGAATAAATTGCAACCCTGAACTGTCAAAATGGAAAGGTTTTTGGTATTAATGCTGAAATTGATATCGCATTTTATCATTCATTACTTTAATTTTTTTTAACTAAAAAATATTAAGTTCAGCTATAAGATAAGAAAATTTTAAAAATATACATTAAGAGACAACAATTAATTTCTTTCAAAACTAAATACTAAATAGGCATGATTAATAATTAACAAATAAGGAGGAAAGATAACATACTGGCTGGCTTCTCACAATCCACGCGTACAGTCAAATTAATTTGATATTCCCTCCGGAAGTGTGAATTTTGTAGCTTTTCTGTTTGTAATTCAGTTTTGAGACTTAATTAAAGTAGAGTGTGTATCAGCTGATGTCAAAAAATTAAAACTTGGTTAGTATTGTTTTTTAAATAGTTCCAGTGCTTCTACATATGGACAGGAGCGAATCCAGCCTGCGGCTCTGGGGGTGGTGGTGCCCTATCCCGCAATGTTAAATTTTGGGGTGGGAAGGGGAGCGACGGATGGGGGGTGGTAACACCTTCAATGTATTTTGGGACCTTTTGGGAGGGACGATTGCCCCAATCGCCCCCTTCTTGGATCCACGCCTGCATATGGAACCGAAATCCAAAAAATTCCATCTCACATAGTTTCTCCAGAAAAAATTCCAAAGTCAGAGTGAACGCGTCGCTTAACATGGGGCCTTACCTAAAAATGACCCTTGAATATCTCGAAAAAATACACCGTTAGGTGGTATGAAAAAAATATGTCGATGTTGTATGACCCGAGCTTTAACAAAAAAACGAATAAAAAAAATCGCTCTAATCCATTTTTCCGTAAAAAAAATCAAGAAAATTTCCTATGTTAAGAGTTTTTCGTGATTTTATGACGAGAAAACGCATTCGAGAACGTATGTTTTTTAAACAACTTTTGGTTAAAGCTCGAGCCATAGAACATGGCTGTATTTTTTTCATACTACCTAACGGTGTATTTTTTCGAGATATTCGAGGTTGTTTTTTCAGGTAAGGCCCCATGTTAAATGACGCGTTCTCTCTGATTTTTTTTTTTTTTTTTGCTGGAGAACTTATGTGAGATGGAATTTTTTGTCTTTTGGTTCCATATGTAGGAGCACTGGAACTATTTTTATAAGAAAATGGTAACTCGTTTCTTTGTCGTCTTTTTTGTAGTAGACAGCCCTATATAGACACTCTACTTTAACACATTGGTTTGAAATAGAAGTACTGCATGAGCTGTGTGTGAAATTGCAAAGTTGAAATACAAATATGTAAGACCAGAAACCTTACACTTCCGGCTACTTCCGGAGGCAATATCACGTAAATTTGACTGTAGTGTATTATAGTGTTATAGACTGCCCTTCCGTGCTTGGTGAAAACTGAAAAACCAATTTATCTTCCTTCGTGAATCGCGCCCATTATACAAAAATTGCAGAGGGGACCACTAATATAAAACAAATGGCATTAAGGGGTCGACTATCCATCTAAAAATTTGCCGGGATTTATTTTAATTAGCTTCATTAAATTTAGCGTGCAAAATTACCGCTGACACAAATTTTCAGCTTGATTGCTATTTTTTTAATTCAAATTTAATTAATTTAATTTAAGTGAATTCAGTGCTCAACTCTCGGAGAGATGGGACGTATGGGGAGGGGAAGGGGGGGATATCCCCCAATGTGAAGTTCACAAGTAGCGATTCACGAAAGAGTCATCCAGAAAGTTATCCAGGTTTTTCACTAACCGCGGCGCGGTTAGCACCAGCCTAATTTAATAGAACTAAACGTGGTTAGTGAAAAACCTGGATAACTTTCTGAATAACTCTTTTGTGAATCGTGCTCATTATTTTTTTTTTTTTTTTTTTTTTGCTTTCAATTTTTGCCATTTTTGTAAACCACTTAGTGACTTTTCCTATGCTGGAATTATGATGTTTTCTTTTTCTCCACAGATGCTTGATGTTATTGAAGAAGTACAGAACATGACTGCTTTGGGGAAGAAATGGGAGGATGTTTGTTTTAAGTGAGTTTTCAAATAAGTTAGTAATCTTTCAAACAAAAAATGGGTATAGTCTTATATAGTATAAGGCGGTTCTCACACTGCTTTTGTATCGCATCGTATGGTATTATACATGACTTCATATGATAAAAATTAAAACCGTTTCTAAATAAGACACGTACGATCGTATGCGATACTATATGTGTGTGCGCGGCTACACCTCGCATATATAGGTTCTTAAATTTTAAATCATACGCCAAATGTGCGCGATACAGTGAGAGAGAGGCTTACAACTTTTTTCTTACTTTTTATAGCTTACAGAATTAACATAATATATTATTAGTCGCACAGAGTAGAACATGGAATAGAGATCAATAGCCGAAGTGAGTTCATGGTGTTCTCGATGCATGTGCTGATTTAGTACGTCTGTGTACTAAGATATAATTATTTGCAATATTACAAATAAAATAGTCGGTAGAAAAAAAGATAGTAACAACAATTAAAATGGGTGCGATTCACGAAGCAGCTAGCCAGGTTTCTAACCACGTTTAGCTTAACCACGTTTAACTAAGGTGATTTAACACGTAAAACAGGTATAGTTAAACGTGGTTAAGATAAACGTGGTTAGAAGCCTGGCTAACTTCTTCGTGAATAGCACCCAAAACTGAATGAAAGCAATTTTACAAATCAACATTTTTATCTCCTTTTCAGGATATCTGTGGTTAAATTTAATACCGAAAAGAAGAAGAAGAAGAAACGTCAAATATCGAATGATCCATTTGAAGATTTCAGCAAGGATTTTGAAGAAGACTTATTTACAGATAGTACATTTGGGACTATTTCAATATTTAAACAATTTGATCCAAGTGTGCAGTTATCTCAAAGCACTTATTGTTCAATTTTAGATAGCTTAGAAGAGGCTTGCTGGTTAAGTAGTGTATTAGATATTTGGTCTTATGATCGAGCTGTGATATCTAATTTAAGTCAATATGACATTCTGGAGGCTGTAAACTCTACTTTAGTCAGGTAATATTCTTTCTTAATTTTACAGAGCACGTACGAAGAAAAATGAAAAACCTTGTGTAATGTTTCAGTCCAACTATTGGGATCCCTCGAGATTACATTAAAATGCTTGGTGCAGTAGAATATGATGAAAGTGGAAAGATTGTGAAAGCAGGATCAGCAATGATTACTTGGTTCATCGAGAGTGATCCCAGCTCGGTAGCAGAGGGGGATGTTGCTAATGATGCAGGTACTGGAGATGTGGTAAGTCAGCATATTTCATTTCCATATAATTTTTTAGTGTTGCTTATCAATCAATTCGCATAACTAGACAGATTGCTCTTTTTACGTTCCACAAATTTCAAGTCTTCATTTCCGTAAAGAGCTACAATACTGACAGTGAGTAAATTGATAACTTATATACGTTTTTCGTTCATAAATATAAAGATCAAATAGCACATTTACATTTTTTTAGCGTTTTTAGACTTCAGGAATTATTTTAAAATAATTATTGAAAGTACGTAAATACGTACGTACATAAGTACGTAACCACAGGTCTCCACAGGTTTAAAATTCTATGGTATATCCTTTTATTAAGGAGTATTGCCTATATTATATAAGGGATGTAGTTGGTACCTTCAATATTATTTTTAAGGAAAAAATATTCCGTACTCAAAGAAATGATCTGAAAGCACAAAAAAATTTCCACGTTTTTTATACACATTATTGTACAAAATCTAAGGACGCTTGAGTTTAATATGTTGCACTCTATGTTCGGGATGATGCGTACGTTTGCGTTTCATAATTATGCCCAGTACATGACATAATATATGTGTGTAAATGCATAAAATATTCAAAGAAAATTTCAAATTATTTTTCTGCTATGGCTTCCATGTCTCACCAACTTCATTTATTTCACCAACTATTTATTTGCATACTTCACCTCTGATATGAGGCTATAATAGCTGCACACCTTTTGAATAACTTCAGATAATTTGGAAGACCGGAGCTTGTCACACCAAAATGTTTCTTTCTCTTATAATATATTATATTATATCGCATCTCATATATTGTAAAATATATTTTTTTAGTTATTCACAATGCATGTATATATACGTATTTTTAATTCTCTCTTTTTTTCAGGTTGATAAAGGGACTCTCGCGTGGGAAGCGGAGTTTATTAAAATTTTGGGACAAGCAGGGTCGTCTAATGACATTAATGTCTATTACTTTGCTGGTAGAAGGTAATAATCAATAATTAAATTAAATTGAATTAAATTATTATTAAATACAAAAACTTCTACTTCATAACAGATACATTTTAATATATAATGCACTCCACCTATTTCAGTTTTGGTGATATCAGTGGTGAAACGATCAAGAATGATGCCCAAAAGTTATCAGTTGGCTTTATGATCATGTTTATCTACGTGCAAATTATGCTGGGAAGATTTAATTTGGTTGAACAAAGGGTAAGAATATTCGTTAAAATCCTAAATATTTAAAATTGAGTATTATTTGCTTTAATTGTGATAATTGATTTTATTATCATCATTATTTTATTGTATAATGTTATTTATACAATAATATATAATTATAGTATAATTTTTATTAATTATAAAAAAAATATATATTACTGTACATACGTCACACCATTTAAACATTTTAAACATCTTATTAATATTGTTTACAGGCATTTTTGTCACTCATAGGAATTGCAAGTATCGCTATTGGATGTGTTGTTGCATATGGAATTTGCTCTGCATTCCATGTAACATATGGACCTGTGCATAATATATTGCCATTTCTTATGTTGGGCATTGGTATCGATGACATGTTTGTTATTGTACAATGCTGGAACAACTTAACACCAACTGAAATGACCTTGAGCATACAAGAGAGGGTTGGTCTTGCATTGAAGCATGCTGGGGTCTCAATAACAATAACATCATTAACAGATTTTACTGCCTTTGCTATCGGAGCAACAACTGTAAGTGTTTTTTTTTTATATATATTTTCAAATCATATATTTATTCTTATAATTTTAATGCTAAATTATATAATTTTTCAACAGGTTTTGCCATCACTTCGATCATTTTGCATTTATGCTGCCGTTGGCATATTGGCTACTTATATTCTGCAAGCAACATTTTTTGTTGCATGGTTTTCATTAGACCAAAGAAGAATAGAGAGCAATAGAGATGGGTTTTTAATTTGTTTCAAGCATAAAAATTATACCCCAAATGCATGCAGTCAACAGGATATGATCCAAAAGTGTTTCAACTACATATTTGGAAGTTTTCTCTTCAAAATTCCTGCAAAGGTAATTAATGGGCAATGAGTGTGTTTATGTGTGAATCAGCATTGTAACTTTCAATGTGATATTCTATATGTATAACTTTAGACAAAGCTTTCGACATCCATAAGTGGCAAACTTCAATTTTTCGATGGTGGGTTTAACAATGGCTTCTCTCATCTTCCCCGAAATTTTAAATCATTAACCCCTACTGCACTGAATTTACAACCTGATAAATCGATCGGGGGTAACAAAAGTTTTTTTATCTTGAAGTGTACGTGCATTACTTGTAGTCTTAGAAAAATGTAACCATTAAAAGCAGAATGACAATTAAACCCCATTTAAGTAATCATGTATTAAAACTATTATTTTTTTTTTATTTTCCTCCGTCACAAATTAATTATAATTTATATATACTAGAGTGTTAAAATATAAAAAAAGAAATAAAAAATACAATTAATTTGTGAGGGAAGAAAAATAAAAAATGAAAATTGTTTTACTATTATAGTTACTTAACTGGGGTTTAATTATTAATCTGCTATTAATGTTTCTGAAGTAATTTTATATGAGATGTATAATATTTTTAATATTGCATTTCCGTGATACAGTTAAGCATCACATTGCATAATTATATATAACATGATATGCTAAAAGAGTACTTTCAAATTCTGTCTGCAGCCGAATCAATATACTGTATTAAATCGAGTATATAATATATAGTAATATCATTAGCACAGCATTATTACCTCCCGATGCTAATTTAATGCCAAAGTCTGGTCGGCAAAGCAAACCGTTAGCAATTGTCCTCGGTACATGAGGTCTGGGAATAAAATAACATTTCACTAAAAAGCAGAAAAATGTTGCCTCAGTCATGGACGAGGTAATAATGTAATAATGCTGCTGGCTTACCCCGCGTGTTATGTATAGATAATTTTCAATAACTTCTATAAATTGAACAAAAATTTAATAAATTAATTAATTTTGCAGATTTTTGTCCTTGCTACAACAGTTCTACTTCTTTGTGTTGGCACATGGGGATTGTTTCTGTTGCGTCAAGAGTTTGACCCAATATGGTTTCTTCCTCAAAAGTCCTACCTCTACAAGTATTTCATGAATACAAAGCATTACTACCCTGGTGATGGAGAAATGGGAACAATATATTTAAGTGGCCTGAACCATAATACTGAACTATATGCAATTTCAACTTTAGTCACACTGCTAAACAACGAAGAAAATATAGTACAAGATGTTGATTCCTGGATAACAGGTTTTGAAAAATATGTTAATACTAACTTTGAGCAAGGTACTTTAATCTATCAATTTATTCAACCTATATTACTATTTAGTATTTAGCTATTTACTGTAATATTTGTTAAATTAATGACTTTTTCTTCTTTTTAAAGATGTTCCTTTGAAGCCAATGTCAGACAGTGATTTCAGCAATTATTTAGGAAGATATTTATTTAGCCCTTCAGGTTCCAAGTATCGAAGAAACTTCAAATTTAAAGGCAAACTTTTATGCTTGAAACCTGCACCCTACATCGAGGTATTAATTACATAATAATCCCTGGTATATAATCAAAAACTATAAAATATTACAGATATCTATTGGATTACGCATAAATAAATATTTTAAGGTCATGATAGGTTGAGACCACGTCACTTCAATGAGGAAATGGAGGTCAATTTGATAAGGTTTAATATTTCTTCAAAATTAAAAAAATAATAATAATAATGAAACGAAATTAAAATGTTTAAAAAAAATCAATAAAGTTAGCAATCTCGAGAGATGAAAAAATATATCTCAAATAAATTCTGTTCCATATAAAATTACAAGTTAAATTTGTTTGAGTAATAGAATTACTAAACTTTTTTTATTGGAAATGTTGATCTTGAAATTTTATTAAGGTCAGAGGTGAAACTAAAAAAAAAAAAAAAAAAAAAAAACGTATATTTTCATGGCAGGATCCCTAGCTAAAAAAAATCAAGATGTATAGGTTTTAAAGAGAGAGAGAGTCTATTTTTCTATAACATACCTTTTCCAAATTTATGGAGAAACTTAAAATTTTGAATTGACGCCTCTTTTTTTATTACTTATTCCGATGTTTCTTTTTTAGCAAGTTTTGCTAAGGTTTGTCAAAAAAAAACATCGGCATAATTAATAAAAAAAAATGTAAATTCAAAATTTAAATTTTGAATTTCTCCATAAATATGAAAACGGTACATTATAAGGACAGACACTCTTCAAACCTTTATCTTGATTTTTTCCAGCTACGGGTCCTGCTATTCAAATAATGTAGTTTCACCTCTGACCTGTGGCCTTAATGAAATTTTAAGATTAACGTTGTTAATGCACAACAAATTTAGTAACTCTACTACAAACGCAAACAAATTTAAATAAAAATTTTATGTGGAGCAGAATTTGAGATTTTTTTTGTCACATGTGTAATATTTGTGTGAAATTAAATAAAATATATTGACCTCCTCCATATATAATATGTCCTTGATAAACTGACGTGCTTTTAACCAATATAATACTATTTAGTAAGTGGCAACAGTAATTTGAACTTATAGCTTTACCGATTGCTCAAATTTCGAGATAAGGAGTTGCTTTAGAGAATATCAATGGTTCAGTGGAATAAATGCTAGTTGATTTCAAAACAATTCCTTTTTAGCACTAAATTTTGTGTACATTTGTATTTTAAAATGTTAATTAAAGCACTTAATTATTTTTAAATCATTGCCGGGCTAATTTCTAACTTTTTCCATCCTACAGCCATGATAGAACAATAGCCCTACAGCATCTAATTTTTTCAACATCTGTGCAATTGCGAAGCTCTATTTTATAATGAATAAATTATATAATGTAATTGCTCTACACATAAGGGTTCAAAATAACTAAAAAAAATACTACTAACAATATAATTAATTAACAATGTAAAAGAATACATGTAACATGTATATAAAAATATTTCTTCTCCTACTGGCAACATAATATATCCATTCCCTTTAAACAGAATGCATTCGTATAATGATGATATATTAATGATATATATGTAATATTATAATAATAATATACATTAATAATATAATATGATTAATGTTTTATGTATATATGTATATTATTATATGTTATATATAATGTATATTGTTTTCAAAACCTTTTATTTTATATAATATCAAAGCAGTTGCTTCAAAAGTTTTTCAATTCTTGTTTTTATTTGTTTTATTTTTACTTGCAGACTTCAAGTTTTGAATTTAAATTCAAAAAATTTAAAGGTTCCTTTGAACACGTTCCTGCAATGAACAGAGTGAAAGAAATAGTAAAAAACCTCAACTTCAGTTCTGAGAGTGGCGTAGCAAAAGTGTGGGCTCGGGCATTTGCAGGCTGGGAAACAGATGAGGTATGTGTGCATGATGTTGTATTCCAGATTTCAAACAAAAAAAATACTCCATGCATGCAGTTGAATGTTACAGCATCGAATCTTACATAATTTGCAATGAAATGAGATTATCTCTTTCATTTTTATTTTAGCAGGCAAATTTAAGGGGCATTCGCAAAAGCTCTGATTTAAGGTCTGATTTAAGGTTCAATTTTAGGCTCAATTTTTATTTTTCCACGTCAGAATTTAGTGAGCCCTAAATCGGGCCTTGCCTTTGTGAATGCCCCTTTTTATCTCAGTATTACTACAATAATTATATAATACGATGTAAACTTAAGGGCATTGGGTGTAGCACCGGTAGTTGGCAACACTGACGTATCTTCACCATGTTAATTTTTTATCCTTGCTCCTCGGAGTAATTTTTATGCTAGAGCTAAGATGATTGCTGTAGTATCAAGATAATTAGTAGCCCAAGTGCACAATTTGGCTAAATAAAGCCTGATTTAAAGAAAAGTATTTTTTTTATATTTTAGAAAAATGCATGTAAATTTAAAAAATTACTAAAAAATACTTTTCCTTAAATCAGGCTTTATTTAGCCAAATTGTGCACTTGGGCTATTAATTATCTTGATACTACAGCAATCAGCTTAGCTCATAAAAATTACTCCGAGGAGCAAGGATAAAAAATTAACATGGTGAAGATACGTCAGTGTTGTTAACTACCGGTGCTACACCCAATGCCCTTAATGAAGTATCGACCTCTAATTTATTTTATTTCAGAAATGGATTGAGGGTGCAAAGTTATAATACCCTGATTTTTTTCAGATTTTTTAGAGCTGTGGAAGTATTTTTAAAAAATGATTGAAAGTCCATTTTGTGACGTCACGCGGCGGCAAGTCCTATCCTTTTCTTAAGGAGAGACGCCTCGTGACGTCACAAAATAGAATTTCAATACTTTTTAAAAAATACTTCCAGGGCTGTAAAAAATCAGGATAGCATAACTTTGCACCCTCTATCCATTTCTGCAATAAAAAAATTGAAGTCGATACTCCATTAACACATATATTTTCCCAAGTGAAACAAATTTTATAAATAATCACAAATGAATTCTTAATCAATGATAATTCAGAAAATCATAACAATTATTCTGTTTTGCATAAAAAAACACTATTTTCACAAGTCACTTTTTTTTTACATTATTAAGGCGGATTCACATGGCGATTTTTATCATGCGACGCGAAGCGAATAAATGCGCACTTGCTCTAACAACCATTGGCGGCCATATTTGGCGATTAAAAAAAAAAAAAAAAAAACGCAATTAACGCGATTTCGCTGCCGCAACCTGGCGAATTCGCTCGCCGCATAGGATTTCACAGCTTGTGTGACAAAATCGCGTCGCATCGCCGCTGTCGCCATCTGAATCCGCCTTTAAGGAAAAAATTATTTTTTATCGCATTTTGTTATACAAGTATAACTGAAAAACCAACAAATTTTTAACCATTGCTTTAATGTATTAATATTACATATGATCTTTTATTTAAAATGTATCGACTCCGAAAGTTAACATTTTATATCTGCAAGGAAAATTTATGCAGGTTCTTTGATTGATATGTAACAATTAAAGCCTAGCTGTATATCTTATCTCATCCGTAATTAAAGTTGAATTTAAGTCCATACTATTTTTCTACCTCCATACATAAACAAAAATCTGAGATGATGATATGAATTAAGTAATACGAGTATAATCTTCACCTATAATTTACAATGAATATGTAATATATTATACAGTATAATATTTTATGTTTATTGGTGTGAATACAGTCAAGTCTTAGTTAATATGGATTTAACATCCTAAACAAATATAAACGTAAATATGTATATATATAGATAAAAATACAGATATTATACATACATGCAGTTTATAAATAAATAAATAAATAAATAAATAAATAAATAAATAAATAAATAAATAAATAAATAAATAAATAAATATATATATATATATATATATATATATATATATATATATATATATATATATATATATATATATATATATATATATATATATATATGTGTGTGTGTGTGATTATTTATCTTTTAATAATCACACCATTTTTGTCTAAAACATATGTCATGCTCAATAAGGTGAAGTAATTATCTGAACTATCATGCAGTATATTAAAGATTTAGAGTGACCTTTAATTGAAATTCAGGGAAGGTTTAGCCATAAGTAATGTGTGGGAAAGAAATGGATTCATTTATTAATTGCACTCATATTCTCTTAATTATAATTATTATTATATTAATGTGTCCTAGAATACAGAGCTTTAATTTATTGGTTTAAACTATTCAACATTCAAAACATCACAGCAGGGATATAATTATAAAATTTGTTTTATTTTTATTTTAGGTGATTGCAGAAGAACTATATCGTAATATACTATGGGCAATGGGATGTGTTTTTATCACCACTTTAATCTTGATTGCTAACTTGGTCACATGTGTCTTAGTTCTCATCTGTGTAGTTTTCACTCTGGTAAGTGTATATTTATGCATTTTTTTTTGTTTGTTTTATCATGTAATCTATTTAAAATTCATTTTAATAAATATTGTTCGCAATATAAGAAGAAAATAATAGGTCTGTTCGTAAATACATAATCAGAAAGAATTGATTATTTACGAACAGGCCTAATATCTATGAAGAGATCGAGCTCAGTTTTTCACTTACAACCACAATTAGTGTTGGTGAGAAATCTACATTGGTCATCTTCTTTGTAAATCGTGCCCTATAAACATGCATCAAATTTTAATTATTATAACAGTAAACTATAATTTTGAGTTGTACGTACAACGAGTTAATACAGAACTATAAGATACAGAAGCTATTTCCATGCCTTTATGCAATATGCAGTTTAACATGTAGTTATATCTTATGTTGGCATTCAAAAACGAATTCGCTTCAGACGCAAATGATATACTGTATATTTTAATCCCAACGCGTTGGGCACCTCAATAAAATTGACAACTCGTTCGGTTCAGATCAATTTGTTCGTAATTCATTCAATTCAAGTGAAAATCATTCCAACGTGTTGTGAAAGAATATGAAAATTGTCCAACGCGTTCGGAACAAAATTAATAAGAATTATTTTAATGACATTAAATTTTCAAGTATTAAATTATAAAATCAGTCAATATTAATATTATTAACTAACAAAATACATGTACTATCGTATTATGCCAGTTAATATTGGAATTTAAGCAAAAAATAACCAGGTTGGGAGTAGTAACATTTAAAATAAAATAAAAAATTACATATTTATTATATTTACTTTTTAAAATTAAATATCAGGTTGATGTTGGTAATTTTTTATTATATACATAAAGAGCGCAGTAGAAAACACTCCACCATATAATTTATCACTGTGCTAAAAATAATTTTGTATTATTATATATATTAATTAATATTCCAAATGTAGTAAATATACTTTTAAAGCCAATCAAAACTTGTGATACCACCGACAGTTTACGGCATACTCGTAAAACAAAAGAAAATTTGTGTGAGAGAAAGTACAAATTACAGAGATTTAAAAAAAATGTGTGAAAATGTTATACTCATTGATTTTGTTTATGTATATTATATAATATTTAATATTACTACACCGTCAAACTTTCTCATTCAGAGTGCTCGTTATTGCTTTTTATAAATGTTTGCATAAAAAGACTTGACCTTCGCATTTAATTTTTGTTTATTGAATCCAATTAATACAGTTTATATTATACTGTATATTACATATATATATATATATATATATATATATATATATATATATATATATATATATATAATTACATGCTTATTTCTTTTCTACCTCAAATGTTATCAATAAATGCATATAATATAAACGAATAATACTGAAGTATATAGAGGTCACAGGCATCATAACACGGAAATATGAAATTAAAAAAATACATATAAATTAAATTTATTTCAAATTCATGATGGAATCCGCAGTCAAATGCAATTTTACTTGCATTACTATTTTGATTATTACCAGTGGTGAAAGTAGTTTCAATCTCTTACCAGTGCGCCTCAGATAGAGGCCTGAAGGGCCAAAACCCCCGCCAGAGGCGCGATTTTTTGGAAAAAGGGGCGTGGCTTAATTTGTCTTATATTGAAAAGTGGTTTTAAAATTTATTTATAATATTTGAATGCATCTTCATTTTAAGTACAATTATCCAAAAAAAAAAAAAAAAAAAAAATGCAATGAGTGATTCTCACATTAAATTCATAAAAAAATATTTAAATATATTGTAGATATAACAGCTATTAAAAATTTTAATACGAAAGAAAATCCCGATTGCTTTAAATTGAAAGCACGTCGATCTTCATTGCTCATATAACAGCAGTATTAATATAGTAAAAAATATAAAAATACTTTAGTTAACTGTTACGATTTGGAATGCTTTAATATAATTTAATCAAATACGTCACCTATTACATTTTCAAATATTTAAAATTTAAATTAATGTTTTGAATGTGCCTAAAAAAAAATACATAAAAAAAAACGCGAGAGAATTCTTTTTAATTATAAATTGTAATGTTTATATTTGTTTCGGTAATTAATTTTTATTTACTCTAGATCTTGTGGCAATTATTGTTCCCCTTTGTCATCGATAGGAATTAAAATCTAGCCATATTAAATATGGTCCAAATGTGCAGTCATCTCGGCCCTAATATATAGCTGCTGCATTATTGTTAGCTACTCGACTCTTCACTTCTTGCTAGCAATGCTTAAGTCGCATGCATGTGGCTAAAATTTTGTTACACTTAATCTTTACAAACTCATTCAGATTAAAAATTTTTGTTTGCTTTTCTAAGAAATTCATTACTATGAAACTATGAAGAATTTTTTAAGACGACTGAATTTTATTAATCTAGCACTGACTGCGATTGATCTCCTACGATCCCGAATCCTTTGCCCTATACTTTTTTAAACTCCTTGCGTAAATGAACCCTCTAAACTATACCTATACCTCGGAGGTAGTTTAGAGGCCAGAGAAGGCACTCCGCCCTCTGCCTCCTGACTTTATCGTAATTAAAAATTAATTTTAATAAAAATGTGTTAATTTTGTACAATAAATGAGACAGAAAAAAAATGTAATAAAATTCGTGGGGTAGTATAATATATTATAACTTATAACGCATCAGCAAAATTCAAAGCGTCATTCAAGAATTAAAAAAATAAAATAAATATATATTGAAAGAAATATTACGCGGTCTAATAAATATCTGTCTCTTCATAAAAATCGAAGATAAAATAGTAAACCCAGTAAGCCTACAGAAATTTAAATAAATTGAGAAAAATATTAAAAACTATTTCTATATATAAAAATAAAAAAATAATAATCGTTAGCTCCACATAGTAAAGTAAATAGTTGATTTTAATTGTTTTCCTTAGGAGCTTTTTAACTCAAAAGAAATAGTAAATTAAATTTCGTGAGACAAAGGTACGACGTATAAGAAAATTGTCATTAATTATTTAAACATGATTAATGTTTTACAACGTAACTTCTTTGATTTTGAAAATATTATTAATTGTATTAAAAATTATTGATTATTTTCAATAAATTTCGATCAGTGTCTTACCAGTGCGCCGCACTGGCGCGCACCGGCTTACTTTCACCACTGATTATTACGTAGAACAATAAATGCTATAAAGTGTTGGTTCCCATTTTTGACATACATCTCAGTCAGTTCTATCTCTTTTTTGAAAAACTTAAATTTTATAGTTTTATTGAGTAATGTTGCAAAGTAAAAAATAAGATTTCATTGACTTAGTAAAACTAAATAATTTATGACGGGATTTCATTGTGAATTTGACAAAATTATTAAATGGTAATAACACTATAATAACTTTGTACTTATTTTATATTTGATTGTTTTTCTTTAATATATTTAACGAGATTCCACAACACTTTTGAAAATCAAATGGTTTATTCAAAATGAAATAAACATTACATGCAAAAGTTCAATCCATATTTAATTCCATCAATTAGTTCTTACGAGTGTATGCCGTGAACTGTGGTGGTGTCATGAGTAGAGAATATTTAATTTTCTATTCAACTCATTTACCACACTTATAGAAATATATTATAGAACTAAATTTTTTGTTTCTTTTAATACACATGGTGCTGGATACAATTAAAAGGGTCATGACATACAATTCATGTGCTTCACTAAATATTTAGAGTAAAATTTTGAATGTGCAATCTTGTTAATTAATTAACATAAACGCTTAATACATACCTTTTTTAGATCAGCGATTTGTGTAAAAAGAACAACTTAATTAAATAATTAAGACTGATAAGAATGTTCTATAGTAATTAAGTGCTACTTTTATACAAAATGTTTTTTTCAAATATTAAAGCATATTGATCCCAATTTCAATAAAATACTCAATTTCTGTTCTAGGTGGATGTTGGAGGCATGATGCATTTTTGGGGCCTGACAATTGATGTAGTATCCTGCATTGATTTGGTTCTTGCAATTGGACTCTGTGTTGACTATGCTGCTCATATTGGACACACATTCATGACATGCCAGGGCACCAGAGATCAGCGAGCAATGCAAACAGTAAAAACAATCGGTCCTGCAGTTTTAAATGGTGGGCTTAGCACCTTCCTTGCATTCATTTTACTGGCAAATTCGGATTCTCATGTTTTCACTACATATTTTAAGGTAAACTAATATAAGTTAAATATATATCAAATTGATGGTGTTTTGTCAAATCTTAAATGGAATCTAAAAATATATAGCTCACTCATATATTTTATGCATGTTTATCAATTATCAGGCGCGAATCCAGAAAACAATTCGGGCGGGGGGGGGGGGGGGGGGGGGAAGCCTCCATAAGGCCAATGATAAAAAAAATTAGAGTGAGGGAAATGCCTATATTGCCCATTATAATCCAACATTTCGTAGGGGGGGGGGGACTGCAGCCCCCCTTTTGGATCCGCGCCTGATATGTTTATCCGTTTATAAATACATTAAACTGCTATTGTTTACACATTATTTATTTACTGACCATCGCGATCAATGCAGTCACATAGTTATAAATATATATTTATACTTTTTTTAATTCAACCTAAAATATTTTAAATTTGACTAAAATAATATAATTAATATATATAATTTTATGCATGTTTGCAAAAATAGTAAACAATGTTTTATGAACTTTACAATTTAAGTAAATCTATTATATGTAGATCGAAGACAGAGAGGTCGTATGTCATTTTCGGGATTCGAGTACGTAATATATACCTGTATACAAGCTTTTTATAGCACGAAAACCCAAATTTTGTGACTTAATGTCGAAAAAAAGTGAACCAAACTTAGTTTTTGCATTTAATAAAATGCATTTTGATAAAAATCCGAGAAATGAGCAAATTTTTCAGCTTTTGCTTTTTACTTATAAAATTTTATCAAATGGGGAATTCTCTTACAACTCAAATTTTAATTTAACTACTATATGATGATAGGGTACATATTAACAATAAGTTTGACTTAAGTTTCAACTTTTTTAACTCAAATTTGGGGACTCTGAAGGGATTATTAGAATAGGGGCAAAGTATGCAACCCGCGCGCAAACCTGAAAATTGTGACGTAGAAACTCCCTAGTTAACACACAACAACTGCCTGATATCATAGTTTGAGCGTCAAGGAGTCATTGGCTATAAATTTTAGTAACACGATCGAAATCAGCAGGTTTTTCTACCCTAGTATCAACAGTTTTTTCTCTAATATCAGTTTACTTTAAGAGTGATAATCAAAAATATAAATTTATTGCCGGAAAATTTTGCCTGCTAGGCAGTTTCTACGTCACGTTTTGGCGCTAAATTCAAAAGGAGGAAGATTTTTAAAAAATTCCCATGCCTCCAATTTTGAAAATTGAAACTTTTTTGTTTTAGGACATTTAATTTCAACGCATCCGAAAAAAAATTAAAATAAATGTAGGAGAATTCCCCATTGAAAGCTAGATCTAGTCAAATCAGAAATAAACAACAAAACTTATGCAGTCCGTGGCATTAACTATATCGGCTCTTCCCGCTCTTCGGTACTTTTTTCATGTTTAAAACCAAAACTATAGCTCAAATAATTTCATAACTTTGTTTTTTTTTGCACCTGTTAAATATTCGTGCTTTATATCCTATATTATTATATATTATTTTTATACATTAAGGGTAATTAAGGTAACGCGCCCAATATATGTTAAAAAAAATTTCCACGCATGAACATAATGAATTAACATATCTTAAAATTTTCTCCTCTATACATCCTTTATCAGTAGCTAAAATATCAGGTGTACAAATTCGAGCTATAGTTTTTGAGTTTTTAAAATTGACTTAGTTTAACATGTAAAAGAGGAACTCTCATGTTTAAATTAGCCAACTTTAAAAATTAATAACTCATTTAACATTTGGCTTTTGTTACCATCCTCTTAGTTAAGTATATATTAATATCCTTTATTTAATTCCAAGTAATTCTGATTTTTTATTGTCCTAATTTGATCAAAAACAATATATTTTGTTTTTTAATTGTGATTTGACCTAGCTTACAGAAACAGCTAATTTCCATAAAATTTTGACAAACGCTGATCGATTCATTTAATTTTTTGGTCAAAATGCGTGTAGCAAAACCAGTTTATTTGTTCTCTACATTAATTGTCCTAATTTGTGTTGAGGTGCTTTAACATGTAGCATTAGGCCTGTTTGTAAATACACAATAAGAAATGATTTATTATTTTTATTATTGATGATGAACCTTCTGGTGCATTGCATATATATGGAACATAATAATTATAAAGGATCATCAATTATATAATTAATAATAATCAATTATTTCTGATATTTATACGAATAGACATATTATTATGTTTAAATTTTGTAATAATATTAATAATTATATATATTATTATTCGTTTTCTTTGATCTTAATAAAAGAATGCATCATTCATAAATTAAAGGCTTTTTTACTAACGGTACTGGTTAATTGATATATATTATATTTTTATTAAATATTTTTACTGTTCAAATAAAATTCAGTCCTACCACAATAGGCTAGAAGTCTTATGGGTATATAGGTGCTGGTTACAATGGGGAATTCTCTTACAACTCAAAATTTAATTTAACCACTATATTATGATAGGCTACATATTAACAATAAGTTTGACTTAAGTTTCAACTTTTTTAACTCAAATTTGGGGACTCTGAAGGGATTATTAGAATAGGGGCAAAGTATGCAACCCGCGCGCAAACCTGAAAATTGTGACGTAGAAACTCCCTAGAGTTAACACACAACAACTGCCTAATATCATAGTTTGAGCGTCAAGTAGTGATTGGCTATAAATTTTAGTAACACGATCGAAATCAGCGGGTTTTTCTACCCTGTTATCAATAGTTTTGTCTCTAATATCAGTTTACTTTAAGAGTGATAATCGAAAGTATAAATTTATTGCAGTAAAATTTCGCCTGCTAGGCAGTTTCTACGTCACGTTTTGGCGCTAAATTCAAAAGAAGGAAGATTTTTAAAAAATTCCCTTGTCTCCAATTTTGAAAATTGAAACTTTTTTGTTTTGGGACATTTAGTTTCAAGGCATAGAGCATCTGAAAAAAAAAAAATAAATAAATGTAGGAGAGTTCCCCATTTCGTTTACAGCTCGATCAGCAAGTAGAAAAATAAAATTCAATAAAACAATTATCACAGCATTCTGACAGTTGAGAGGTTATCAATATTTTTTTAACAACCAAATAAATTAAATAACTAAATAATAAATTACTTAATTTCCTTAATTGTATTATAATAACGGTCAATTGCATGATAAAAAGTAGGAGGGTGTCCGTCCTGACTGAGGTTTTCCACGGTTCCCTCAGTCCTCATGCAGTCTCACTTCAGTGAATGCTGCGACGCATTTAACATGCACTCCTCGAGCTAAAAAAATAATATAATGATATTGTTTCTTTTTCAGATATTTTTTCTTGTGGTGGTGTTTGGACTATTCCATGGGCTTTTATTCTTCCCAGTTGTACTGAGTCTCATTGGTCCAGCCCCATATCACACAGCCATAACAGACTTAAATGGAGCTACACCAAGCAATGCAGAAGAGAGCACTGACCACAATGTCACTATAAAAAAGAGCATTGCCAAATCTCAAGTTGCAGCGTTGCAAGACGATACAAAGTGTTAATTATAAAAGCATGGAATGATCTTTGCATTCAACGCTCTAGCATAATTATATGTGTGATGTAGGCCATGTTACTAGAATTGCAATGTAACAAAATTGAATTTATTTTTTTAGGTCACAATATAATATATGCTATATATACTTATTCCAGATAGTACTTAATTCAGTGTTATTTTAACTATATAAAGATCTGATCATATGATGAAAGGAATTACTGCTATATATATATATATATATATATATATATATATATATATATATATATATATATATATATATATATATAGTATCTAAACCCTGGTTTAATAGCGAATGTTATCTATCAAGGCAAGATCTTCTATCAAAATTTCATGCCAGCAAATTATATTTATTCAAAAACCCAAATTTGCATGAGCAATTTATTCAGGCAAGAAGCTGTTATAAGGCTTTATTGAAGCAGAAAGAATTAGAATTTAAAATTAAATCGGAAGATAAAATGATTAAAGACGCAGAGCTAGAACCATACACATATCTTAGGAAAGATAGACCACCAACTAAGTCATGCCCAATTAACATAGACAAATGGGAAAACCATTTTACAAATATCTTAAATACAAATAAATTACAATCCGACCAAACTCTCAATCTTTTATCATTAACAAGAGACTATAATTGTAACTCAAATTATATTCCTCTTAATGAATTTGAAGTCTATAATTGTATGCAAAGCCTAAAAAACAATAAAGCTTCGGGCCCAGATTTTATTACGAATGAACATTTGAAGCTAGTAAGCAAGTCGTTAACCCCAACAATCACCAATATGTTTAACCTCTGTATTGAAACGGCTACAATTCCGGAATTGTGGCGGATCGCCTACCTAATGGTATTATACAAAGGGAAGGGTAACATTATGTCACCCGACTCATACAGAGGTATTATCCATGGTGATACCATGTACAAACTCTTCTCGAGATTAATTGCAAACAGGCTTTTTGATTCCACCCACTATCTTATTCCAAAAGAGCAATACGGCTTTATGCCAGGACGTTCCACAATACAAGCTGTATCCACAGTATATAATCAAATTAAACTAGCATTGGAGAAGCCAAAGGGTCATTTATATATTGCTTTTGTAGACTTCAGAAAAGCTTTTGATTCGGTCAATAGGAATTTGCTCATTGAAAAGCTGAAGTCATTTAAAGTAATTCCTTCTGAAATTTTGAATATCTTAGCTGTTATTCTAAATATCAATTATGTATGTGTTCAAGATCGCTTATCATGTTCTAGTAATATTATTCAATCTAACGGAGTTTTGCAAGGAGACCCGAGCAGCTCTCTTCTTTTCAATCTTTTTACTGCAGATATAACTGAGATTACAAAAGATATAAACTGTGAAAATGAAAATGATCAAGTCGTACTAAATTTATATGCAGATGATCTTGCTATTATTTCAAAGAGCAAAGTCAAGCTACAAAAAGCGCTAAATAATCTATCCATCTGGGCCAAAACAAATGGTCTAGAAATTAACACAGAGAAAACCAAGGTTGTTAAGTTCAGAAGAGGCGGACCGTTATGCAAAAACGATGAAATTTATTGTGACGGTCAAAAGATTGAATTTCTAAATTCATTTAAATATCTTGGCATAATACTTCAAATGACAGGGCTTTCTTTTTCTAAACATATAACAGAAAGATGTAAGAACGCTATCACTGTTATGTACACTATCTCAGGGCTGTCTGGTCTATCCGTCAAAACAGGGCTCAAACTATTCAATTTAAAAGTCGCCCCTGTGGCTACTTATGGTATTGAAATTGTATGGCCTCATTTATCTGTATCCGATTTTGATAAATTAGAATCAGTAAAAGCCATGTTTGTTAAAAGATTACTGTGTCTGTCAAAATTTACCGAAACTAGACTGGCCTATAAACTGATAGATTCCAATTATTTTATTACAGAAATCAAAGAAATGTTTAAACTTCCAACGACAGATCAATATTCCAATTTTATAGCTGTCAGGAATCAAAAAGCTCAGGATATTAATCCTGAGTTTTACAGCACTGATGCTATGACATGTAAATATTGGTGTCTGCCCCAATTGGATAGATCCAATGTTAGAAATGTTTTAACTCGCCAGGCTGTTCACGGCTTCCACTATCTAATTTGTAAATCTTCTGGTTATCATAAAGCTGAACAATCTTGTGTATGTAAATTATGTAATGAATATTGTAGCCAATATCATTTAAATATCTGTAAATCTAGAATTAAGTCTATTAGCGATTATGCCAGGGGAGATTTCATATAGTCTATAGATTTTGAATAGCAATGAAGCAATAAGTTTTTTTTTTTTTTTTTTTTTTTTTTTTTTTTTTTTTTTTTTTATTCTATCTATTTTCTATGTCATATTTTGTCTTATATATATGTGATTATATATATGATATATTATTATTATGATGTAACAGGCTGTTAGTATCATCTGTTATTTTATTTTATATTGTTTTATTATCATTTTCTATTGTTCTATTATTCTGTAACTATTATATATGTTTTGTATGTATGTTTTATGTGTTCTATTGTAATGTTTTTCTATAATGTATGTTTCTAGTGCTGTTAATATGTACACTTTCTGTGTTTAATAAAAGACTAATAATATATATATATATATATATATATATATATATATATATATATATATATATATATATACATATATATATATACATATATACATAATAAATATATATTATATATAATATCTGCAGATGGAGAGATTGATAGGAGAGTAAATGCTGGCAGGAGGATTGTGGGTAGTATATGGCAGGGTTGTGTCGCACTGAGCTGCATGTTGTCTAATACGGCTAAGCTAGCTGTGTATAACAGTATAACTCTGTCCTAATGCCAACTTTGATGTATGGATCTGAAGTATGGGTGTGTCAAACAAAGCATAGAAGTAAGTTGAATGCTGTTGGTATGAGTTTTTTAAGGAATATGTGTGGTAAAACTAGGATGGATAGAGTGAGAAACACATGGGTGATGAATGAGTGTGGAGTGAAAGAAAGCGTAATTGATAAGTATGAACGAAGTACACTACGTTGGTTTGGACATGTTGAGAGAATGGGTGATGAACGAATTGCAAAACAGGTGTTTAAAGGTAGTTTACAAGGCATGAAAGGATTAGGTAGACCTAAAAAGGTTTGGTTGGATGTGATTGCAGAATGTTTGAAGAACAGAAGTGTTAAAAGTACACAGTGTAATAGAGAGTGCAGAAGGCAAAAGAGTGTTATGAGTATTTCTGAAGCAAGTGGAGTATGCAAGAATCGAGTGCTTTGGAGGGCAATTTGTAGACGGCCGAGGTAATAATGCTGCTGGCTTACCCTGTAAAGGGATATGGCGTCATATTATGTATGTATGTATGTATGTATGTAATATCTGCCATGAACAAATAATTTTAAGTTGCATATTTACACTCTATCATTTGATTTAAGGATTTTATTGTTCAGTTATCATGCAAAACAGTATTTAAGATAATATATTAACTAATGTAACTATTTTTTTTTAATTTTGTTAAAAAAAAAATAAAAATATGCTAGAAATAAAAATAGAGGAGCCCGGAAAAAACAACGAATTGCTTACCTATTTATTAATAAAATGGCAAACAGGCCTAGCTCTTATTGAAAATAAATACATTATTGATTGGTATATTAATGAAAACCATTTTAATTTGCATGAAGTTAAAGCTGTCTCATTAAAGACCTGCCATATATATATATGCATTATTGTATTATTATAATATATACTGAATACTATTATTTACTGAAGAAGTAGTTGATG
Source organism: Siphlonurus alternatus (assembly GCA_949825025.1). NCBI lineage: Eukaryota > Metazoa > Arthropoda > Insecta > Ephemeroptera > Siphlonuridae > Siphlonurus > Siphlonurus alternatus. Next base: position 12,522,964 of record OX463788.1, read on the forward strand.
TGATGTTGTGATCTTCCTGTATTGTGTTAATATATATATTTATTATATTTTCTGAGAGTCTGCTTATATTAACTTCTTAAAAGTAAATTACATTTACACCATTTCTAATCTCATGAAAACATTTTATATGCTGTCTGCAGCTTTACTTAAAACTTGTAACAATCACAAGCAGTTAAACTGATATGTGCTAAATCTGAAATTGCAAAGCAGAGTGTATGGCAATTTAATAATGTTATCTCTTAATATATCGTCCCTAGTCCGGATGAATAATGAGCTATATATCTGCCTACCAAAATTCAAATGCAATAATGAGCTGCCTGCTTTACCAGGTGCAGAATGCAATTTTAATGTAAAAGGAAAAGCAGACAGCTCATTATTGCATTCAAATTTTGGAAGGCAGATAGCTCATTATTCCGGACAAGGGACGATATACAGTAGTATTATAGTTAGTAAACTGCTTATCACATAAGATTTTTCTAAAAAAATTAATAAATAAAAAAAGTCTTTTTATAATGATCACTAACAATAAGATAACCCTCTTCATTTGTGATTTGTGACTTTCACATTGATGGAAAAAAAAAAAATCAACATAAATATAATGTACTTTTTTTCTTTAGTTTGTACTGCTTACCTAAAACTGCGTACTATGTAACTGAAATGTATTCAATAAAATTATTAGCTCATTAATTTACCTGGCCTATTTTTTTATTGTATTTAATGCCCAACTATTCCTCTAAGAGATTTATAAAAAAATATTTAACATTCTGATGTTTTAAGACAAAGGTGATGTTTCATGAAGTCGAAGAGGGCAGGAAACATGGATCGAGGAAGTTGATAAGACAATTGAAAATATTTTGCTATTTAAATATTGAATTGTAATTCTTTATTTTAGAATACATTATAAAATACTTAACTTAAAGGGTAGCCTTTTATGCAAAGCCTTGCATGCAATTTCTGAATATTCTGAAAAATTGTACAAAAATATTGAGACTTTTTGTTTCTTTTCTTTCGGAAAAATTAGTTTAATTATCTTGCGGTACTTTGGATGTTTGTCTCTGAGATTGTATCATTAATCTTTTTTTTTTTTTTTTTTATAGCTATTTCAAATTTAAGTTTTGTTATATTGCACACACTAAACTAGAACTGTGTTACAAATTAATAATTAATAAATGTCATAATATATTATGACATTTCAAAAGGCAGCACTTTTTTTAAATAATAAATTAAACATAAACAGTAAAAGAAAAAGTTAGGGATAACTAAGTAAGTAACTAACTTTGTTACAAGACAGTGGTTGCTTAGTATTAATTTTATATTATACTTATGAATTTCCATTTGAACATTAATTGAATGATTTATCTCTGTTCAATGTGCTTGAAGAAACTGAACAAACTGTAACTTATAAGACTTAGCTCCATATATACCAGCAAAAGCATAAAAATAAATATAGATGAGCACAAGGTACTTAATGACAGTGCTAATGAATACAGTAAAAACTTGTTATTACGTAAAGTCAAGGGACCCAGGAAATTGCGTTTACCTTATATCGAGTATACCTTATATCAAGTTTTTCCTATATCTACAATTCTAATTATTTTTTACGGGACCTTTACTCCGTTACTCAATATCGAGTTTTTACCTTATAACAAAGTCAAAATTCTTTTATTAATTCCATTCATCCTACAATCATAGAATCAATTACATGATGCATGTTGAGGTTCTTAGGACAAGTCAAAGTTGTAATTGTTAAGAGGTAACAATTATGCTAGAATTAAAAAATATACAGTATAATATTTAACTTTCAATAAAGTCATAGTCCAGGTAGTTCTTTACACTGTAAAAGCACTTATCAATTAGCAATTTTCTACAAGTTACGTAATACCAAGTTTTTACTGTACATCTATGTGTACATCTATACATAAAAAAAAAAAATCAAACTTCAATTATAACTATAGCTTGTAAACAATGTCCTCCTAGGAGGGGGAGATGGAGTTGTTGGGACTCGTGTAGGGTGCTATGTAGCTCTCCTTGCTACCTGGGCTTTTGTTTGCCATCCTACTGGCTGGAGTATCAAGGCTTTCAGTCTCAGGTGAATCTTGAGTGGGAATAAAGAGCGGTCTTGTTGATGGCACCTTCCAAACCTTGTGCTGAGAACCATATGTAGAAGTGGCAACCTTTGCCGATGTGATCCAGTCTGCTGTGTCTTGTCTCTTTTTCTTCTTGTTCAGCTTCTGTTTGACACTGTTCAGAAGGTAGAGCTAAAACAAAATAAGTTATACATTAAGAAAACAAATTAAGACAAGAATTTTGTTTCAATAAAATATGGTGTGTATATAAACTGCTATTGGTTGCAAAAACATATCAATGGTGTAGCGTCAAAATGGACTAACTAAAATTGTAAGATTCTCTCAAAACGGACTAACTAAAAAATGTAACGAAATTACAAAATGGACTAACTCGATGTACTGCGCAGACTTACGTGCAAAGCGCGCGAAATCTTTGTTGAGTTTTATCTCTGCCATATATTATGTATTTGAGTGAAATTTAAATTACGATTTAAATGGAAATGTGAGTTATACTGTATTTAAATTTGACTCAAAAAAGTTTCATACAGTAGAGATAACACACTTAACAAATATTTCGCTCGCTTTGCACGTAAGTCTGCACAGTACATCGAGTTAGTTAAATTGATTTGTTGGTATTTTGGGGCAATTGACACATTTTGGTCATGTATGCCAGTTAGTTTTGTGAAAAAGTTATAATTTTAGTTAGTCCATTTTGTGACAATCTTACAATTTTGAGTTAGCCCATTTTGACGCTACACTATCGATATGGATTTCTCGGTTCAAGGTTTACATGATATTGAACTAATTGTATTAAATCGGTACTTCTTTTACTTGAATTGTAATGTTTGTCCTAAATTACAAAACCCTTACTTTACAATATAATTTTATAACTACAAATACTGCTATTATACAAAGTCACAATTTACCGCGGAATGTTGTATATGAACATACAATGTATTGTCACTTTAGAATGCAAATCATGTAACTACAAAAAAATATGATGGAACTTTGACCCTTATGTTCTAGTGAGAGAAGGTTTAGAGTTGCCTCAAATTTTTTTTTGTAGTTATGTGATTTGCATTCTGAGGCGACAATATGTGCCCCACTAAGAAACGGTATTGAGCGTTTGACATGAAGATTGGATTTTGAGAGCCCCAAAGAGCACTGTGAACCATGTTGAAAAGCAACTATCACCATTGGTAATAGAAAAATTTGCTCAGTGGAATCACAAATAAAAGACCCTAGTACCCCTGACCCCTGAATGAATTATGAATTATCCCGATGACAATGATTATATGTAGGATTTTAGGCGGACTTTGAGGGTTATTTTCATATCATAATGATGAACTTACAGTTTCGTTGACGATGTCTTTGCGAAATGTCATCATGGTGTCTGTGTTGGCATTGTTCTGGAATTGAGCTTTGGCTTGTTGAAAGAAGAAAGTCAGGCACCTGTCCAGGGTTGATTTTGCTATGCCTGTGTGAGCTTCACCAACCACTGGGGAGGGAGATTCCTTACTAACACTGCTTTTTTCCCTCTGCTTCTGGAATAAACAATAAGTAATGTTAGTGGATCATTTCAAAGTCAAGTTGATTTTCATTTTGCTGCACTAATTAATGATGGCATTAAGAGAGATTTTGTAATAATGTTAAAAGACAAGCTAGAGTAAACTTTGCTCTAGCATGTCCTTGTCTGTTCAGCTCTCAGGCTAATTTGCAATAACAAATAGTAATGACATGTACTGTGTCTCTTTTAATAGACTTGGTTGTGCTATCAATTTACAACATAAATTCAGCAAGAAAATTAATTTTCCCAGCAAATTTGTGTTGGAAATTTTAAGTGGAAGCTAACCTATTTAAACTCTCCAATGCTGTCCTTATTTATTATCTCCTTGTCTGACAAAGCAGAGGAAACTTACGTCAGTGGTGAGGAACTGAATACACAGCTGCGAGAGTGCGATGAGGTGGCCAAAGGACAGTGATGGCTGGTAGTCCCTGGCTAGAGAAGGGCGTGGAGAGAGCTTGTCTTGAATCACTTGCAGCTGTAGGCGCGGGTCTGGCATCTGACAGAACTGCTGCACATAGGTACGCTCTGGAGAGGTCAGCTTTGACAGACATTCCAAACATAGGCCCGTAATTTTCAGCAGGCTAGGAAGGAAGAAAACAAAACAAACAAATTAATACATTTGTTAAAACAGTATGCACAGTCAAATTGAAAATAATTTAAGAATATTAGATTATATAATGACAAATTCTGATTTCCAAACCATACAAAATTTAAGATGACTCAGACATGTCATATCAAAGACAAGCTAATAAAGTTGAGAATATCAATTATAGGTTTTACTATAATGTACTGGTATTTTTACAGTATATTAATTTATTTAGGTCAACTCAAACAACATCTCTTTATTTTTCTGGGGAACAAAAGGGTAAATAAAACAGTTTTGTGGACAACAGATTTTTGTCTTGAATCATTATGAATTAAAAAATTAACACTACAAATTCATGCCCAAAAGAAAATATTTATATCTTTTCTTTTGTCAGTATTATTGGTACAAACACTGAAAAGAAAAAAAAAAAAAAAAAAAAAAAAAAAAAAACAAAACAAAACAAAAAAAAAAAACGTTTTTAATTGCACTAGTAACCTGCTCTATAACTAAGAATGTTTACTGTTTGAAATATGCCCATTACTACTTCAACTTACAGGTTGTTTTTCTCTGCAGGGTGTTGGAACTCCTCAGTCTTGAAGGGCATTGTGCTCTGTCTCATAAGCGTGATCTTGGGTCGAGTCAGGAACAGGATGCACAAGTCAACACAAGTCAGCAGCGCTTGCTGAAACACCAATGAAACAAATTATACATTAAAATTGAAACAAGCATTCACCCTGTGTCAAAAACTAGGCCTACAAAATTTTAGTCCATTATAAAGACACTTAAGGGCATTGGGTGTAGCACCGGTAGTTGGCAGCACTGACGTATCTTCAACATGTTAATTTTTTATCCTTGCTCCTCGGAGTAATTTTTATGCTAGAGCTAAGCTGATTGCTGTAGTATCAAGATAATTAGTAGCCCAAGTGCAAAATTTGGCTAAATAAAGCCTGATTTAAGGAAAAGTATTTTTTTTTTATATTTTAGAAAAATGCATGTAAATTTAAAAAATTACTAAAAAATACTTTTCCTTAAATCAGGCTTTATTTAGCCAAATTGTGCACTTGAGCTACTAATTATCTTGATACTACAGCAATCAGCTTAGCTCTAGCATAAAAATTACTCCGAGGAGCACTGATCAAAAATTAACATGGTGAAGATACGTCAGTGTTGCCAACTACCGGTGCTACACCCAATGCCCTTAATAGTAAGCATTTAAAAATGAAATGCAAACATAAGATGCTCTGTGTGTAAATTACAAAAAAGTACATTTTTATTAATCTCTGCTTTTTTAGTACTACTCAGAAAAGAATAAGTCTTTTCCTTTTCTTTTTTTCACTTATTTGATTTATATATTTAAATTCTGAGGTGATAGAGTATATTTTTGAGCTCAGACGGACAGGTCATATTATGCCTGCTAGCTTGAATCCATGGGGTACAGCCTGAGGGCACAGCCCAAAGTTTTCAATTAACATTAGCTCTAAGGGTACAGCAACCCCCAAAATTTTATTCTAGATTTGTGCATGTATGTAAGGTACATTCATAACATATTTCTAGAGCTCAAACAACCAAAGCAGCGATGTTTTATATATGGCAATGCAACAACATCTCAGAATAGTTGAATTTTCTATTTGATTTTTTGTTTTTCTTTTTACATTAAAAGGTGCCAAAAAAAAGCTAAGAAACTCAATACTAGAGCAGCCCAAGATCTTTTGCTTTGCTATATCAATAAATTACTCTACCAGTGAAGTTGCCTTGTGTGGAGGGAAGAAATTTACCGTAACATCCTTCATTGACTCATAGTCAATGAACTGCCATGTGTTCTTGTAGTCGCACACTTTGGCAAGCAGCTTGGAACACTGAAGTGCCAACAGAAGAGCACGCCGGTCATGGCCTCGCTGCAGGAACTGGAGTGTGCTCAGAAGGTGCACCTTGTGGTCCACCACATAGTTCAGAACGGAGTGGATACACACCGTCCAGCACTCAGTCACCAAGTTGGTGCTCAGAACAATGCCCTGACAATACACGTCGTCCCATTCTATTTCTTGTCTTATGTTCTGGAGAGGGAAGGAAAAATATACATAAATAGTACAAAGAACAATATACAATGTAAAAGTATATTTAAACTTGTATTAATCAAAGTGCAGTGTAAATAATGCATTATGTGTTTTTAATTCCATATTTAATAAGAGATATCATAAATGGATAACAAAAATGGGTAAATTAACATTAAAACTTAGGAGCCAACACAAGAAAAAAACAAATACTTCTTTTTTTTATTTTGTCAATTTATTTGAGCTGTAAAAAAAATCATGTAAAAATCATTGAATAAATTAAATTGTCAGTGCTTTTAAATTGTAATATTGTAAAGGATGCTAAAATTACTTGAATAGACTTCAGAGGGTTCAAAGTTATGCCACTCTGATTTTTTTCAGATTTTTTAGAGCCCGGGAAGTATTGCTAAAAATTTTTGCCGAGGTCGGGTTTGAACTCACACCTCTCTTAGGTCCCATCCTTTATTAAGAGAGGCGTCAAAAGGTGTCACTTTTGCTGTACTTTCAATATTTTTTTTAAAAAAAGTCCCCAGACTCCATCCATTTCTGCAATAAAATAATTTGAGGTTGATACTCCATTGAAGGGCCTTACTCACCACATTTTCTTTACAGGAAATCAGAGCGTGCCACAGGTCATTGAGCTCACTTATCACAAGGTAATGAACCAGGGAAGGGATTCTTGAAGCTGCTACAAGAACTTTCATTGCAACTTCCGCGCACTTTGGGTCTTCTCTTTCCTAAATATAAAATGTAAACGGTAGAGCCCATAGTTAAATTACATTTACAGCACAAAGAAATTTATTTCCTAAGACATTTATATATTTGACGGATTTTTTCAGAGTATAGAAAGTATGAACAATGTCATCAAACCAGGCCTAAAATTTATCTAGAGTCCATCACATTTATGTGATTCATGAATCATTGTTTAAAAAGCAAAAAAAAAAAAACATGACTCATCATGAGTGAGCTGTTTCTTGGTTATATTGATTTCCTGAAAATAATTTCAATATTTAAAGAAAAAAAAAATCTTACCCGAATAAGCTTGGCTGCATTCTTCATTACACTTGCAAGAGTGTTTGTAGCACCAAAGCACTCCATGCTTTGTTGTGATGAACGTCTTGATGTATGAGCTTGCTTCAGAAATTGGTAGACACAGCAGTATAGCATAGGTGAGCCTCGATTTCCTATGGTGAATGCTGGTACTTGTAGGGCTTCCTTGAGTATCATGTCTCCAAGGCATATAATAAACGGACTATTTTCACGACAAACTGTAAACATGTTCACACATATCAATATACTGTGTGTGTGTGTGTGTGTATATATATATATATATATATATATATATATATATATATATATATATATATACTGTACACAGGGTACATACAGTATATCTAAAATTATTAAAGAAAGGATAAAGCAGGGGCCATATTTTCAGTTGGCACATCAGAAAACTATTTCGTCAAAGTTGGCAGTAGTGTTTATGAATTGTTCAAACATACATCAATGCTAACGCAATCTATTGGTTAAAGAAGTTTTGAAGGCGAGGAATGGATATCAAAGCTACTAAATCAATTAACAATTAGGGTTTATTTTAATCAGCATTTGATTTAATCTGACTGTACAAGTAGATGAATTCAGAGTCTTGTCTATTAGCAGCTGCAATTATGGGGAAAGAAACAAAAATACCATTGAATGAGGTAACCTACCCTCATCAATGTTGAATGATTTACATTCCAAGCTCTTGGTAACAATGGCAAGGAGAAGAGCGCGAACGTCAACATCCATATACACATATTTGCTGCATAGCAGTTGTAGAAGCATTGAAATTTGACCAGTGAAATTTGCTTGTAGCTTGTAACTAAAACAAAATAATAATTATTAATAATATTAAAATCACAAAATTAGAATATTAAAGTGTGTTTTAGCAGATTAAATCATGTATCATGACAAAAACTTTCTCTTGGCCTCCAATCACCTGTTTCACCTTATTTGTGCCCTGCAATATACTGTACTACTGTCGCCGTCATAAGTCGGTGCGCTCCGACTTTGGAGTGCTGTAGCTGAGAGCTCAATTGGCATAGACGATATTAAAAAATACTGGCACACATAGAATCTTATTCTCTGTAAGGAAATGTTAATTTTATATTTTTAGAGCAAAAATTAAAATTTTGGCGAATTTTTTTGTAACGCAAGGTCGGGTAAAATCAACGTTTTTTCCGAGTACCTCGGGTTTAAAAATTCACAGAAAATCAGGAAATTAAGTTATAACGACAAAATTTTTAAAATCAATCGGCCAAATTGTCCTTAACGCAATGATATAAGTTTAATTTTCATAAATTAATTAGTTAATTTTTAATTAATTAAGAACTAAGAAATCGATCTCCTCCCTGGAAAACATTATTCCGGAAAATCAAGTATGCCATCCTAAGGGTACTAATATTAGTCAACTTTTGTGGGAAGCACATTTTTCATTTAAGTCTTTGTTAATTTTTGATTAATTTTATTTCCTATTAGCGGGTGTTTGATGATGTTAACTAATTAATTTATGAAAATTAAACTTACATCATTGCGTTAAGGACAATTTGGCCGATTGATTTTAAAAATTTCGTTGTTATAACTTAATTTCCTGATTTTCTGTGAATTTTTAAACCCGAGGTACTCGGAAAAAACGTTGATTTTACCCGACCTTGCGTTATAAAAAAATTCGCCAAAATTTTAATTTTTGCTCCAAAAATATAAAATTAACATTTTCTTACAGAGAATAAGATTCTACGTGTGCCAGTATTTTTTAATATCGTCTACACCAATTGAGCTCTCAGCTACAACACTCCAAAGTCGGAGCGCACCGACTTATGACGGCGACTTTTGTGGCTGTTCATGCTATTTCAAAGAAAAATAACAACACAACAAGAGGGTATAATACGTAGGCAAAAATGCCCAGAAATAAACAAAACCGCATTAGTGATTATCTTCCATCTTGATAATTTGACACAATTGACACCATGGGTCACAAATTTTAATAGATACCATTAAAAAAAATACAAAAACAAAAAGTAAACAAAACAGTGTAAAAATGACCCCTTTTGAAACATTGTTAATTGGTTGCATCTTTAGGGTCAAGACTTTCTTTGCTTGCTCTGCTTCAACATAGAAGGTAGCCACTTAATGAAATAATATTGTGGGGTGAAAAATGAAAGAAAAAAATATCATAAAAAAAAAAAAAAAAAAAAAAAAAAAATTCAAAATCAAAATCAATCAAAACTATTTCATAAAATGTATGTAAACTCAACTTTTTTTATTTTCTTTGGAAACTACTATCAGCCACCCTCACTATTACCCACTTAACGTCCTAGCAACGCAGTACATGCACTGAAAATAGCATTGCCAGAAGAATTACCGCGGCACCATTAATATATTTGTGTATTTATTTTAAATTTCTTGAAGTAAATTGAAGGGAATTTAACTTTAAGGGTAAGGTAACGCCACCAATGTTAAAAAAATCCCTCACTTGAAAATTCTAAAAAAAAAAAAATTAAAATGTTCTCCTCTATACCCCCTATCAGTAGCTAAAATATCAGGTATACAAATACAATCTAGTTTTTGAATTATGAATTTTTTAAGTTGACTAATTTAACATGGAAGATTTGTTTCTCCATGTTAAAGTAGTCAACTTTAAAAATTCATAACTCAAAAACTAGATCGTATTTGTGCACCTGATATTTTAGCTACTGGTAGGGGGTGTAGAGGAGAACATTTTACTTTTTTTTTCAGAATTTTTGTGTGAGGGATTTTTTTTTAACATTGGTGGCGTTATTTTACCCTTAAGGTAAATACCAAAGCAGAGCACTGAAAACTTTCCAATTCTGATTGAAAATACATGCTAAGGACTCCAATGCTTACCTTTTTCCAGCTGACAGCAAGTGAAGAAGCATTTGGGAAATGTCAACCAAGTTTGAGCTGTAAACTTTAATGTCTAAAAGTTTCAGCAAGATTTCAAAGTACTCGTTTATCAACTGGACTAGGACGTCACGAGGAACCAATTCTTTTTTGAACTTCAGCAGAACAACCAAAAAGGTTGCCCATGTCTCCAGCAGCACTTGGCTCTTATCAGAAATTTGATCCATAGAAAATTCTCTCACTGGAGCAACAACAAACTGCACAGAAAGATACAAGATAAGAGCCCTTTCCAATAATTCTGGCAATGTGGTGTATATCAATATTTTATTAATCAAACTTTAGTTTTAAATCACTTTCTATGACCTCCATTTCAAAATTGAAAAATTAACATGAAATTTTTTATTGATTTTTCTGGAAAAATAAGGAAAATAAACTTAATAAACCATTGTGATACATTATTTATTTCCTTTTCAAACAACAAGCCAACAAACTTGGTAGACCTCGTTCAATCTCTACTTGTGTAACAGTTGAAGCATCTAGACGATGATAAACGTCTTCATAGAATGTACATTAAAATTTTCACGTGCTGCGACTTTTTTAATCTGTAAGGCCTTGCTGGTATTTCCTGTCCTTTTCTTTAATAATATATCACAACCTTAATGTTTCCTTTCTTTTGCTTATAATTATTATCAAATTATTTTCACACAGAAAAACTTGACAGTATGTATACCAGAAGCCCAAAGCAGTTATTAAAATCAGCCCATTCATTCAACTTGTCTATCTAGAACTCTCGAAAATTATTATCATGCCTGATAAGGGCAAGCAAAAGAATGTTGTGTGGGCATCTTTGTGAAAGGTCATAAAAATACTGTGAAGAAAAAAAAAAAATCATATTAAGATGAAATTTTTTTATCTCAATCCTAACGCTAGAGTTAGTGGTGTCTGTCCTTTGGTTGGCTGAAATCATCACTAAGTGGTATACTTCATTCTACTGTAATATTTTCTTTGCTGGGTAGTTTTTATAACCTTTCCACTAATTTTAAGAACAAAGGTGCATAAGCAAGTACTTATTAACTATAAACTTACTGTGTTCCACTTCACACACGAGTCCATCATCAGTAAGCTAATTTCAATGTCAATTTCACTCTCAACAACATTTCCCTTCTCCTCATCAGCAGATGTACGTTTCTCTTTCAACCTTTTCAGAAGCTCCATACTCATCACACGGAACAGCAAAGGGTAAACTGGACTGTTCAAGCTGCACAAGAACAAAAAGACAATGGTTTGAATCCATATTTACAAAGCAGTAAAAAAAAAAATCATGATGCACAAAATGTAGTGAAGAAACTATGAAACTTACATTTCAGCATGGAGTGGTGCACAAAACAATTTCCAGAACTCATCGCTGTTTTTCAAGCGGTAACTGAGGAAGGTATTAGGTTTTGCCCAGCAAGTGTTCACAAGACCTACTACTGTCAAGTACACCCCATTTGTGATTTTGCAAGGTATCTGAAAATTAAAACAAAATTTAGACAACTCTCTTACACTACCTTTTTTTAACAAAGTAATTCTACAGTACATATTAAAAATAAAAACAACAACTAGTACATGATGTATATTTAAAAAAGAAAGGCACCATGATATTTTTTTATTTCATTTTTATTTGTTTATTGTTTTACTTTTTTTTTTTTTTTTTTTTTTTTTTTTTTGCTACATTTATTTGTTTTGTTTTGTTTTTTTGCATTATTCTCTCAGGAATCACAGTTAATAAAACATGCCTTGATAGGATAAAATACAAAGCAGAAACATACAAACAAAACCTTTATAATCTTAACTGACAATATGCGTTTAACCTGTAATCTAATTTCACAACACTTTGCTTTAATTTTGAAAGACACATAACATTAGAGAATTAAATTTACAATTAACAATATTACCTCACATGCCTCCCTGAGAACTCCTAGAAAGAAGTCTAGGATTGCTGGAACTCTTTCAGTTGCCTTTTGTTTGCTTTTCTCATCTCCCTTCTTCACTTTGAGTGCCTTCTTGGGACTATCTTCATTGCTGAATAAGAGTTCCAGCAAGGCAGATTGTGTTCCTGTTCTCACACAAGTGGCAATCAAGTCAATGATTGCTGTACGAAGTGGAGGATAGTCATCCTCTGCCAGCAAACGTAGTTCAAAATTTTGACGGATGGTATTGTCTCCCAAACCCATGTAAGAGCGCAGTGAAATCGGGAGAATCTAAATTTATTAAAATGTACACAAAAAATGTTATTAGTAATGTACTTTCATAGTAGAAATTAATTTATTTAATACTTACTTCAAAAATTTTCTGGATCACCGACAGAGCAAGAGTGGGAAGATAAGGATGGAATCGACTGTGTAAATAGTTAGTGAGTCGATAGTAGAAATTATTTTTTTGAATTTGATGAGAAGTGCTAAGTTGCTCCAATAGGTAGCAGGAAGCTAACCCGTCCTAAAACATACATAACATACTGTACAAGGTGTCAAAATGTTGTGGAATAATTATGACAGGCAAATAGATAACTTACAAATTCTATTAATTACTTACAGTAAGAAGCACAATACATATTTCTTAAAGATGACTTAATTGCATCATTGCATGCAAAATACAAGCGTTATATTTACAGATAAACTTGCAGTAATCCTTGTATTTAATTGTGATGGTTTAAGCATGAAAGGAGAGGATAGGCTTCAGTTTTTGTATTTCAATCATTTTAAGGGGCATTCACAAAACCCTAAGGTCATATTTAGGGCTCGATAATTTAAATTTTAGGCATGCTTTTTAGACACAAAATTTCTGGTCTTAAATTATCGAGCCCTAAATGTGGCCTTAAGACTTTGTGAATGCCCCTTTTTATAAATAACATCAGTCGTAGCGCATTCTTACCTTTCTAAGAGTTCTAGCAGTTAACACCCAAAAAGTATGCCGAACCAAGTGTGTCAATTTAATGTTAACTGCTGGAACTAGTAGAAGGTGGTAGTTACTTTTTTTTGGGTGCACTGATTATTTTTAAATTTTTTTTATAAAATGATAAAAATATAAAAGCTGAAGTTGTTCCCTTCCTTTAACAGCTTACCAGAAATCAAACATATTTGTTTTTAACATACATATTAAAAAAAATCTACAAATATTAATTTTTAAACCTTTTTGATGTGTATCATAATGGGTTGGCTGCACGGCCGATTTTTAGTGGCGGAAACAAAAGAGGGGGTGCTGAAATGCAGGTGTGAATTTTATGCGAATATTTTGAGCACTGCAACTTTGTATAAATGCAGTTTTAAAAGATGTATTTCACCTGGAGGCCATCGCCCTACCGCCTTTGACGTCATCGAAATGTCAGGTTCGGTTCACTATAGATATGCATACCTGTACGCACCTGCATAACAGGTAGCCAATCAAAAACAATCTAGCCAAAATTCAAAATTTCAAATGCCATGCCTATCGAAGTGGATGAGTTTTAAAACTTAAAAAATGCACATTATTCCATGTACGCGTACTGTAAAAACACACTAGGAGATAAGTAATATTACAAACGTACCTTTCATCATATTCAAATAATAAAAATTGCTTCTCAAATAGGTTCATTTAATTGAAGAGAAGATGCAATATCAAGTCCTTCCACCACTTTCTCTGTTTAAATGATTGGCGCCGTTAGCAGCAATCAGCCAATGAAAATCATACTGGACTCCTTCCGTATCTGCTGATTATCTATTGAATTATTTTATTAAATCTAAAACTGAGTCTCTTTTCTTATCTACGAAGATAGTAGCATGCCGTAGGATTCATATTTAACTTTATTAAGACCCTTGAATCATAATTTTTAAATGCCTTTTCAACCCCCTATTTGCTGCTGCTAAAACCAGTAATGGAAGGATTGAAAAATAAATAGAGTTTTAATTTCAACCATTCTAGCAGGGTCGTATGTGGCCTAGTGGAAGAACACTTGCATTCCATGCAAGAAGTTTTAGGTTCAAATCCCCTCTGGTTCATTTTATATTTTTAGTAGCACGAGGAAGTTTATTTCATATTTTTAATTCAGATGGAGTAAAATAATCTTTTTTTTCTTACAATATAATTATATTATACATACTAGCTATTATAAGTTATAATTAAGTCACACTTTTTCATATATATATATTACATACACACTTAAAAAACTAGAAAAATTAACAAGAAATTATAAACAAAACTATTTTACCCCGTCTGAATTAAAAATGTGAAATAAACTTCCTCGTGCTGCTAAAAATATAAAATGAACCAGAGGGGATTTGAACCTAAAACTTCTTGCATGGAATGCAAGTGTTCTTCCACTAGGCCACATACGACCCTGCTAGAATGGTTGAAATTAAAGCTGTATTTATTTTTCAATTTTTCATTACTGGTTTAAGCAGCAGCAAATAGGGGTTTGAAAAGACATTTAAAAATTATGATTCAAGGGTCTTAATAAAGTTAAATGTGAATCCTACGGCATCCTACTATCTTCGTAGATAAGAAAAGAGACTCAGTTTTAGGTTTAATAAAATAATTCAATAGATAATCAGCAAATACGGAAGGAGTCCAGTATGATTTTCATTGGCTGATTGCTGCTAACGGCGCCAATCATTTAAACAGAGAAAGTGGTGGAAGGACTTGATATTGCATCTTCTCTTCAATTAAATGAACCTATTTGAGAAGCAATTTTTATTATTTGAATATGATGAAAGGTACGTTTGTAATATTACTTATCTCCTAGTGTGTTTTTACAGTACGCGTACATGGAATAATGTGCATTTTTTAAGTTTTAAAACTCATCCACTTCGATAGGCATGGCATTTGAAATTTTGAATTTTGGCTAGATTGTTTTTGATTGGCTACCTGTTATGCAGGTGCGTACAGGTATGCATATCTATAGTGAACCAAACCTGACATTTCGATGACGTCAAAGGCGGTAGGCGATGGCCTCCAGGTGAAATGCATCTTTTAAAACTGCATTTATACAAAGTTGCAGTGCTCAAAATATTCGCATAAAATTCACACCTGCATTTCAGCACCCCCTCTTTCGTTTCCGCCACTAAAAATCGGCCGTGCAGCCAACCCATTGATGTCTTATTTCAATAGACCATAATGGCCAGCTTTTTTTATGAGCTAAATCGAAAGAGGGTAAAAAATTATGCTACTGTGATTTTTTTGCGACCTCAAACATCTTTAATTTAATTATTATAATATTAATTTTCAGCACTCCTTACCTGCTCGACATCCCTTACGTCATTACATTCTTTGACGTGATGTATAGCAGCTTCCGTTAGTGTTTTTTTTAACAGGTAAACATGGGTAAATTACTCAATTCCCGGCGCCACCGGGGCGCCGCGCAGTTTGAATTTAATTCGGCGAGCTCAAATATCTCGTAACTTTATTAGAATCAATGCAGTGTATAGTAATATTTGAGTAAATTTTGAGCTTCATTTACTTAAAAGATTAGGAAATTATACGAACTAACCATTATTTATGGTATACAACTCTAAAGTGATAAGAAATACCTTGAAATCTAAAAAAAAAAAAAAAAAAAAAAAAACGTACCTGCCATGATCGACGATACCAATTTTTCAAACAGCAACCAATTAATGCACTTAAATTGCTCACTTTGACACTAAACATTTGTTGAAACTGTAATTTAATATTTGCACAAATCACTGTATGTTTCTTCATTAAAATTTTAGTATTATAAGCACTATATTAACGAGGAGAGAGAACATTCAGTACATTAATTACAAACATATTCTACGAAGTTTATCATCGGCATGGCTGCTTCAAAGCTAGAAATCTTTGGTTTACATCATGTTTGAATAAAAAAAACTCGGTGAACCTGCTCATCCTTACATCAGACTTTGTTCCACTATAATAATGTTTTATTGATCAGTTAAATATTAATCATTTATGTCTTTAAAATACAGAACAAAGTCAACAAAACTTATTTATTACGAAAATAACCATGCATTGTTTTTATTTTCACTTGGCTGGGATCGACCAGGATCGGCGAGTAGTCTCTTTATTTCATAGCGATCTATAATAAATCAACAATTATTATTAGCTGCCTGATCAGAAGAGACGTAGTTCCCATTTCTGCCACGCATCATGTAACTATAAAAATCATGTGGCGCTACTGTTTCTTTTTTCTAATCATACGGATAATTATCGATTTATATCGAGATCGCTATGAAATAAATAGCCTCGCCGACCAGCTCCTTGCCAGCTGAGTGTTCTGAGAAAATAAAAACAATGCATACAAATATTACAACGGTTATATTTTTGCAATAAATAAGTTTTTTTTTATCTATTTTTAATACATAAATGATTAATATTTAACTGATAATGTTATAGTGGAACAAAGTCTGTAAGGATGAGCAGGTTAACCGAGTTTTTTTAATTCAAACATGATGTAAACCAAAGATTTCTAGCTTCGAAGCAGCCATGCCGATGATAAACTTCGTAGAATATGTTTGTAATTAATGTACTGAATGTTCTCTCTCCTCGTTAATATAGTGCTTATAATACTAAAATTTTTATGAAGAAACATATGTAGTGATTTGTGCAAATATTAAATTACAGTTTCAACGAATGTTTAGTGCCAAAGTGAGCAATTTAAAATTTAAATGCATTGGTTGCTGTTTGAAAAATTGGTATCGTCGATCGTGGCAGGTACGTTTTTTTTTTTTTTTTTTTTTAGATTTCAAGGTATTTCCTATCACTTCAGAGTTGTATAACATAATAAATAATGGTTAGTTCGTATAATTTCCTAATCTTATAAGTAAATGAAGTTCAAAATTTACTCAAATATTACAAGTAAACACTGCATTGATTCTAATAAAGTTACGGGCATATTTGAGTTCTCTGAATCAAATTCAAACTGCGCGGCGCCCAGGTGGCGCCGGGAATTACGTAATTTACCCATGTTAACCTGTTAAAAAAACACTAACGGAAGCTGCTATACATCGCGTCAAAGAATGTAATGACGTAAGGGATGTCCAGCAGGTATGGAGTGCTGAAAATTAATATTATAATAATTAAATTAAAGATGTTTGAGGTCGCAAAAAATAAAATCACAGCAGCATAATTTTTTACCCTCTTTCGATTTAGCTCATAAAAAAAGTGGGCCATTATGGTCTATTCCAGCATGCAAGAGTTTACAACTCAACTTTCCTTAACTTATTTCCTGTGTGGCAAGGCAAGACAATATTGCCAATATGTAAAATGTCAAACTCTCTTATTGGCCTCAACAGGTATTTTTTATTTCATAGCAGTGCAGTTTTTCAAACGGACTTTAACAAAATCTTAGAAAACTTCAAGAGTGGCAGTTATTTAATTATATAGAAATTATGGTAATTTTTGTTAGTAGCTGTTGTTAAATATGGCGCTTAAAATTTCGACTATTTAGAAGTAAGATATACTACATTACTACATTGCTGAAATTAAAAATTTTGATTTTTTTTTTTTTTTTTTTTTTTTTTTTTTTTTTTTTTTTTTTTTTTTTTACAATTAAAGGCTCTTTTCATTGCAATATGAAATCTGTGAAATTATGAGAAAACCTCGAGTAATAAGCTTTGAACTAATTTTTTTACAGTAGAGTACAAATCTGATAACCTATAATCTCTCGTCTAAACTAATGAGCTGTGATAGTATGCAAGAATAAGCTGAGAATGAGATTAAGAAGACAGCATATTCTTATAGGAACATAAACTTTCAACAAAGATATGTACAGTATAATGCATAATTATTCTCTCTCCCCTGGTACTATCAATTTTCACGTGTGCTGACGCCTGTTTTTATTCAGATACATTGGAATTAGATCAAAATGACATCATCATCCAATGGTAGGGTGACCAGATATCTTGATGTCCAAAACGGTACATGCCCCCAAGATAGAGGCCTGAAGGGCCAAAACCCCCGCCGGAGTCGCGATTTTTTTGGGTGCCACGCCCTCTTTTTTACTTTTTTTTCTTAATGGATTTTCAAATTAATTTTTTTTTTATGAAACCGTTTTTTCCGAAAAAATTTATTTTATTTACAAATCCATTAAAGAATTTTCGTCATAGATTATACGTAAGTATTTTTTAATTGATAGTTCGGACGAAATTTGAGTAAAACGCTGTTTTCTGTTCCATAATCCATAAGGCTGCATGTTAAAGGGCTCAGGAAAACAAACTTTGGGATTTTTTTGCGATGAAGCTATTTGAGATGAAATTTTTTGGTTTTCATTTCTCAATAAAGCAGGGCAGGTTAAAATTTTTTAAGGAAATAAAATAATAAATTATGCAATCGCTCACTCTACTTTAAATAATATAAATAATTGCATTTTTTTATATATACATTTTTCATAGAATTAGAAAAAAAAAAGAGATTTATTATAGTCACCATGCAAGAAAACTGTGCCAGTGAGTTGATTTCCTAAAATTAACCTTTTTTCTTGGCCTGGCCACGATTCTATTCATGTTGTAAAGTTACATGTAAAAAAAAAAGAAACAAAAGCAATACAAGAAATTTATTATATATATACTCAAAAAGCATACCTTCGAAGGATACTTTCCCAATACAAAAATTATATTTAAGGTAGAGATAATACGGATCAGCTGGTCCAATGCTAAAAAAATCCCATTCATAAAAATTATGAAAAAATTTTAAAATGTTCTCCTCTACATTCCCTATCAGTGGGTAAAATATCAGGTATACAAAAACGAGCTAGTTTTGGAGTTATTAATTTTTAAAGTTGACTAATTTAACATGGAGAAATAGAACTTCCATGTTAAATTGGTCAACTTTAAAAATTAAATAACTCGAAAACTAGCTCGTTTTTGTATACCTGATGTAACCTGATATTTTACCTACTGATAGGGGATGTAGAGGAGAACACTTTAAATTTTTTTCATAATTTTTATGAATGGGATTTTTTTAGCATTGAGCCAGCTGATCCGTATTATCTCTACCTTAAATATTTTAAATTGATTTTTTTTTTTTTTTTTTAATTTCGTTATCAAATTTTCCGTCTCCATTCACAATAGGCCTGTTCGTAAACCCTGCTCGGTGTACACTTTCTGCACCTAATCGACCTTATGTACATGGGATATAAGGTCGATTGGGTGTAGAAAGTGTACACCGAGCAGGGTTTACGAACAGGCCTAATATTTCTAAATGTACGTGTTACTTAAATAATGCAATATATATTTGTTTATAAATAAATAAAACTTAATATAATGTCACGAGATAAATTATACAAAAAAAAAAATGGAGTATAAAGCAAGAAATTAATTTGAATTAATACTTTTAATCGAACTGCAGTTCATTTTGCAAATAGTGTGAACTCTAGTTATAGAGTGAAATAGCTGAATTAATTTATAGCATTCAAATAGGGCTTAATAACAGCTAAAATTACTTGATTGTATGAATAATATTTGTGGCGTTTAATTTTCCCTCATATTATTTTCCATTTATTTATTTACGTAATATCCATGCACGATTATTGTGAAAAAAATAAAAGACAAAGAAATTTTTGTCTCAGCCTCGTCACAATGCATAAGAATGATTTTTTCAATTTCATATATTATTGGAAATTTCCATCAAGTGAATATCATCAATATTAAAGGAGATGATATTTTTGTGCAAAGTTTTTTACTTATTTTTTATTCAAAATTTAATCGAAAAGTAGTGACTTCATTTCACGTAGTAAATGCATACTTGCGCGTATATGCAAAATATATGTATTCCGCAATTTTGGAAGAAATATGCTGTTTTGCGAATGCGATCGACAAAAAAGGGGCATGGAGTTGCAAAATCATTTGCGTCCGTACATTTTCGTAAATATTCAAAACCACATGATTCCTATGAATTTTTTATTTTTTTAATGATAAAAATTTTAAAAAATGTCCCTTTTATAAATTTTGTCCGAAAGCGGTACATTTAGGCGTCCCGAGAGCCTCTTTGGGGACACCGGGACATGGTACTCTAAAACGGTACTGTACCGGTCAAAACGGTACGTCTGGTCACCCTATCCAATGGACAAAAATTGAAATAGTGACATGTCAAAGAGTATTTATTTACTTATTTATTTTTGTCTACAGCATTTGTTGAAAGTTTTCAAACACAATTGTGCAGGCAGTCAGCTCATTATTCCGAATGAGGGATGATGTAATATATATATATATATATATATATATATATATATATATATATATATATATATATATATATATATATATATATATATATATATATATATATATATATAAGTATCATGTACAATAATAACAAGACATCAACTTTAAGTAAATCAACCTTTGTTGGCTTATAAACCAGTTATTGAAATAAATTTTTAATATTATTCTACTGTGTCTTCAAATTATTTTACTTTTTTTTTAACATAAATTTCAATAAATTAGGATCTTTACCAGCAGCAGATGTCTCTTGAGCAACACGAGGTTGAGCACAGACAGGCTCAGCTGGACCTTCTGCAGCAGAGTGACGACACGGCCACTCAAGAAGGTGGATTGCTCCAGCATCACCATCTCGATGTAGCGCTCTCCTGCACACACCACCCAGTGACTATTTAGTAAAAAAAAAACTTACACACAGGCTCAAAACCTCTTCATTTTTAATATTAAATGTGAATCTCTTTAAATAGTTATGAATGGACAACATACATGAACAAATTTTATTGAAGAAATGAATAGAGGGTACCAAATTATGATACTCTGAATTTTTTCAGATTTTTTTGAGACCCGGAACTATTTTTAAAAAATTATTGAAAGTCCTGTGATTTCAGTTGGCACCCCTGCAGCCTTAATAAAAAGGATAGAGACTGGACGCCTATTGACGCCTCCAGGGGGCGTGGCCGCACTTTCAATAATTATTTAAAAATAATTCTGGGTCTCAAAAAAATCTGAAAGAATTCAGAGTAGCATAATTTGGTACCCTCTATTCATTTCTGCAATAAAAAATTTTCATGTATGTTGTCCATTGTCAAGTTTTTGATTCTGTTCCATTATGATGATGACATTCGAAAAAGTTATTTGCTGCACAATAATAAATAATTTTATTCTTCGTACAAATATGCTGAAAGGACTAGAACTTGTAAAGAACCTATTCAGTATTGATATAAAATTCATGTTATCTGTTATCCTTTGTTGCATTTGTGGTGTTTCATCCCCATTCATGACTGTGCTCGCCTTAGAGTAATGTTCATTTCATGCCCCACGGCCATGCTACCAGAATGCTTGTGATCATACTTTGCAGGAAATCATAGAGAGTAGTCACCGTCTGCTTGCAAGAAATAAATTAACAAGACAATGCTGTGGATTGTGGATGGCTTGTGAATTTTGATAACAGTGACAATAACATTGGCACTGTAAGTAGATTTTCTGACATGCTTATATTGTTGTACAATTAAAAGCAATAAAATAATTATGTGTAAAGTAAATCCAGTCTTAAGTTTAAACATGTGCAGAAGTAAAACTCCACTAATTTAACTCAAAATAACATATGATTTTTGTTTTAATGTTTTAACATAGGTCATTCCTACTGAATTTTACTTACTCTAAGATAAGAAGGGGTAAAATAAATAAATATATAAATAAAAATAAAAAGTAGCTAAGCATCATACAACTATAACAGGCGGTAGTTATTTGTACAGTACAGCATTCATTCTTTCCTGTAAACAATTAATTTTTAAATGAATACTCGTGAGCAACAAACACTACCGAGTGCATTTGAGTGTTATTATGTTTACGGTTCTATTTCAACTTGATCAAGCAAAGTGATAAGCCTTTACCTGTAGTTGCTACTTCCAAGAGTGTAGGGCTGGACTTGGACATGAGGAGACTCTCCAGGCAGAGCTTGAGCCAGCAACGGGTTGCTGTTGACTCTGTGAGGGGACTCAGTAGCTTGTGGAATAGCTTCAGGCACAATAGTCCCACATCATCCACGTCAGCAGCGTTGCTGTACTGCCACCTCAGGTGGTTGGGGAAGATGCATTCGCTCACAGTGATGATGCCGGCAACAATAGCTCCAACTGGAGCATCTGGATGCTAAAACATAACCAATAATCTTGAAAAAAGGGTAAAAAATCTTAAGTGTGTGTATGTCCAAAATAACTTAAAACTATAAGTGCTGTATTTTTTAAAAGCTTTCTTTTTTCCAATCATGTAATAATGCTACGCTGTTCCACTAAATTTGACTGTGACTGTATAGTATTGAGGAAAATACTAATGAGGTTTTTCCTTTTCTGCTAAACAATAAACATAAACAAATGCTGTGGTTGATCTGTGTTTTTTTTACCTAATTAAAATATTAATAAAAACTTTGAATTTTTAAAAAGGGTTAGGAAAAAGAAAAAAAAAATGTGTGTACAGACATTGTCCCTAACTAAAAGATGATTGTAATAGTGTAATGTCAATTGTTTGAACACTACACATCTAATTATTGGTAATAAGGGAACAATTCTGGAATGATAACTGTACATTGCATGACTACAAGTTCTACACTGTGTTGCTTACCTTGATCATTTCAAGAATAAATTGGATGTAAGACTGGACAAGCTGACTTTTTCCATTCTCACATTCAAATTGCATCAGGACATACTCAAAAATTCCATAGTCTACTTGTGAGGTCAACGACGGCTCATTTGATGGCAGTATTCTGGAGTATGGAATCAGCTTGATGCTGGCTGCTGAGTTGCACACATTTTCACAATGCTTCTGAGACAATACTGTGAAGATTTTAATTGAAACTGCAAGCAAATCCATTGGGGGCTTTGGCATTTGGCAAAAGCTGTGGGAAAAAAACGACAAAACATTGGTGAAAAATTTCTGAGGAGTAAAAATTTTGTGCATGAAGTAAGACAATTTAAATAATGTAATGTATTAACAGATATTAAAGCATTTTTGTTTCATCCCATTCTACTTTTCAATAATGCTTTTAAATATCTTTTGATAATAAAACACACATGCACTGTCAAATTGTACAGTACATATTGTTATATCCGTTATTGCTCCCAAATATTTTTATTAAAAACTTTCAAACTTGTTTTGGGTCCCCTTCCTTTTGATGGTGTAGCATAAAACGGACTGACTCAAAACTATAACAGCTTCTCAAAATAGACCATCTTGCATGTTCAGACTAACACAGAAAGCACAGAATTTTTATTTTTTAGCTTTATCTCGCGTGTTTACAATTTCTTGGATCCAAATTTAAAATTTCACATATAAAGCATATATGTATATGTTCATAAAAACACTAAACTAATTTGTAAGATCTGACTCGCTTCCATTTTTAGAAGCCATGCTACTTGTGAGTTTTAAGAAATCTGATAATTTCTGCTAGTTTGTTTTGATGCTGCATCATCGCTACAGTATACTGTATATGTAATAATACGGTTTTGTAGTAAAAAAATACTGACCACTGCACCAACTCAAAGACTTCTTGAATTGCAGAAGTCATCTTCTTGTCTCCATACCAGCCAGCTTTCAAAACTGAGTAGATACAGTCCAGCACAAGAGCTGCATGACCCACATCATGCGTCTTGCCACTTCTCATCTAGAGGGAACAATAACGTAGGAAATATCATGGTAAGCAGTCTCACTTACAACAAGTGAGTTCAATAAAGACACAGGTCAGAAAATATAATATCATAGGGAAAATATATATTTTAAATAAATATAAATAAATAAAGGCGGTTTTGTATCTAAAAATGAACTATTTCTAAAAAAACAAACCTGTGCAATGATACTTTTCTGTTCCGCACAGACCACGTCCCAGAAGTTGTAGCGAGTGTTCCAGTGGACTAGTGGGTTGGGAGAGACAATTTGTGAAGTATTACCAACTGTGCCTGCAGGAATCTTCAGCAAACCATTGAGCAGAACTCGTTCTGATCTCAGGACCAATTCATTTCCATTTCTACGAGCAATATCAATTGGTTCGGAAGGAATTTCTTCTGCGAAGATGCAAATTTTGTCAACAGTTGCAAGAATCTGGAACAAAACATAAGTATTCATATTTTAAATTGAAGACACTCTACATTTTTCAGATTTGGTCCAGTGGAATAACAAGGGGGAAAGACCACAGCAAACATGACAGAGGGTGAGTTTCCATCTCTCCCAAGTACAGTCCTGGACAATTCTTTTGCGAAAATCTTGGGAAAGATGCTCTTAGCTTGGCAAAGCCATTGTGATAAGAAACGAAGGAAATCCTGAAACTAATCCTCCATTGTCATCTCTAGCGACAAGGATTAACAGGCAGCAACAATGGAATAATTAGTTATTGCAATTCATTAAATTTTAATTAATAAATTAACTGATTAACTAAACATGAATTTAATTCAATAAATTTATTAAGTCATATATTAATTATTTAATCCATTGCTTTAATTACTTTTTTACTGCAATGAAGATTCAATTGTAAAAACTAATTATTCACATCAATTGTTGCTGCCTGTCAACCCTTGTCACTTGAGATGACAATGGAGGATTAGTGTCAGGATTTCCTTCGTTTTTGATCACAATGGCTGTTGCACGATTTTCGCAAAAGAATTGTCCAGGACTGTACAACACTGCCTAAAGTTTTCCTGTTTTTCCTTAAAACAAAAAATCTTGCAATTCCACTATATTATATTGGTTTCTAGTTGCTATTTTTAGTGAACATGCTCGATTTTTAAGAGTTCGGAGGCTATTTAAACAAAAATGTATAATAACAATATAAATGTATATTAATTCTTAATTATGTGTGGTGTCAAATTAAGCTATGTTCTACCAGTAAGGAGCAAGGTCTTGTGATGACTCTTAAAAGGGTATTACAATCTTTTTTAAATTTTTATTAAGTAATATACAAATGTTTATTTTTCCCCCCCGATTTTAGAAAAATCTGAAATATCTAAGAGATCATTTTCTATGCTAATATGTGTATTTTTATGGGAAAGTGGGAAGGGAGGAAGAGGAAGGATGGTGATTGTCCATTCTCAAACACAGCTTTTTATTGGTTTATTATCTCCTTCTTCTGCTGTTGTTTATGTACTCTAGAGAAAATATAAATACATATAAACATATAAATATAAATAAATTACATAAATAAAAATTGAACTTATAGGCAGTTGTTTGAATGTAGTTTTTAGTCAAATCAGTATCTTTTTCACACTAAAAATTTATATGCTCAAACTAATACTGTAATTGTTTTTTTTTGTACTTTATTTTATAGACTAAAAATATTTTCAGTTTACCATTGGAAAATATGTAGCAATGGCATCTGAAAACAATATAGTAAGTTCTCTAGGACTAAGTTATATTTTATTAACATTGACGTAATAGTTTCCCCGATTTTTTTCTAGCATTCTCTCATGCTGTTAAGGCGCCGATCTAGTACGAGACCCATAAGGTTAACATGGGAGTAGAAACCAGTATCTGGATGGCTTAATTTTTACCCCACAGTCATAAAAATTAGTTTGCAAGAAAGATCACCTTCTTGCGCCGCGCGCTGTGTAACAGATTTTTGATAGGTAAAACTCTTATTTTTTAAATTAATTAAGAAAATAATTTAGTTCTCTACTAAATTTTGAAGCTCTTTTGTAAGGTTGGCAACAGGGTTTCTTTACAAAATGTAGCATAATGGAACTCCCGTCCCACAACCGACTGACGAGCAGCAGTGCCGTGAAATGTCATAAATTTTGTGCTGAACATAATAGAGGCTGCATGTAAACAAAGAAATCTACTACACCTTTCTAAACTTTTATAATCATTCAATACTTGATCATTGATATTTGATTTTGCCTTTATTTGCATCTTAGCATTATATTATAATATGTATTAATATGTCTTTATAATGTAATAATATAATGTCTTTATAAGGCATTATTTTATACAATAAGAATTAAAATAACATATTGCTGGTAAGTTCTGATAACAAATATAAAACAATGAATTATTTTACTTTACAGCAGTTTATTATATATAACGGATATATATGTGTATAAAATAAAAATATCTTACCTACACATACAATAAAAAATAATTTATAAAAATTTATATCGATTAATTTGATTTGATTCAAAATAGTTTAAAATTAAAATAAAATGAAAATTAATTAATTAACTTTAATTAAAAATAAAAATTAAAATATATCACCCTCTCGTGATTTGCGACATTGTTTTTATTATGAATATACAAGTGCATATATAATTCATTGGCGTAGTGCGCTTGACCGGGTCTCGTCAGATCACCGAAGTCAAGCAACGCCGAGCGTGATTAGTAGTTGGATGGGTGACCATTTTCAACAAAAACCACGTTTCCCACCCAGGGGTAAATCGTTACGCTTTTCCACTATGTGGTTCCCCTAGCTTTGAACCATTGCACTTCCAGTTCATTGACAAAAACTGTATAGCGTCCATCATGGCTGAGGTTTCCACGTTTCCTTCAATTGCAGGCAAATGCCAGGATGGATTGCAAGGCCGTGGCAGCCCCCGTTCCGAAAGAGCCCGCGAAACGCTCAAGTTATGGTTTCGGAAGGTTCGGGGTTTCAAAGTAGTATATACTACATATGTAATGAGGAATTTGCATGCGTGAATCTGATTGGCTTAATCGAAAGAGGGGGCTGAGAAATACATGTGTGAATTTTATGCGAATTTTTTGAGCACTGCAAGTATGCTCAAATGCATATTTAAAAGATGCACTTTACCTGGAGGCGATGGCGCATCGCCAGTGACGTCATCGCTATGTCAGGTTCGGTTCACTATAGATATGCATACCTGTACGCACCTGCATAACAGGTAGCCAATCAAAAACAATCTAGCCAAAATTCAAAATTTCAAATGCCTAGCCTATTAGTTTTAAAACTTAAAAAATGCACATTATTCCATATACGCGTATTGTAAAAACACACTGGGAGATAAGTAATATTACAAACGTACCTTTCATCATATTTAAATAATAGAAATTGTTTCGCAAATAGTTTCATTTAATTGAAGAGAAGATGCAATCGATGCAATATCAAGTCCTGCCACCAACTTTTCTGTTTAAATTATTGGCGATTATTGGCGCGTCATGCATCAATCAGCCAATAAAAATGTGTAAATTTATCATACTGGACTCCTTCCGTATCTGCTGATTATCTATTGATTTATTTTATTAAACCTAAAACTGAGCCTCTTTTCTTATCTACGAAGATAGTAGGATGCCGTAGGATTCAATATTTAAATTTATTAAGACCCTTGAATCATAATTTATCAATGTCTTTTCAACCCCCTGTTTGCTGCTGCTGAAACCAGAAACGGAAGGATTGAAAAATAAATACAGTTTTAATTTCAACATTTCTATAACGCCTGTACGTGGTCGAGTGGAAAAGCACTTGTCTACCATGCAAGAGGTGAAGAGTTCAAATCTCCTCTGGTTCATTTTACATTTTTAGTAGCACGAAGAATTAATTCAAACGTACGGGGTAAAATAATCTTATTTTTTCTTACAATATAATCATGTTATACTATTATAAGTCACGCTTTTTTATTTAAATACGCACTTACAAAAACTTTGCAAAAAAAAAAAAAAAAAAAAAAAAAAAAAAAACCAAACAAAAAAAGCGTTTCATTCAATGATAGAAAAATTAATAAGAAATTATAAACAAAACTATTTTACCCCGTTTGAGTTAAAAATATGAAATAAACTTCTTCGTGCTACTAAAAATGTAAATTGAACCGGGGGAGATTTGAACCCTTCACCTCTTGCATGGAAGGCGAGCGCTTTTCCACTCGACCACATATAGGCGTGTTGGAAAAGTTGAAATTAAAACTGTATTTATTTTTCAATCCTTCCGTTACTGGTTTCAGCAGCAGCAAACAGGGGGTTGAAAAGACATTGATAAATTATGATTCAAGGGTCTTAATAAATTTAAATATTGAGTCCTACGGCATCCTACTATCTTCGTAGATAAGAAAAGAGGCTCAGTTTTAGGTTTAATAAAATAAATCAATAGATAATCAGCAGATACGGAAGGAGTCCAGTATGATAAATTTACACATTTTTATTGGCTGATTGATGCATGACGCGCCAATAATCGCCAATAATTTAAACAGAAAAGTTGGTGGCAGGACTTGATATTGCATCGATTGCATCTTCTCTTCAGTTAAATGAAACTATTTGCGAAACAATTTCTATTATTTAAATATGATGAAAGGTACGTTTGTAATATTACTTATCTCCCAGTGTGTTTTTACAGTACGCGTATATGGAATAATGTGCATTTTTTAAGTTTTAAAACTAATAGGCTAGGCATTTGAAATTTTGAATTTTGGCTAGATTGTTTTTGATTGGCTACCTGTTATGCAGGTGCGTACAGGTATGCATATCTATAGTGAACCGAACCTGACATAGCGATGACGTCACTGGCGATGCGCCATCGCCTCCAGGTAAAGTGCATCTTTTAAATATGCATTTGAGCATACTTGCAGTGCTCAAAAAATTCGCATAAAATTCACACATGTATTTCTCAGCCCCCTCTTTCGATTAAGCCAATCAGATTCACGCATGCAAATTCCTCATTAGTAAAATGGGTTTGATTAAAAAAAATAATATTATTTATTGCTTTCGATTGATTATACAATATAAGCAGATCAAGTACATTTGCAATCAAGACATTATATTATGTCGATCGTCCACACATACACAAGCAAACGTATATGTTACAACAATATAATAGATAGAAATTAGTGATTTGTTGTAATTTTTTTTCAAGCTTCCTTCAGTTACTTCGAATGCTTATAGTATATCTGCACATATACATAATATATAATCATTCAATATTAGTCCAGTCGCTAATAGTTTTAAGTCGGAAAAAATTAGGGAGTTAATGAAACTTTTACAGTTTGTAGAACTTGGGTGTGTGAATGAAATATCAAAAGTCCCAAGAAATTATCCTGGAGCTTTCGGCGCCATCTTGATGACAAGGTGGACTTGAGGTACCTTTGTTTGTAATTTTTTTTCTGCGGTTCTAGTACAGTTAGAAGAAAGAAAAAAACGGAAACTTAAAGCTTAGGATATGCTTTATTACAATAAAATAAGAAATTTTATGATTTTCAGTTAAAAGTCTAATTAAATTCATTAATAATTAACTTTGGATTTTTTTTATCACAAACTTTCCTAAATTTAATGAATAATTTACAAAAATATGACAAAATGTTTCATGTAAAAGTTGTTCGTTCATTTGTTACGTTTAATTGAAGGGTATAATCATTACTCTGCGCTTATTAGAAGTCAAGTTAGAGCGATGAAGGTAAAGAAAAAAGAGGAGAATTCTTGGTGGCGCGCCGTGTTATTGAAGGGCGCGTGCTCTGCTGCCTGCATTGTAGCATCATATAGGATGGAGCGGCGGCAGGGAGATGCTGCTTTATTCACTTGAAATTGTTAATAACTTTCAAACCTAAGATTTTATTATAAATATAAAGAAATAAATTAGTTTACATATTTCCTTACATTTATAAATATTCTTTATTATAAATAATACCAGTAGGAAATCTCTTAGAATGGTCCGGAGAGGACAAATTTAGTTAACGCCTAGAGCCTAGAGTTATATTTTATTTATTATTATTATTATTTGATAGTTTAATTTTGTGCAGGATCAACTTTATAACAATTTTGAATGTAAAGAAATTCTATTTATAGCAAATCTATGTTTGATATTTTTAAATGTCATTAACTATAATAAATATAATATTTTTTTCCTTTTTTTTTTAAATTAATATTGTATAATGTTAAGCGTAGTCGTGTCATATCCCTATATAATGAAAATGGTGGCCCGAATTTTTTAATAAAAATTAATCTTTGCATAATAATATATTTTACAGTGTACTATTGTATTCTAATTGTACATTGCTTAAATTAGTAATTAAATAACGTAAATGTTTATATACTATTTGTTCACAAGCAAATCTGAAGTTTTAGCACTATTATGTCCACACATAATAAAACGCATGTATATACAAATTATAATCATGAATATAACACTAACACTATAAAATTATTCTCCTTTACTTATATAAGGGTAAGATAACGCCACCAATGTTAAAAAAAATCCCTCACACAAAAATTATGAAAAAAAAAAATAAAATTTTCTCCTCTTCACCCCCTATCAGTAGCTAAAATATCAGGTATACAAATACGATCTATTTTTTGAGTTATTAATTTTTAAAGTTGACTACTTTAGCATGGAGAAATGGAACTTCCACGTTAAATTAGTCAACTTTAAAAATTCATAACTCAAAAACTAGATCGAATTTGTACACCTGATATTTTAGCTACTGATAGGGGGTGTAGAGGAGAACATATTTTTTTTTTTTTTCATAATTTTTGTGTGAAGGATTTTTTTTAACATTGGTGGCGTTATCTTACCCTTAATGGTTTTTATGCATGGAATGTAGTCAGTGGATCACCTCGTCGTTAAGCAATGATTCATACGCAATTAGGGGACCTGTAATATATAATGTGTACTGTACGTTTGAAACGAACGTGTCGTACGTACGTACAGTAATATTTTCTTGACTGAAATATAACTTTTTACAATGGTATACACCATTAACGCCCATGCACTATTTTTCAACTGTGAATCAAAGTATAGAGGCAGTGATTTGAATGTGATCTATTTTATGTAGTTGTCATTAATACCGGAAACGTCTCAGTACTGTCTTCTTGGGCCTAGATTTTTGATGACTCTTTTGTTCAGGAGACAAAGATATAGTAGATCATCATGCACGTTTTTAGAAAAGTTCATTTTTGTTGAAGTCAAAAATTTTTCATGGACATGCGCGTCAATGTTTACATTACCTTTCAGGTATAACAAGACGAGGGATGCAATAAAAATTGGATGCTATTAGTTGCATTGTTGTTGTTTGTTGTTTATTGGCTATACCGCGGGAGACAATCCTGTGTTTTGTGACGTATAGCCCACTGAACTAGCTCCGTAAAACCATAAAATATATACATAAATATTTACAATGTTGCACAATATAAAGTTGAAGAATTACTATACATCACACATGCAAATTTAAAATAAGATTCACTTGTGTATTAATGAAAAAAATATACATTTATTTCTCAAAGCAAAGGTGTGCGTTTAGTTCCAGAACTATTTTATAAAATTTGAAGTAATAGAGTACTTTCAATTAGATTATTATAATGTTTGTTGCAATATTATATTATAAACAATTTGAATATTTCGGACCACCTTTTTCATTATATAGAGATAGAGATATGACACGACTCTATTACGTATATATTAATATTATACAATATTATTATGCATATTTGTTTAATTAAGACATTTAAAAATCTCAAAATCTCTCTGCTTTGAATGGGATTTCTATTCATTCAAAATTATATTACATCATGCACAAAATTAAACTATCAAATAATAATAATAATAAATAAAATATAACTCTAGGCGTTAACTAAATGTGTCCTCTCCGGACCATTCTAAGAGATTTCCTACTGGTATTATTTATAATAAAGAATATTTATAAATGTAAGGAAATATGTAAACTAATTTATTTCTTTATATTTATAATAAAATCTTAGGTTTGAAAGTTATTAACAATTTTAAGTGAATAAAGCAGCATCTCCCTGCCGCCGCTCCATCCTATATGATGCTACAATGCAGGCAGCAGAGCACGCGCCCTTCAATAACACGGCGCGCCACCAAGAATTCTCCTCTTTTTTCTTTACCTTCATCGCTCTAACTTGACTTCTAATAAGCGCAGAGTAATGATTATACCCTTCAATTAAACGTAACAAATGAACGAACAACTTTTACATGAAACATTTTGTCATATTTTTGTAAATTATTCATTAAATTTAGGAAAGTTTGTGATAAAAAAAATCCAAAGTTAATTATTAATGAATTTAATTAGACTTTTAACTGAAAATCATAAAATTTCTTATTTTATTGTAATAAAGCATATCCTAAGCTTTAAGTTTCCGTTTTTTTCTTTCTTCTAACTGTACTAGAATCGCAGAAAAAAAATTACAAACAAAAGTACCTCAAGTCCACCTTGTCATCAAGATGGCGCCGAAAGCTCCAGGATAATTTCTTGGGACTTTTGATATTTCATTCACACACCCAAGTTCTACAAACTGTAAAAGTTTCATTAACTCCCTAATTTTTTCCGACTTACATAGGGATTTTTCGATACACGCCTGGACTATATAGAAGAGATAAGAAAAATAAAAATAAACTGCTATGTCACACAATTATACATGCCTATTGAAGTAACTAATTTACATTATGTAACATAAAATTTATATTTTTTTATAGAACGTGCGCGAGCTCTCTCTCTCTCTCTAACACACACATACACTATTGCATTACACAAATGTAAATTTTATCTATAACATTTTAATTTCATTTCGCAATGTGTAATGTAAATCCAACATTATGACAACCACTACTTCCGCATTGACAAAAAAAAAAGTCTCCACCCACCCTCCTCTATTTTTTTTCTAGCTTGAGGAGCTTGAAAAGAAACCTTTTTCTTTCAATGTCAGGTACCAGAGGCAATAAACAGATACCAACCCCCGCATTCTGTTGGAAAGAAAGCACTTTGAAAGAATCCGAGAAGAAGCTGAAATACTAAAAAGTATTGCTATATTTAATTCATTTAAAAAATAATAGTTTTACTTATCAAAAATCTATTTACACAGCGCGCAGCGCAAGAAGGTGATCTTTCTTGCAAACTAATTTTTATGATTGTGGGGTAAAAATTAAGCCATCCAGATACTGGTTTCTACTCCCATGTTAACCTTATGGGTCTCGTACTAGATCGGCGCCTTAATCATGCATTTTATCATTTTATCAGCACCTTGTTAATATAATTTTAAATTTGCCTTATATCAACTAAGCTGCGTGTCACCCATCCAAACTTCAACAACATTATGCTTACCTCTTTAAGGCTGTCAGAGTTGGCTTTGGCAAAACTTGCAACAAGATGGAGAAGTGGAGGCTTCACATATGGGAAGTATTCACAGGCCACTTTGATAAGATCTTTGAAAGAGCTAAAGGAACCTGCCCAAAACCTTTTGCTACAAACACCATTGCTCAGAAGTAATGCAGCTACTTCATAGAACAGTGAGTAATTACAAAATACATTGATGTAATACTGTTCCAATAACTTGTCTAGCAAGTTTATCATGATTTGAAAAATTCTGTCCTCCATGGGCGCATCATTCTAAAAAAAGAAAAAGTGCAATATTAATAATGTTTTACTCCTACAACTTATCGGTTAACTTCAATTTTTAAGGAAAATAAAAATTGAGGTTGTTATATATTATTTAAAAATATACCAATATTCACTAATGAAATTCCATGGGTTTTCCAGGTTTTTCCAGAGATTTTTAAAAATCTCCAGGTATTTTTTTTTTAGCGTTCAAGGAGGGGGGGGGGGGCGAACACTAAAATCTTGAACCATGCAATTTTTAAGGTATTGTCCAATGTTTAAATTTCATTAGGAAAAAAATAATACCATCTTGGTATTTTACGTTTTTTTTTTCTCTGTTTCTCTAAACACTGAGACATTAATATTTCAATTTAAAGTGTAAAGATCATGCAAAAATAAAAAAAATGCAACCCAGTATAATATACTGTATATAAAAAATAGTACATGATGGAGTAAAAATTGCGAGCGTAGCGAGCAAATTTTTTTGATTTTTAGAAAAATTTTATGCTCAATTTTTTACATGGAACTAATGAAATTAATACAATACATTTTTTTAAAATATATATATACGAGTATATATTTTATTAAAAATATACTAAAGTTATATGATATAATAGGGAACAATCGAAAATCGTACAAAGCAATATGAAAATTGAGGTACATATATCTAAATTAACTTTTCTGGTGATAATATAATATAAAATAATTATATCATATATACTGTTGTATAGTACATGCATGCATGAATATAATGTATAAATTAAATCTTGATATTACGAAAGAAGCAAATTTGCAAATCCTTTTTTTTTTATACAGGGAAATAGATTGGAAATTTTCTGAAATTATTGAAAACTCTATTTCACGAATTTACTAAAAAGTCCTCTAATTTATGGTTCCTATAAGATTTTTGGATTTGCAAGGAAATTGTCAAAAAAAAAAAAAAAAAAAAAACAGCAATGAATTAATGGTGACTCCAAAGGATCAAAAGGGGTTATATCCAAGCCAAACTGGGATTGAATTTTTGAGCCTCAGAAGCATCAACAATATTTTTTTTTCTGATCACTTTTGAACCTGAATTTGGAAAGACAAGTATAATTATCTTTCCAAACTTAATAGGTGCAAAAGTGGCCTGAAAAAATTATTTTTTATACCATGTAACCAAGGCTCAAAAATTCAATCACAATTGGGCTTGGATACAACCCTTTTTCACCTGCGGCAACTCAATTTTACTAGCACTTTTAAAGAGATAAAGTGAATTCACATCAAATTATATTATATAATATAAACGGGGCATTTACAGTATCATAATTTGCACATACTAGAATTTTTTGCAGTTGTTTTGATGAAATATGTTTAATTATAATATAGATTTTTGCTATCCTCATCAAACAAACAACTTTTTAAATTAGTATAATTCGCGTAAATTGCCGATCTTTACACCACTGCATGCATGCATGCATGCATTTTTTTTTTTTTTTTTTTAAGTTCATTAAGTTTTAAATTGTTTCACTTGAAAAAGGAGTATTTTTTGTTGTATACATTACTATTTGAAACAATCAAACATCTTTCAGTAAATATTTAACTATGCATCTGAAATAATGTTGACGTCACTATAATACGTACGCGATCTCTCGTAAATCGCGATCTTTTTACGCCGCGCTTTTGCACACTTTTTTTTTCCCTAATTTTCATCTCCAATACTTGAATAATTTTTATAATTGATTTAAATATTAGAACTTGTAAAAAAATTAAAAACCAAAACTGTATGTTATCAAGATTTTAGTCATCGAAATTGCATGCATAATTAAAAAAACGAATACTGAAAAATGTGAGAATTCCAGGTTATTTGCAAGTTTTTTCGAAATTCCATGATTTTTCCCGGTTTTTCCAGAGGGTTTGAAATTCCATGATATTTCCCGGTTTTCCAGGTTTTTCCAGTTGGTATACACCCTGTTTAATGAAAAGGGCAGGAGTAAGGCCTTATTAATAAAAAAAAAATTCACATTACTGTGACTGTTACCTACTTCGGTAAAAATCTTGTGGTCACAGGTTCCCTCCAAAGATGTTGACCTTTACTTGCAACTGATAAATGATGCAAACGTCTTAATAGTTTGTAAATAATTTTTTAATGAGTCTGTGACAACATTTTCAACTATACTGTGACTTTTTCAATCGGTAAGGCTCCCCCCCCCCTCTCTCTCTCTTTTTAAAATAATATATTAACAGTTTTTATAAGAGAGCTTACCATCAACTGGACAGTTTGGAGTGTATAGTACAAAACACTAAACTGGTTCACTTGCATGGCCTTCTCGATCAATTCTACATCCTTGCTGCTGTCCTCTTTTTGGTACAAGAACCCTACATTATATGCCAGCATAAGCAATCCGTTGTTGTCACGGTTGTCCAACATCTCAATGCTACGTCGTAGGCTTTCCACGTCATCTCTACCTTCCATCAAAACCCTTAAAACAGAAGCAAATATATATATATATATATATATATATATATATATATATATATATATATATATATATACAGTATATATGTGTCCACTAGAATCAAAACCCGCTTTTTCCACTTGCCAGTAAGGCTTCTTTTTAAATATTTTTACTTATAAAAATGAGCTTTATGGAAAGTGGTCAAAAGCGGGTTTTGAAACTAGTAGACACATATATATACAGTATATATATATATATTAAAATCAAATGTACGGAAGTGTTCAGCTTTTAGTTTTATGGTTCTTCGAATTAATATCTTTTTAAAAAAAATACTGGAAGCTGTGTAATGATACGTAAAATATTTTTCATTAACATCATGTTTGCCACAAAAAAAAAGAAACTAAAAAAAAAGATCTCAATTTTAAAGCAAACGTGTTTTTAACCTGATAAAACCCTTCAAGAAATTTTCAAGGTTTGGTAACAATTGAAATAAAATATTGATTTGCTTTACTAGATTTATTACTTTAGAGAAACAATATATTATATTTTATATTACATAATAATATATATTTAGACTTAGCATATTTCAATTTGAAATACTAAAACAATTTTTTTTTTTTTTTTTTCCTCTCATGCAACAGAAAACAAATTTTAGAAATATAGTACTCAAAGCTCAACATAGAAAAGTGTGGGGGAAAAAAAAAAAAAAAAAAATGCTTTCAAATTATATTCATATATCCCTCAGCATACTGGGCTTTCAAATTCATCAGAGAGGTTGTCTGGTATATAATATTATTATAATTATACAGTATAATATATTGACGGTGTTCCATCAAAATTGACTAAATCTTTAGTTGTAAGATGTTAATTTGTTAAGTTGGTCTGTTCTTAAACCCTGCTTGGTGATGTATATTTTCTTAATCCAGCTCAGAGGGTGGGGTAGGAAGTGCTTGGCAACTGATGTCATGTTTTTTTGTTCGTAAACATGCTCAGAGTACATCGGGCAGGGTTTATGAAAGACCTTATGATTTATGTGACATGTTCTATGCTGTATCACCTAAAGAATATAGTAAATCTATTTAGTAACATTACATGTATAATTATGTATTCACTGTATACTATCGGAATAAAAAAAGTATGCAGTCCAGCTTTGGAGTACCACAGCTCAAAGTTCAACTGATTGTAAGAATAATGAGAACACTTTTTTTATGAGTAATACATACTACCGGCAATAGAGTATAGTCCTCAATTTTTGTATTGCAGAAATGGATAGAAGGTGCAAAGTTATGCTACCCTGATTTTTTTCAGAATTTTTAAAGACCGGGAACTACTTTTAAAAAATTATTGAAAGTCCTTTTCGTGACGTCACGAGACGCCGCTCCTTAAGAAAAAGATAGGACTTGCCGCCGTGTGACGTCACAAAAAAGACTTTCAATAATTTTTTAAAAATAGTTCCAGGTCTCAAAAAAATCTGAAAAAAAATCAGGGTAGCATAACTTTGCACCCTCTATCCATTTCTGCAATAAAAAAAAATTGAGGACGATACTCCATTGGTATATTTTTAGAGCATAAATGAGTTAATTGTTTTAATCAGTTAACGTCAGGTAAAATCATTAACCTTTTTAACTGGCATGTTGTTAAAAATGAGTACAACTAAGAAATCAAGTTATGAGAATGAAATTATGAGCTTAAACGGAATAAAGTACAATATATTAACAATAAAAAAAACACTTTAAATTTCTGATAATTCTACTTAAAAACACTAATTACTTACTCAAAATCTAAAGAAGCTTCTTGAATGATAATATGCACCAACACACTAACTTGAGATGCAGACAAGATCTTGAGGAAGTCTTTGTGAATTTCTGTCATTGTATTTTGAAAATTGGGATTCAAGCCAAAATTTTGGATCTGTGGACAGAGATTACAGGTGAATTTGCAAGCTACCTTTTTAGTCTTTAATCTCACATATTTGCAATTATAAGGTGTGCATTCAAACTACCTTGTATATTTGAAATAAACGAAGCACATCTCTTGGTACGACGTCTTGAGTAGCAGTGACTTGGAGAAGGATGTGCGCAACAAGGACCTGTGACCACAAGTTATATGTAATCCACTGTTCTATGAGCTGCTCTGTCACTGATTCATTGTCCTTCTTTCTGGGGGGAGTCTGCTGACTCAGCATTTCTGATTGTTTAATAAGATTTTCCAACAGCTTGTTCTTGTCAAAACTTTCCACGAAGGCTTTGAAGTTTTCCTGGAGCAAGACAAACAAATTATGTATTGTAAAAAAAAAAAAAAATGACAACACCAACATATAAATCAATGTGCGTAAAAAAGCCAGTAGTGTTTCAGCAAGTAGGTAGTTCACAATATTCCTTTATTTAACTGCAAAAAAGCCTTTAAGGTGAAAAAATGTATTTTTTTAATTTAATATTTTACATATTCAAGAACCTTTTGAACCTTGAAGTTATTTTTGTATACCATGTGCCTCAAAATTTTCACACAATTTCTAGTGAAGTTGCTCTAGGACAGGTAATTTGAAAAGTTAAGTCAGTGGTGGTTGTTCTAGTTAAACTGGCCCGTGCTCAGCAGCAGCCTACCGCTAGAGAGAAAGTCCTGCTTTCTCGGCAGCGTTCAGACAGCAAAGAAAACAGTTAAGAAAACGGCAAACCAGTTAACAAAATAATGCTTTAACATGATTTTAAAGTATACTTTTCAAAACCATAAAAAGAATATTTTTTAACAAAGAAAAATAAATGAGCAAATAAATAAATAAATAAATAATGATATAACATAGCTAATTCTGGTTTAAATGAAAAAACATGCATCACAATTTTTATTGCAGAAATAAATAGAGGGTGCAAAGTTATGCTACCTGTCTTTTTTCCAAATTTTCTAGAGCCCTGGAACTACTTTTAAAAACTATTGAAAGCATCATACAGAGAGAGGCGTCAATAGACGTCACTTTTTAATAGAAAGATAGAACCTAAAAGAGGCGTGGGTTTGAACCTAACCTTGTCAAAACCTTTTAGCAATACTTCCTGGTCTCTAAAACATCTGAAAAAATTAAGGAAAATATAATTTGATACCCTCTATTCATTTATACAATTAAAAATGTTCATGCAGGTTGTTAAATAAAAACACCACTTGCAAAAATCTGTTTTAGCAAAAAAGTAAACAAATTCGCCCATCCAGATTAGTATTGTTGTTTAAATACTAGAATGTGTGTAAATTCTGTTTTTACATTGGAACTTCTGTAAGAAAATTAAAAAATAATTTGAGCAATATGCTTGAGACTCTTTTAAAACTATCTTATTTCTGCAAAGATGGTGAAACATTTTTAAGCTGGTATTATTACAACAGGAGATAAATCACCGTCCACTCTACCAAGGTCTGCACATTGCAAAGCGTGCAAAGAAGTCCTAAATTTCATTGCCATATCATTGTAAAATTCATCCCTAAATACAAGTAAACTAGATTTTTCTTCATATTTTCACACCACAAGCATAATTTTTAAAATTACTCCTTCAATAAAAATTTTGGAGTCAAAACTCAATAAAATATTGAAAATCAAGGGAAAAAAAACAAAAAAAAAACAAAAACAAAAAAAACAAACAAACAATGGCACATTGATGATAATCAGTGTGCAGGCCTTGGTGGAGTGGGCGAAGGTGCAGGTAATCCCAGCATTACTGTACTATGTACTAGTTTTGAGACTTTTTTCATGGCAGCAAAATATTAATCAAAGTAACAAATCATGTCTTGTATTCCATACATGTACCCACCCTAGTTTACATTTAGCCAATATTATAATTTTATATCTTGCATCATTATAATCTTCTCAAAATATTTGTTCCTTGCTACAATTACCTGGTATGGATGATCATAATCTTGATGGTAAACCCACACAAGTTTCATGCAATGGAGCAGGAACAGCTGCTCACGCAGATGGCTCAGCCAGATATCCTCCAGCAATTTTTTCTTCAGTTCAGGTTCAGAGATATATTCTTCAATGCTCTTGCCTGCTCCACGGAACTCATACATCAGATAATTTTCAAATATTTTCTTAGCTGTACTTTTGTTCACTTTCTGAAATGTAGAATTAAAAATTTATTTTTGTTATGTATGAAAAAAAAGTGCTTGTTTTATGAGCAACACCTAAAAGTCCATTCACATAACATACTAAGCAGAGCAAGAAAAGCAGAAACCACTGCGCTGTCCACAGGAAAAGCAAAAGCATTCAAGCAAACGACTGAGCAATGCAAGCAAATATAAAATGGATTTTGACTTTCTGCTTCCTTGCTCTGCTTTGTATCGTACTTATGTGAACGTTTCTTAAAAATTATAACATTAACTAACCAGCATGCCTGAAATCTTTGCAACAAGATTGCCAACTTCTCCATCAGAAGTCTCATCTGATCCACTGGTGGTC
This sequence comes from Siphlonurus alternatus, assembly GCA_949825025.1. Taxonomy (NCBI): domain Eukaryota; kingdom Metazoa; phylum Arthropoda; class Insecta; order Ephemeroptera; family Siphlonuridae; genus Siphlonurus; species Siphlonurus alternatus. The sequence continues at coordinate 12,563,234 of OX463788.1, forward strand.
TTTGGTGAATCACTTTGAAAGTAAAGCAAACCCTTTTCAAATTTAGCTCTTGCATTTTCTAGTTCAACATCCACTTCTTCACTAGAGATTTTAATCACCGAAGCAGACAGTTTGTTCCATAGATCTTTTGTACTGCTGCAATCAGAACAATAAATGGAAAATAGAAACAACATGCTTCTAGGTGACATGTACATAACCTGGAGTCGGTTATCACTCGTGATAAGCGACTTTCCCTCATAATAATCCCTCCCATCTGTGAGTAGTGGTGCAACTTCTAGCTATTGGCACAGTTTGCGCCTCTTTTAAGTCAACCAATCACTTGGCAGCATGACGTCATTTGCCATCATGGCTGCTGCACGAGTTCACGCCTCTCTGTGTGGTCGACCAATCGCTTGTTAGCATGATTTCACAAAATATCCGAGGTAGCACTCTTTATCTCGCTACAGTAGTCCTTGGAATTTAGCAGTGCTAGGGTAAAAACAATGATATATTACTGAAGTAAACTAGAAGATATGTACCACATTTTGGCAGTAGAAAATGTTAACTTTTTATCTTTTTTCGTAGTTAACTCGCGGTTCACAAAATTCCCCCCCCCCCATCTTCGCAATGCATCGTTTTGTTTCAACATCCTTTGGTGGTGCCAACGTTCCTTTATACAGGTTAAGACACGCACGCATTTCGTGCGTCAATTTTGGTAAATTTTCAGGCCCCATTGCACCGCGAAATTTCAAAAATAGCATTGCATGATGGGCGCATTCAAAATTTCGCGGCACGTTGTGGCCAAAAATACTTAAACGTGATTGGCTAAGCCCTTTAACATTGGTCCAATCGGTGACTTAACCTGTATAAAGCCAACCTTGGGTGGTGCAAGAAGTTGCAGCGCCCACTCACAGATGACAGGGATCATTGGGTGTAGTCCGTATTAGGTTCCGAACGTTCAGAACATATGAGTGATTACCAACCGACTCTGAACAAAAACATTGACTTCAGAACATCAGATAACGGAACACTTTCAGAACATTCTTTTTCGCGGTAATACGCATCAGTTTAAAAAAAAAAAACGAAAAAGAGAGAACTGTTCACTGGCTTCAGAAATTTTAACATTAAACTCACGTAACAGTTATTGATCACCAATTAAGCAAAGATTTACCTCAAATCAAACAGTTATCACGTAGGTTGCACAGGTTCGTTACGTACTTTTCAAATTTCCCCCAAAAAATTGTGATCAGCCGACTCTAGTTCCGATGGTTCGGAGAAAAAGTTTGCAACACTCGGAACCTCTTTTTTGAAGTCAGCTGACTCACTTCGGGTAACCTCGGAAATGGTTCTGAACATTCAGAACATAATTACGGGACGCCAAATCGAAGGTTCCGAACGTTCAGAACATAACACAGACTACACCCATTATAAGAGAAAGTCGCTTAATTAGGCCTGTTTGTAAACCCGGTTCGGTGTATGCATACACTTTCTGCACCCAATCAACCTTATAGATATGCACCTGAACATATGGTCGATCGGGTGTAGAAAGTGTAGACCAAGCAGGGTTTACGAACAGGCCTATTATCTTTCAAATCTCACAACCAAGTATGCATATCTCATTTATACATACAGTATCGTATGTATAATGCATACATTATGCATAATTATGATATGCATACATACAGTAAGGACGATTGAGTGCAGAAAGTGTATGTATACATACTGTATGCCATATAATGATACCAGATCAGACACCATATTATAGTGTCTCTGATATGATACATATAACGTGCATACAATATGCATATTGTATGCATGTTAATTGCGTATATCATATACAAATAGTTTGAAATATTTATATCTATTGCCTCTATACAGTATGCTACTGCTACGTACTGTATGCATCCTGCTCAATCATATCATAGTCATACACGGCATGCAGGGTTTACGAACAGCTAGACCTAGTAAATTTATGCCCACAAACCTGCAGTTTGTAGAAGTCATCTTGAGGCAAACTTCAGTTTCTTGATAATCTTAATTGATCAATGTTAGAGTTTCTTGCCTACAGCAAGCACCGGTATGCAGACTTTGCACAGTAGTTTGAAATTGCATTGAATATGCATAGTGTTTCTTCAGAGTCTTCAGACCGTTCAGTCTTCACTCTTCAGTGTCTTCACATTCACTGCAAGAATGTGCATTGCAGTACATTATGCAAAATATTAAAACATAAAAATAACGTGCAAAATGGACAATAAATGCAAATATCAGATAATAATTTAATATTTAGTTTAACCTCGTAAATAATGCAGTCTTACCTGCTGCCAGAGAGTAAATAAAAAAATGATAGCCTGCTCAGCCTGCAGCTAACCTTACGCGCGCCTAAAACCCGCAAATTTTGCACCAGCCTTTCGCCAATTGTTTTTCGTAAGGCAATTGTTTTGTAAAACTACCACACACATTTTTATTTAAAATGGACTTAATGGACAACATACATGAAAAAATTTTATTGCAGAAATGAATAGAAGGTACCAAATTATGCTACTCTGAATTTTTTCAGATTTTTTTGAGACCCGGAACTATTTTTAAATAATTATTGAAAGTCATGCAATTTTAGTTGGCACCCCTGCAGCCTTAAAAAAAAGGATATAGACTGGACCAAGGAGAATACATATCTATCCTCCTTGGACTGGACGCCTATACGGGTCTTTCACCATGGTATGGTATGCATATACGTCACAAAAATATGACGTCACGTGAATGTAGGCAAAAAGCACCTATTTAACATGGTAGTAGCATACCAAAAACTATTTATTTTCTGCGATATGACAATCGTGGTACATTTGACAATTATGTTATTTGATAGATTGAGATGTCAAGTAAATGGAAAAAAATACAATATTTGCCAATGATATCTGTGAAAAATACAATAAATCATTAAATAAAATGTAAATCGACTCCAAATTTCACGTCAATAATGACCATTTTACGACACTTATGCACTGATATTGACCCTAATATTCTTAAAAAAATTCAGCCAATCACCGGCCATATATTGCTTACCCCGCGGACTTTTGAATACGAGGGGGAAACGGAACAACAAAAAACAAAAAGTAATGATAAAGATTCATAAAGAAACTAGGTAAAATAAAAAAAAATTATATGTTCAAGTTATGTATATTTATTTCTTACGTATATATTATTGTTAAAAAAAATTAAAATATGTTAAATTAATTAGGAGGAATAAATTAAGTGATTCCAGTTCCCTCTCTCGGTATATACCTACTGCTGATTGTAAACAACAACAAAGCCAAGCAAACGCTATATTGACGCCTCCAGGGGGCGTGGCCGCACTTTCAATAATTATTTAAAAATAGTTCTGGGTTTCAAAAAAATGTAAAAGAATCTAGGGGAGTGGCATAATTTGGTACCCTCTATTCATTTTTCATTTCTGCAACAAAAAAATTTCATGTATTGTCCATTCTTTTTTTTTTTTTTCTTTTTCTTTTTATTATTTTAAATACTTTTACTTTTGGTTCCCTCTTCCCTCTTTTATTTAAAAAATAATAATAATAACAATAAAATGAATATCATAATTTTTAATACGCACGTACACTTTATTCGTTTTTTGTGTTGTTTTGTTTTGAATTAAATAACTGTATGGGCTTCAATAAATAAGCTCATAATATTAATTTACCTTTATAATATCTCAAGGGATTTTGTTTAGTTGGGGGCAGATCAGAGTGGTTCACCATGATACGGTGGTTCACATCCGTTAACATTATAAAATTTTTGTTTTTTGTCAACCACAGGCCGTCTCATCCACTGTCATCTCACTGCTTAATTAATTAGACTTTTTTTTATACTTATATAGTCATCCGGTTTATAAGTCATATTTAAACGTACGTATTAATATTATTTTTGCGGGTGAAAAGAAGTTGTTGAGCAATATTAGACTCTATAAATATATGGGCATTTACTTGCTTTTAATTTCAAATCTCTAGATACCGTGAAATCGCCATAATCCGGGCGCAAAGTGAGGGCTCTTTCCCGTAAGAATGCATGTAAACCGGCCGCTCAGTCGGACGACTCGGACGACTAATAAAAAGAGTGGTGGGGGGGTAATTAAGATATTAAGACGGCCTGTAGCAGACTGCCCTGGCTCAGTATGCTCAGAGAAGTCAGAGATAACCAAAATTTAATTTTGTTAATTTTTGTCACAATTATTGTCAGTAAATTTTGAAAAAAAAAAGTATCAGTATTATTTGTAATTATTGTTTCCATTGTATGCTTTGTTTAAAATTCACGAGCAAGGCTGCAAAAATTTTATAATTCTATTTAAACTTTCTACGACGCATTTATTTTATTAGACCCAGAAATAAAGACTACCCTAGCGATATCAAAATGGTCACGGTTTCTTGCCAATAATTCTACATTGATTTACATGAGTACAAATAATTTGGTAGAGATAATACGGGGATCATACAAATAATTTATTAGAGATAATACGGATCAGTTGTCCGGGCTGGCCCAATGCTACTAGTACTAAAAAAATCCTATTCAATGAAAAAATAAAATTAAAATGTTTTCCTCTATATACAGTCCACATCCCCTAGTCGCGCTACTCGTTCTAGCACCAGTGCCGCGGTGGTAGAATTTAGCATATAGTAGGGCAAATTTTGAACGCGAATTTTCAACCCGGGTCGCCAGGCCACGCCCCCTGCTTTAGATATATATTTTTATTACTGTTAGGGTTCACTAAATCACAATAAGTACAATAATTAATGGAAAGAGAAACAATTTATTAAAGATACCAATCAATGTCGACAGAAAATAAGAAAAAAATATGATATAATCAGAAATTGGTGGCCAACGGGGCAACATGTCAATATAAATACAGTATTTTGTAGAAGAACTGCAGCAGTTCACACTTCTCCTAGATCATAATGTTTCCCACAGAGATCTCTTTGTCTAATGATTAAACTTGGCAGTCGCTGTTACGTACTGAGCGTAGCACCGCCATTAATTGTAATGCAGCGGCATGGTTACTGCATGGCAAACCCAGCCAGCGAGAGACGAGTACGTCATGCCCAGCAGTAACGGTACCACATCACTCAGTAAAGCAAAGTTCAACCAAGGCTGGTCATAAGACAAAAAAGCATGTAGCAGACTGCCCTGGGTCAAAACCAATCTCCGACCAATCTCATAGCTTTGATCGCTTCTTTCGAATTTCGAATCAGGAAAAACTGCTCTGTTCGAACCATCATGCAGGTTCTTGAGCTCAATAAAATTCAAATTAGTTGAAAATAGCTGGAAAATATAGAAATTCATGCATTCTTAATTGTCAATAATTAATTACAATCAATCACCTCAATCCTATAGCTTATATATATGCATAATTATATTATTTTTTTACATATATTAAAATTACATATATAATATATATTACACCACACTGTCGCGCCCATAGAATATATATATATATATATATATATATATGTGTGTGTGTGTGTGTATAATATATTATATACATCTCAGGCGCGGATCCTCCAGGGGGGGGAGCTGGGTTGGCTGCAGCCCCCCCCCCCCGAAATTTTGGATTTAACATGGGCAATATTTCCCCCACTCCAATCTTTTTTTAAACATTGGCGATTTATTTTTTTCTGGATCCGCGCCTGTATATACTATATATATTATAAATAAAATGTATCACACAAAAACTTGATCATATGTAATTTGCTTTTTCTTTTTTTTTTTTTTTTTTAATTTAATTTTTTAAAAAATTGTCTTATTTTTTATGAAGGTATACTGAAAAATATGGGAACGGTGTACCAGCTAAAGAATAATGCTGTTAAAATTAATCCTTTAAATAATAAATTTGGTGCTGGAGTTATATCCAGCTCCATATATGATATATATTATATATGTAAATATTAATGTATATAATATATAAATTGCAAATAATCAATTAGAAAAATAGCAAAATACAATAGCGCAGTACTTGTTTTCATTTAAACTTTCAACAAATATTTTGTGATTTATATTATATATATCCCAGTATATAAACACAACCCTGTCGGTCCAGTGCTGAGACTGTTGGGCCAATACTGTGCCATCACTCTAAAGTGCCGGTCCAAAACATTTTTGACACCCTAGCTGTGTTTATTGGGATATATCATCACGGGATGCTCAAAAACCGAAATGAATTCAAATTTTGGCTTTGGGACCTTTGGGTCAAGCCACGATGCTTATATACAATTCAAACTAGTTCTGGTCAAATCGAAATGCGCCAAAGCCGATGGCGACTTACTTTTTTCGGCTTTGGAGCATTTTGCATTTGATCAGGACTAGTTTGGAGCATCCTGGTTAACCCAAAGCTGAAATTAGATTTTAATTCTGGTTTGGAATAAAATTTGACCATACATGTCTATTTTGCAGAGTTCATGTATTCTTTGATGAGTTTGGAATATTTCATTCTCGTCAAAATTCTAGCAACAATTGGGAGAAGCCGGCCTATAATAACGGAAGCACATTAATATTTACTTAAAATACGACATAAAATAAGTAAGACAGAGTACATCAGCTACAAATTTTAATTTATTAATTATTAGGTTGCAATTGAATAAATCAATAAATTGCCATAATGCAGCCATGCTGCCTTCAATTAATTGCCTTCTTATATAATATTTAATACTGCTCCCATGCAGATTATAATTAAAAATTGGGTCCCAGCAATAAATAAAATAATTAAATTGAGGAGATCGAATGCATGGATTTCCACCTATTATACTTGCAGCATCCCATTTAACAATTAAAATTTAATTTATCTCACATTCTTTATTAGCAATTTAGCAATGATAATATATAATTTTTTTTATTTTGTTAAATTAATTTTATTTTCACACTTCAGCACTAAAGATCTTTAATTTTTTAAACGCTTGTATTAATTTGTGCTATATTATGCTGCAATGCATTGAGGTTCAAAGAGAAACGAAATTATAATATGAAAATATTGCTTTTTGAGTAACAGCTAGGTAGATATATGGGGATTGGGAGGGGGGATCATCAGGTGCACGTGAAGTTGGAGTTCAAGGGTAGTGGAAGCGATGTGGGAAAGTATTCCTTCATAAACCGAACAGTGAGGGAGTGGAACTCCTTGCCGTTCGAGGTGGTGGGGGCGGAGAGTTACGAGGGTTTAAGAGTGCGTTGAGTACTAAATTTCGAGCCACCGTGGTATACCAGGTATACGCTTATTATTTATGAAGTCAACACACCTTTGTAGGACCATCTCTCCGATTTTGTTGATTCGCATATATGTTGTACATAACAATAATTTAGATAGGTATATTCAGAGAAAAAATTCCTAAAAATTTATTTCCGGAAAAATGGCGGGTCAAAGTTTTCGAAAAGTGCCAAACATGCAAGCATTCAATATCATGGCGTTCAAAAAATATTTCAAAAATATTTTTCTTTATGTTATCAATGTATAGGCACTAAATAAGAGTACTTAAAATAATTTTTTGTTTTTCCGACAACATTTATAGCCACATTTGCCGCAGATCGTTAAAATCTTTCTTCTTGACGCCTGTAAAGAAGGCAACTTGTCGTACAAAAACGTTCCAAAAGTTGCATAGCGTTCAGGCGTTTTGAAACAAGTTTGTGTTTTTCTGAATAAAAGCCTCTTATTAATATAAATCTGAATAAACACTTTATAAAATCAAACATTTTTATAACATTGATACATGCTGTTTTTCTTTTGGTATCCAATAAAAAATTATGTAATATTTTGCCACTGAAAAATATTAGAATTATGGCTTGAGAACTACTCTAAAAGGACGTCACTAAAAGGACTTTAAATAATTATTTAAAAATAGTTCCCGGGCTCTAAAAAATCAGGATAACATAACTCTAAAAAATCAGGATAGCATAAATCAGGATAGCACCTTCTATCCATTTCTGCAATAAAAAAAATTGAGGTCGATACTCCATTGTGTATTCATAATCGCTGATGCATGGTCATGGCTTATTTATAAAGCGGTTTTTTTTTTCCCATATTTTTTATAAATCATTCGATGGAGTGTCGTTTTCCGAATCAATTTATTAAAACGAATCAAATTATTCATATCCCTATACACGTAATTATATTATATTAAAAGGGGTTAGCACATTCGTTAAATAATTTTATTATAATAAATATATAGTCTTTTAGAGAAAGCTTCCAAGTACAGTGAAAAATCTGGAAGTTTCGCAGTGTTTTTTAAGCAAAAATGGAATGTGTCAAATTCCTTAAAAATACAAATAATATATTAATTCCATATGACAAGGAAAATCTTCTACTCACAATGATTGTAACAAATTTTGTTATAAACTTGTTTATAAATAAAGTATTGTTGTATCGAGCAGAAGACTTTGATGACAGGTAAAAAACTAATAAATAAATAAATAAATGAATAAATGAATGAATGAATGAATGAATGAATGAATGAATGAATGAATGAATGAATGAATGAATGAATGAATGAATGAATGAATGAATGAATGAATGAATGAATGAATGAATGAATGAATGAATGAATGAATGAATGAATGAATGAATGAATGAATGAATGAATGAATGAATGAATGAATGAATGAATGAATGAATGAATGAATGAATGAATGAATGAATGAATGAATGAATGAATGAATGAATGAATGAATGAATGAATGAATAAATGAATAAATAAATAAATAAATAAATAAATAAATAAATAAATAAATAAATAAATAAAATTATATTGTTAACTGTAGGCCTAGGCCGTCGAACAAATTGCAGCGTAGATTGCACATTACATGTTGAATTAATTACCAGGGTGTCTGATCAAAAATTACGATTTAGTATGTGAAATAATTAATATAACACTCTTCAATTTTATATTAATAATAATTTTATGTATTATATATTAGTATAATTATATAATTTTGTATATGAATTGAATGTACTGCACTACAAATACTGCTGATGCAATCTTATTTTTTAGAGAATAAATGGGCGCGATTCACAAAGCAGTTAGCCAGGTTTCTAACCACGTTTAATTAACTAGGTGATTTAACACGTAAAACAGGTATAGTTAAACGTGGTTCAGCTAAACCTGGTTAACTACTTCGTGAATTGCACGTACCCATCAATAATTATAATTATATTAATTTATTTGATGAATGCAAACACTTATACAGACGTCGAGCAGAGGTCACTCTTTGCTCGACTTCCGTCTTTATACAATTAATTAATGCACTCCCAGCGACTGTAGATATTGCAACAAGTTTTAAAATGTTTTGTCATTCTTTCTCTGCTTTCTTACCTATAAAAGCATAAAATTATTATGCTGTAAAATTTCTATTTTGTAGCTTTAAACAATTTTATTTTCTTCTCCTTTATGTAATATACCTAGTACTTCTACGTACATATTTGCAATTGTTTAATATCTTTTTATTATCTTCTGTTGTTTTTCATTATATTAATTGTCTTCGTTATGTTTTTCTTTTTTATTGTTCTTTTTAAGTTTGACACTTCACAAAAATGGTATAATATGCTGTAGTGAAATGATTAATAAATAAATAAACAAGAAGAATACAAACTACAAAGAAATATGTATGAAAGTAATGAAATTTAGTTTATAGCTTTCTTTCGCTGCACTGACAGCCATGATTGCAACTCCCAATCTGACGCCACATGCAACGGCCTTTTATAAATGCAATGTAGAATTTCATTTTCATTACCTCCACCCTCTTAACTTCCCAGTTTAATTATGCGCTCTTCCTACTAAATATATAATCCATTTTATATTAAATAATAAATATAAATATATTTATACCGACTTTGAAGCTATAGGTTAATATTAATAGGTTTCAATGATTTACAGTATATACGTTAGGTGCTTACATTACATTTTTAATGGGCTACGTGATTTTTTTTAAAGAAGGACTGTATATAATGTATATATAGAGTCTATAAACAGTTTTTCTTAAAAAAAAAAAATCATGGAGCCCATAAATGTAATGTAATATCAGCACCTAACATGTATTGTTTTGTGAAACTTAATTATACTCGAAATCTCTTAGTATTTATGTATATATTATACACCAAAAAAGGGTGAACAAATAAAAAATGTATGTTTATATATATATATATATATATATATATATATATACTCAAGTAAAAAATTATATGGGAAATGTATGGGAAAAAATATGGTTATTGTATGGGATATACCATACAATAACCATACTTTGTCCCATACATTTCCCATACAAAATATGGTCTAAAATCTGGGAAAAATGACCGAAAATACGATATTTTTGACCATATTTCTCAGCACCCTCTGGTATGGTCTAGGTATGGTCAAAGTATGTGACGAAAACCATTCAAATGACCATATTTATCCCATACAATTTCTAATATCTTATTGACAGCTTAAATAATTATACATATAAAACTAATTAATAAAAGACTGCATAATAATTTTGTATTCATTGCTTATAAAATTTATTCTTTCATTCAATATTTACAATTTGTAAGAATATTCGATACATCAACAATATGGGAAATATCAAAAAATTAAATTATTATTAATAATTATTACAATAATTATTACAATAAATATTAAAAAAAATAACAAGTATTCAGAGTCAGCATCAGGATTGATGAGTTTCTTCCGTTTGGCCAGGAATAGATCCTGCAAAAAAAAAAAAAATACAAAAATACGATGAGAATTTGTTGTAATATAGGTAAAATTCAATATTAAATTTGTGTGGTACATGGAAAACATGATATAAGGTAATCAAGTAGACTTTTTGGTCCTTTGAAATTTGAATTCTTCAATATAACGCCAAATTAAAATTTTTAGCGGAAAAAGTAAAAATGCGCAACGTGGTAAAAAGATCGCGATTTATACTATGTACGTACTATGTTAAGGGCATTGGGTGTAGCACCGGTAGTTGGCAACACTGACGTATCTTCACCATGTTAATTTTTGATCATTGCTCCTCGGAGTAATTTTTATGCTAGAGCTAAGCTGATTGCTGTAGTATCAAGATAATTAGTAGCCCAAGTGCACAATTTGGCTAAATAAAGCCTGATTTAAAGAAAAGTATTTTTTAGTAATTTTTTAAATATATATGCATTTTTCTAAAATATAAAAAAAATACTTTTCTTTAAATCAGGCTTTATTTAGCCAAATTGTGCACTTGGGCTACTAATTATCTTGATACTACAGCAATCAGCTTAGCTCTAGCATAAAAATTACTCCGAGGAGCAATGATCAAAAATTAGCATGGTGAAGATACGTCAGTGTTGCCAACTACCGGTGCTACACCCAATGCCCTTAATGTCGCATTTCAAGTGAAAATTCGAGAAGACTAAAAAAACAAAAAAAAAAAGTGTCAAAACATTAATAAGACATAATATTAAAATCAGGGACCGAATCCCCTTACGTTTTAAGCGGATCCGAATCCGGGTATCCGATCCCTTTATTTTTTAAGAGGATCCTAAAAAGGATCCAGATCCTTTTATTTTTGAAGGGGATTGGGATATCCGGATACGGTCCATTATTTTTTTTAGGGGGACCCGGATACCCGGATTCGGTCCATTTATTTTTTAACGGGATAATAAGGGGATCCGAATACGGATCCTTTTTTTTTTTTTTTTTCGTGGCACATTTGTGTACAATTTCATATGTATAAAATACAGCATGTTATTTTATAATATATTAAATTATGATACGAAATTTTAGGAGAGATAATGAGTAATGATTCGGCAATATTTATAAATTTTATAATTAATCTATTTAGGTAATTTTCCGGAATCTAATTTATTCAATTACTAAAATTACTACAGTACAGACTACAGAAAGACACACGATGCACAAATTGGTTGTTATATTTCACAAGTGTTGCAAGCAGTCAATTACACAACGAATTTTAAAAAAATTGCATTCAAACGCCATTAATAAGCAAAATATGGTACTAAAATTTTACGTAAAATTTGCCGCAAATCGCGCAAATTGGGAAAATAAAATTCAAACTTCGAACAGTGAAAATCAAAAAATTAATTTACTATAATATAGATAATTATATTATTTGTCTTTTTTAAACTGAATCATAGATAAAAAATATTTTAATTGTGAGAGAATTAATTTTTTACTTTATACAAAAGAAAAGGTTAGGTATACTGCTTATACTTAATCTAATTAATTTAATTTTTGAGGTGTTGATAAAAAGACAAATAAAATAAATAATTAAAAATAAATTAATAATGAAGAGGCCTGTCTGCATCTGTAAACTCTGAAAGTAGTTTTTTTGCAAAGATTTTCCTTATTCAGCTTAGACATGAGAGGTTCTTCGAAGACGGAAAGGAGGTAAATTTAGTAAATAACTGTGGTCACTTCCAGCTTCAGAACGGTTCCACATTTTCATGGGGAAGTCAACACGCCCAATGTTTTTTTTTAAAAAAAAAATACCTCACATGAAAATTATGAACAAAATTTGAAATGTTTTCCTCTACATCCCTTATCAGTAGCTAAAATATCAGGTGTACAAATTCGAGCTAGTTTCTAGGTTTGGAGAAATGGAACTTTCATATATTACATTAGTTAACTTTAAAAATTCATAACTTAAAAAACTAGCTAGAATTTGTCCACCTGATATTTTAGCTACTGATTGGGATAGGAATGTAGAGTAGAACAATTTAAATAATTTTCATACAGTAATTTTCACGTGAAGGATGTTTTTTAACATTGGGCGTTTTACCTTACTCTTAAAGAGACAGACGCGCGAGCTTGCAAGCAAAAAAACTGGCAATCATCATGCATTAGGAGACATGGTATAATCTCTAAAGTTATAAAAGCAAGCTTTTAAATTTTTAAAATCACCTTCTATGGTAATCGACCGCATCCTAATAATGTAAAATTTTCATTCCGGAGAGCAAGACAGCACTTTTTCAAATTTAAGTGAAAAGGTGGGGGGGGGGGGCTTTCTTACACATTGAATTTCATTCAATTATTTGGAGTTCATCACACAGCACTTCACATAATTAAAAAATATAACGGTATATTATGCTAAGCTAACGATGTGACCTACCAAGGCCGCTTGCAGCCACCTCAAAAGCTACCGGCGCTTCACGACATGCATTGCCTCCTCCTGCTCGCTGCCAACTCTCAGACTTATATAACTTGCAGAACCGCTGCACGGGGACAAGCAAGCGAGCGGAGGGTGGAGGGCATCAGATGTCATGAAGGGCCAACTAGCTTTGAAGGCTGCATAGGTTTTAACTTTTGATTACCACACTGTGTATATATGCATAATAAGCAAACAAATTTTGCTGTACTGTACCATACTTAAAATTACAGAGAACCGAATCGGAAAGAAGATTAATTTTTTTTAATACAGTAGTGTATGCATATTGAAGTGAATGTAGTGAAATTCATACAGTACTTTAGGGTATGCATATTCATACAGAAGTGAATGCACACAGTACTGTACCAATAATGTACTGTATTCATTCAGTGGTGTATGCATATGCAGTACAGTAAGAGTAAAGATTGGTTTATACTGCGGCAGTTGTGGCCACGCCACTATGGCTCGATCACACAGTGTTCATACCGTTGTGTACACTATATTACATATACATACACTGTAACATATTGGAAGTTCATAAAACATTTCTCTTTTTTATATATTAATAATTTTGCAACTTACAATTTGGGTTTCCTCCACGGTAACTGCATGGTGACAAAACTGGACGTACCGGCCGGAGGTGTCATCAATTGGTCCATCCGATCATCCAACACCGCTCATGGTCATCTGTAATTTGGGAAGGCACTCTTGCACCCTGCCACTGGAAACGTCCTCACAGCTCACACACTGACCGGCCATAGTAAGCATAAGCAAAACCATCAGCTTGGTCAACCTGTAAAGATATTGACAGAAACCTATTAAAATATGCTCTTGGAGCACTTTAAATAATTTCAAATTAAGCAATGATAATTACTTACCGTTAATTTAGCCTAAATAGGTGGTTTTATGCACATATTCTGTTGTAAATTAATGAATATTAACACCATAATATCAAAGAGAAGCCATTTCGTTCTTTTCCTAACGTTTTTTTCTTTATTTTTAAAAAACAGCTGTCGAGAATTTCAACCAATGAGAAAGCTCGGCGCGCAACATGGCGCAGTGGCGCAGTCCATCCGGCGCGGGTTATTTGAAGCAAAATTTATATTTTTATCTCAAACTTTTTTTTTTTTGTGAACTCCTGTACGGTAGTTATCAAGTAAAAAAAAAACTTAATTATTATAAAACAACGAATTAATTTTTTTTAATTATGCCAAAACCTTGAAAAGTTTTGTATACAACAATAAATCATAACAAAAAAAAACTCGAGCGCCGTCAATTATTATTATTTGCAGCTAGCTTAATGTTGAGATATATATAAATATCATAAATAAAAAGATAAGTGCCAGAATTAATTTAATAATAATATATGCAATAAAATTTATTAATTTACATGCTGAGCAGAAAATTTTCTAAGTCCAATTTGGACTTGGAAAATTTTTACTTCACTGAAAGTATGGGTAAAATATGGTCACAGGTTTTTATGAAGTAAATTGTATGGTCATTGTATGGTTCACAGGGTGCGTTAAATAAAATAAATTGCTGCCCATATTTTGACCATACATAATTTTCAACAAAATTTTTCGTGACCATACAAGACCATACAATACCATACTTTTACCATACCAAACCATACAAAAACCATATTTTTACCATACATTACCCATATTTATTTTTACTTGAGTATATATATATATGCAATTAAGTATTACTATTTAACTCTACACTGCAAGTTTATTAAAAATAATGAGACAGGATTTTTTTCTTTAAAACAAACACAAGTAAATAATTATATATTGTTGTACATATTTATTTTCAGGAGTTTCATGAAATTTTGGTTAAAAGTTTTATTTGTTTCCATCAGATATGCATATTATGCCTTAAATATTGTTAAATTATTGTAGTTATGTATAATAGTAAATAATTATATATTTATTTATGTCATGAAGGGATCGACTATTCTGCAAGCTGTTGAATTGAACAAAAGAAATTTCATGTGACATAATTATGTAATTCGATCATGTTATGAATTATTTAAAAGGAAGCACTCTACCTCCCACATTTCTTACACTTTTGGTTTGCAGGAACAACAGATTTTACATTTTACTATGGTTACTATAAGCCTTTGTTTATTACAAATAGTATCCAGTACAATGATACTAAAAATAACGATGGAGCAAATGTTTTTATAACCATCTATGCAAAAATGAATAGTTTGGAACATTTAAATTAAACTTTTTGATTAACAAACAGCTCTTTAAAATTGACAGCACATCCATCAAGATCAGTAATAAATCATACAAATATTAGTGATTATATGCAATGAAATGAAAGGAAAAGACGTTTTACTTCCTGTGCAATAGTGTGCAATCAATGTAACTTTTCATTGTTGGGTTAAATGTATGTTGTATATATGCACGCAAGTCTTATCATCAGATTCATCACAATATCTTTGTTTTTGGCCTAGCACTGTAATATTGACAAAATATATAATTGTTATAATTATTATCCTTTCCTTTCAGCTCGTTACTTCTAGATGATATATTACAATTACTGTAGGCCTTTGAAAATATTGAGACATTTACGTACACTTTACTTTGTTATGATTTTTTTTTCTATTTTATAGCGACACATATGCATGTAGATGGTAGCTTTCAGCTAATCAGGTAGAGGATTTCTAACGAGACTACTACATTTATATGATTAATTTTTGGTCAAGTGAGAAGAAATCTTATTTGTTTCTCATGTAATTATTTTAATGAAGCAAGAATGTGTTTTCAAATTAATAAGAACACAAGTAACAAAGTATTGCGTATAAAATTAGGCCATAAATGGATTTATATTTTAAAAAAAAGGGACACTGTGCATTATTTGATAAAAATAATGACAATAATCTCTGACCTTTGAACAAAAAGATAAAGTTCATTATATAAGTGTCAATTTTTTAATGTTTTACATATGACAGTTTTTATAGTGTAAGATAATATTAATTTGATACTGACAGCTTTAAATAACGTCACATTAACGTTTTGTTTTTGCTTGCTTAGACACTGATGCTGGAGCGAGGTTCCATCGAGGCTGGTTCTCACGTACAAGACGATTACAGCACACACATCAACGTGTCCCAGCCTCCAGCAGAGCGCACAGGGCACCAACACACAACGGTGTACATTGGAAGCACGAACACCAAAGATCGCTCCACTCCTTAAATAAACAGTTGGCGGCTGCGTGACACGAACGGCAATGTTGCTTTCCAAGAGACTAACAGTCCACCTCATGACAAACCTCCATGTAATCAGGGTCATGCATAATATCCCTGATCATATCTTTTAATATTGTGTAGCGTGGGAAAATCGGGTACATCTTCGAGCTCATATACTCCGACTGTTACAAACAGAAAGACACAGAAATAATTAGTGCATTCTTTGCATTCTTTCATTCAATAAAAATCACAATACACCTGTATTTTGTAGGTCACGAGATAAAATACAAAGCAAAAAATCCATACGCCCCTTTTATGGTGCTTAAAATAATTTTGTACTGTACATATATATTATATGTGACATCACATTTACTGTTTGTTTTTATCTCGAATGAGTTCAACAATAATACGTAATATCATAATATTAGCTATAATGGGTACGGTTTACGAAAAAGTTAGCCAGGTTTCTAACCACGTTAAACTATGCCTGTTTACGTGATAAACCACCTTGTTAAACGTGGTTAAGCTAAACTTGGTTAGAAACCTGGCTAACTGCTTTGATCGTGAATCGTGCCCAATGTTTTTAAAAGTTTTTTAATGCATGGAGTGTGATCCGCAGTTTAAAAAATATATTTTTCTCCAACTCCAAACTTGAGTAATGTATAATATACAATATAAACTAGCCCGCCATTTCAAGAATTGACAAAGTATCAATAAATCAATAACAATTAATTATAACTCTCTTCCCTAGCCCAACACTTCTCTCTATGCAGATGTACAGCTGTATAATTTATATTATATATATATATATATATATATATATATATATATATATATATATATATATATATATATATATATATATATAATTATACAACAATATTTTTAAACTTAATTTTTTATGTTAAGTGTACATTAAGTTTTGTTTGTTATGAAATAAATAAATTTACAAAAACAAAAATTTCGAGGTCCTCTATCCATATTTTCAAAAATTAATTTTACTAATTTTAATATAAGGTATAGATTGTCAATTAATAGATAAGTTCAGTCTAAGACTTCCACGGCAGAGATCATTTTAGTAAAATAATCTCAAATTAAAATCTTTATAGCTCAAAATCAGTGTTCATACTTTCGGACACAAAAATTATTTTTACTAAATTTTCATAAGAAAGTTCGTTTCATAACCTAAACCAAATTCATAAATGTAAATGTAGGAGAAGAAGGTGCACGAAAATCATTACCTTAAGCTCTCTTATCAAGTTCCGCAGACCCGAGTACTTCTTGAGTAGGCGGTACAGGTCATTGGTCATCTGTGTGTTCTCTGTCTCGATCTGCGCCGTCGTCATGTCTGCAACATATAGTAAAGAATTGGCATGCCATTTGTGAATTTCATCACTGTGCATATTATGAGTCATCGTCGTGTTTTTTTTTTTTTTTTTTTTTTTTTTTGTTTTTTTGTTTTTTTCAAAGTGTCAGCACTGCAGTACTATTTTTTTTTTTTTTTTTTTTTTTTTGGATCGGAAAGAAATCCAACATTTGGTAAGCAGCTAGCAGCAAATGCCGCGGAGGCGGCGCGTACTACCATCGCAATATAAGGTTTGTCAGGAGAAAAACCGCATTTATTTTATTATTCAAATTCTATAATCTATAATTGAGGTCTTGCGGTTCACAGGTTAGATTTTTATTTGTTGAGAGAATGTTTCGTCATGATGGATGCTTTAAAAAATTTATTATAGATTAAGTAGGCCACGTACAATTGCATGATAATAAAAGTTACCCCTTACCTGATTTCTGATTTGCTGAAGCTGCAGCTAACCCAGCTTAGCTGAACCAAAGAAGCTTTAAGTACGCAACGTCTATACATAATGGACGCAATTCACGAAGCAGTTGGCCACGTTTCTAACCACGTTTAACTATATATACCTGTTTTACGTGCTAAACCACCTAGTTAAACGTATGGTTGTGGTTAAGCTAAACGTGGTTAGAAACCTGGCTAACTTCTTCGTGAATCGCACTCAATATATACATATACGTATCTCGAAACCCCCCACAAATAATGCAGGAATAAACTTTCGTGCTGTCCCGAGTTGTGTATCGCAATAATCGAATAAATTTTGCCATAAATGTGTGCACCGCAGCTCCGAAAGCTATCACATCAATAAAAAGAGATAGATAGATATGAGGAATTACAAATTTGGAGGAAGTAAGAAAACAACCAGTCAACTTAAAAGAGCTATTTGAATAATTTGAGCTAAGTTTTTCACGCTTCCATTTACAGGAAAAATAAAAATTCACTGGAGTAAAATAGTTTCAAAAAAGCAAATATAAATATATTTCAATATAAATATAATATATATGTAGTGTAATCACTAGGTTCACATCTTCACATTTTTATTTTATTATTTATTTCATGGGCACTATGACGGTGTTTCATCCGAATCCGTTGACGACGGCTAGCTCATAAAAATGGCATTCTCCATACGTATTAAACACCGTCATGTGAACGTAGTATATACATGCACATTTTAAATTAATTTCAAGATAGGTGGGGCGAGGAAGAGAGGGGTGGGGGACTATTTGATGGCTTCATACATGGATACAATATTCCCAGCAAACTTTAGCAACTGCTTGGGAAATATTGTAATCAATATAATAATTCGACGCCATGCATTATTAAGTATTATAGATTATAGAGCGATTGAATTATCGTGCTAATCGCGTGTTACCAAATATGAAGAAATTATTCCCATGCAGCATGATGTATTTTCGATATTTTTTTGCAATCACGTTCAACATAATTCATAATTATAATAATATGTTGTTTTACATGGGACACATGACCCCCCACCCCTTCTCTGAGACCTGGATCTGAGAGCTTGGGTGTATATTTTGCACTCACTCTCCAGTCGGTCTATCCGTTCGCGCCGCTTTTCTTCATCCTCTGCCAGACGGGCTGAGGTTTTAACACCTTCGCCCGATTTCTGCGTCTTCTCCATGATGGCACACGCTCGCAACACGAAGGCTGGCACCGTTTCTTGTTTCTCCTGTTTGGGGATATCCACAAGCGTCCAATACTGTGTCTCCAGCCGGATCACCTCCTGCACACGCACACATCAATCAGTACCATGACCATCAAGAACATACTAACGGAGCTTTATTTACATACGTCAAAGTCGTATATCATTAACTAAGGACTTTTGTGATGCCTCAAGATGCCTAAGAGTGTAAAAGAGGGAGGAGGGTGGAGAAGACAGCAAAATATACTTGCTTTGAAAAACTAAAATATTGGAAATATTATTCACGAGTTTTGTTGACACAATTTCAGAAAAAGAGTTTTTGGCACGTATCGTTTAACAAAACTTTATGAAATTCTTCTATAACTTGGTTTTATTTTATATACAGTCATCGCCTCCGAAAATGTCCCTTTTTCGGCCTTTTTAATCACCATGGCCCGTAAGAATAACACAGAGCACGATAATTAATAAGGTTGCAAGTGGAAATTTTTCCAAGGTGACGAGTGTATATTATCTAAAAAGGTGTTTGAAAAAAGTAAAAAAGAAGTCATGGTTTTGAGCGGTTTTACCTTGATCATCAGCTTGAGCATGTTGTATCTATGGAAGACATTCCGTAGCGACTTGGAGTCAGCGTACTTTGCTTGCAACGTAATGAGCGAGCGCTTGGCAGTGTCGTAAGATTCTTCGAGGCGAACACGTACCGCCCGAAGCCGCTCGTTGGTCTCAATCACCTCCTCCTTGGTCAGTCCGCCTGCAAATTCACCTTCATTTTAGCCTATTTTCAAATTAACTGCAATCATTAATATAATCTTACAAAGTATTGCAGCAATGTGATCACTTGAATATTATCACTTGTATCACTTACTCTGAGGTAAATTTTTAATTAATATATATCATGTATTAATGTTTTTCAGCTAGCTGTCAGTTTACGTATACCATAGTGTGAAGCCAAATGTATGTTATGGTATTGCGTTTGGCATATCTGTTGTGTTGCATTTCATCAAAATGTTTACAGGGTAAAAAGGAGCTGGTTGTCCAGCCTAAATGTAAGGCAATTGCACACACTGTAATTACTGTATATACGTACCGTCTCAGTCAAATAATACTTGCATGGCCATGTGGTGTTGATGTCGTATTGAAATTGAAACCATTGTTATCTTTTCATTAATATGTTTATTTTTTTAAATTTTGTTAGGTTTATATAGTAAGCAAATACAATAACTACAAATCTCTATTAAATAATAAGTAATAGTTTCTTTCTATTTATCATATTAACAGTCCATGATCATTATTGAATTTATTTTATCTAAGTAAAGACATGAAATGTGGTACTCTTTTCTGTATGTGGGACAAAGTACGTATACACGTTTTTCAATGCATGCGTTTTTTATCCATCCGGGGGTAATGTGGTGTAAAGTTCTTACTGGCAGTTCCTTCGTCCTTAACGTCTTGCACGATACGGCGCACGCTCTGCGTGAACTTGCCCACCAAGTTGCTGCCTGCAAGACACACAGAAGAAGCAACAGTGAGACAGAGACCACAGCACAGAGTCAACCCAGAAGGAAAAATTGGTTAAACAATAGAATACCTTTACAAACACAAAATAATTTAATAATATGTAACTGTGTGAAATATAACTTAATTATAAATAATGAACAAAGTTTGTCACCAAGAAATGAACAGGAAGCATCAAACTCATAGATCGTTTATTAAAAAAAAAAAATAATAATAATTATAGTAAACTGATGTTTATTGTTATTTTTTAAGTTGAAGTCATACAATTTGTATTTAAAGATATATTACTAAATCTAGAATTATTTTTAAAGTAATATTAATCACCTAAGCTAACATTAAGGTAATAATAAAAAATCCAGGCATGAACAGTATCCGATAAGGATAATTTTTTAACTATTAGGAACAAAATAGTAACGTTGACCTCCGAAAACAAAACGAAATCATACATGTATGTTGCAAGAACGGCAATTTAATACAAAATAACCTTTTTGCTACAAAAACACACACACACACAAAATACAATATATTTTCTCTTTTGCTACTCTTAATTTTTTTATTAACGTTTAATTTTAATGCCAAGTAAGTTCTAACTAATTTTCTTATACAAAAAATTGTATTATTTTTATATTTATGGTTAGCAGTTATTTCCAGTAATAAAACAAGCTAGCATAGCCAATGAATGTATAAACCTTTATTTTTATATGCACTACATCTATACACTACATATATACTTCGAAAACGGGCAAAGTTTATATTAACTATCTTTTTAGCAAACAAAAAGTATTACCTCCTTCCTCCCCGTTTTGTTCTGATTTTTAAAATCTACGTGGCCCATAGTACAGCTATATTCTGAAGGAGAAGCACATGAATATGGAAAATTGAAATCTGGAATTAGAGGACACAGGAAGGTTACAAGAACTGGGATTTTTGGTAACATTTTCCGTCGATCAATTTAATTATATGACATTTATTTTTAAGTTTATTTTGACTGAAAATTAAAAGCAATTATTAAAATACAAATTAGCCCGTAGGTTTCTTTCGCATTGATCATCTGATGTTCCAACTGGCGGAGCAAAAAGAAAGTGGATTGCAATTTGCAACAGCCCCAATTTCTGAATGAAATCGATGTGCCTTTGCACCATTCGAATGCGAGACAAGAACGTAAAGCATCGTTTACTTTAAAATAAACGAAAATGCAACATTGGAAGGGAAAATGAAAATTGTATGATGTTGGAAAAAGAGCGTATTATTCCTTAACATTTCATCTCCATTATCTTAAAATTGATCGATTGATTTTTTTTTGTTCCATTCACTTATTAACTTTCTTTGTTACAACATTCTATTATATATATTTAACGGTGTGTGTTTCAATACCTATTTTTAAATTTTAAATCCTGGTATCATAACAGATGAATTACACGCTCTAGTAATCCCAAAGAACTGTGCTGTAATTGTTTTCTCTCTTTGTATTTTACAGTGAACGAAAATCTTATTTTCAGAATATTTAGAGTTATAAAGTGAATTCATGATATTTAGGAAGAATAGAAGTGATACTCAGCGAAAGTTAATTCCTACACTTTGAAAAAGTAGTTGTTGATCAATACAAATAATCATTACACTCTGCTACATATTTGATTATTAATTTACTCAAACTTAAATTTAAGAAAACTAAAATTTGGCTTCAAGTAAGATGAAAACTATGAAAAGTGTTGTTAAGGCTAATGTCCGCTTTCCCACCATGCAGCTGACTCTAGTTAAGGCAAGCTAGGAGGCTCAACCCTGACCCAAATATCCATCCTTGTCTCCTTTTGCTCCGGGTTGGAACATCACGATCAATTCTCCAAGGCGTGCAATGTATTTTATATAATAGTATGATACGTCAAATTAAATTGTAAAACATTTTTAAAATGAATAGATGCCTAGCGAGTAAAACTTCAGTCAAGGTTAATAGATTACTGCAATGTAGCGGGTGTGGCGCGCCTAGGGAGGGGGCAGCGATTGAGCGAGCGAGAGAGATAGACAAACAGAGGACGAGCAGCGACGAAGTCACCGAGAAAAAGACAAACAGAGTGAGAGGAGACACAAGACCCAGAGACAGCTAGAGATACAGAAAGAAAAGATGAGAACGGAAATGGGAAGTTTGGAATAAAAGGATCAACACCCCACTCACCCATTATCTCAATATACAGGTTCAAATTGCATCCATAGTGATGACATAGCGATGTAGCTGATGAATCATAATCTGCTTCGTTGCTGTATAAATTAAATATCAACTATATTAGTACAGCTATAAAGAAAAATATAATTTAAAGTGACAAAACATCATTACCATAATATATTGTATGTTTTTTTTTTTAAGTACAGTGAAAATATAGGAAAACATATTTATTGCCAAATTGTCTATTCATATAATAAATAATAGCCTTTATTACGTGACACTTAAGGAGATATTCTTTGTTAATTATAGCAAAGCCGTTGCAGCACACTGCAAATGAGACGACGTTGGTATATAATTACAGCAACAGTGAGAGCAATCGTCCTCTCACTTAGAGCACGTTGGTTGCCTTGCTGCAGGGCTCAGGAGCTAGCGTATACAGCTCAACACTCGTCGCCGCAACGGATTATCGGAGCAACAGCAAATGACAAGCAAGGGTGTAGGCACAATCGATAGTTAACCGCACTCTCTCACCAACATAAAAGCCTCTCTGAGCCGCGCGCTAACGTCCAGCTCTACCTCAGTTAAATAAACAAATACAAATACTCATATTTGTGAAACATAATTTTATTAAGCTCATTAAAATACATAATACTCGATTCTGTCACCACGCTGACACATTACATACAAGATATAAAAAATAACAGAATAGATAAACAGGGAGCATGGTAAGCTTACAATGTATAAGCCATGAAAGCTTATGTCATTGTAGACAATGACATGGCATACATATTTTAGTTAAGGAAGGGTTCATAATTTGCAGACACTCAATATTTCTACACAGAATATTTTGATTTTATATCGATGAAGCGGATGATGCATTAAAATTTTCAAAATATGAGTCATAGTTCTGCAGCGTGAACAATGAAAAAGTTCTTTTTAGGGCTCAGTTTCAATACTATCAGATAAGTTTTTATAATTTCAACGAAGGTTCATTATATTTCCTTGGATCAATTTTTCAACGAAACGTTAATTAATTTTAGCTGAATACGGCCGTAAACTTTATAATTATGTATGTTATATGTTTATTTTATTGCATGCTTAACTGTCTATTATATTAGTTTAAACTGTCCACTCATTTGTAGCAAAGCCGTATATCAACCGCTAATGTATACAATGTGTTAAATCCACGCTATGCTATCGCGTACGGTTGGAAATTTTATCCGATTAAACGTTATTTAATATATATGTATGTATATGTGTATGTGTTTGAAAAAAAAAATTGCAAGCGAAGTATCATAATGAGATTATTGAGTGTAAAATGATTACGTTACTGGACTATTATCCTAAAAATTATCGAAATTATCGCTCAATTTTCACTATGTACTTAAAACACAAACACACAGTTCATATGCACAGTTAAAAAATAAAACAACATTACGCGCGTTTCGGTACAACTTCTGGGACCTTCCTCAGTTGTTATCACGCAACTCAACTCAGATCTCAGCCTGAGTCTCAGATCACCTGAGGAAGAGAGCGTTTGACTCTCGAAACGTAGTGATATGTGTAGTACATGCAAGTGTTAGTGACGTACATGAACACTAAGTGATCATCGCAACATACTACATACAGAAACTAGGATTACATCGAACAACGGCAAAGGTAAAAGTCCGAAAAGTGAAATAAAATACATTCAGTATGAATACCCTTTGCATGAAAAAACAATTTACTATAGATTTTACTGTATAATTTTTTTACATTTTACTTGTCACATCAACCATACAATTAAATTCAAGAGTTATTTTGATCCAACAATAAAATCTTTAGGGTACTTAGTTGCTCTGTTGCGTCAGGTGAGTCTCCAGGGCTGTTTGACCCTTCTCCCCTCCTGACATTTCAATTCAAAATAAGCAATAAACTGGACTGCGTTTCCTATATATAATTACTTTAAAAGTCCCCCTCCCTGATATTTTCTTCGTTACATTGTATGCATCATCGGTACTACTTTAGTAGTTTACTGATGCTGTTTTCTATGCTAAGTTCATTCCCATATGATCTAATTCCAAATGCATCTTGTATAAATAATTTAAATTTTATTTTCATTTTCATCTCACTGTCTGTTTTTCTTTAGTTGGACAACTACTTTGGGCACATAAAATAAAAGTGCATAAATTTTACTAGACGCATTATAATTTTGGCATATCACTATCGAGCTTGGATTTCTATTTATCACTACTGTTAGTAGCAGGCGCGGATCCAGAACCAAATTGAGGGGGGGGGGAAGAGAAGTACTGTCTCCATAAGGTCAATGTTAAAACAAAATTGAAGTGGGGGAAATGCATATATTGGCCATATTACATCCAAAATTTCGGAGGGGGGGCTGCAGCCCTCACAGCCCCCCTCTTCCTGGATCCGCGCCTGGTTAGTAGAGGAGGCCGCTCCTTAACAATGCCACATTCGCGCACTCAAGCTGCATGTCACACCCTTCGTTGAGCGAGCTGAATGGTAGTGTCAAAGTGATTTCTCCTCTTACTGTGGTGGCCAGGTATTCCGTATTGTTATCTTTGGAACGGAAGTTAGGTTGAAGTTACAATATGTATGTATATAAATATTGCAAATTTTAATTTGTTCATCTTGTATACTTACTAACATTGATATGAGCACATTTACATGCGATTATTTGATATTATTATGGGAATAAAATATATGAAAACTACAAGGACTCCAGCAGCATATGCAATTTGTGTGACACATGTGCGCATCTGGTTGCATAATAATCGACATCTGCAGGCTGAAAAAAAGTCAACTTATATATAATATATTGGTATAGCTTTTTCCTCTCTTCTTTCTTTTTTATTTAAGTTTACAGACTTTGTTTTGTATTCTTCTAGCAAACTATCATCCACTACTTTAACATGGCAGTGTATGATAAGGATTCAATTCACTTGACATCATAAGAAAAGCATTATCAGTCGACAAAAAAGTGTTACAACAAAGTGTTATTAGCGCAAGCGTTATAAAAATTATAAAAAGCATGCATAGTGTATATTTATAAATAATACGAGTATAATAATTATATTGTACAATAATGTACTTATACTGTATGCATTGACAATTAGATTATGTAACATATACATTACAAAATCTATGGATTATTTTTACGGAGTCATAGAACATTTCCGAGAGAAGAAATTGAATGAAATTAATTTTTAAAACAATTGAGTTTGTTCTAAAACCTAATTGCGTATTATTCATTATCACTTTCATAATTCAAAATCATTTTATTTAAGAAATTTCAAGAGGGCGTTTTCTTGCGGTCGCGTTTACGAGCCTCTATCTTAAATTTTTATATTCAGCTAGCATTTTACAAAAAATAAAAATTTTAAGACAATCAACTTCATAATATATTTTCCACCCATTAAACAAATTTGAGGTCTCTGCAACTATTATTAAAATTAGGCGAGCCAGTTTACAAATATATTGATTGAGATAAATCCTTACGTGTAAATTTAATTCATTCATTCGTAATATTATATGACATGGCATCATGGTTGTATTAACTTTCTGTGTTTATAACGTAGAAAAACATTTATTTTTTTAGTTGATCTACTAGATGAATCATAAACAGGTAAAAAGGTAAATTTTCATATCATCAGCGTTTTTAATTAACTAAATCCTGAAACTCTAACCAAACTTTGGTCAAATTCACTGTATTTTTTTCTAAAATTACATTTCACTATTAATATTGATCTATCTGTAGTCAAAATAAAATTAATAAAATAAATATATTCTCTTCAAGATGTTCAACTTTCTGTTTTAAGCACACGTCATAGCAGCAGCTGCTAAAATGTTAAACACTCTCCCTCTTCCTTATGTAAGAAAACAAAATCAATGTTTCATTATTTGTACTATAAATTGCAAATTCGCTCAACTTTTTCTCATGAAATCAACACTGCAATATAATCATTATTTTAATTTTTATATTTAAGAACAAAAAAAGAACTGGGTGTATTTTTTTATGCATGTCATTTTCAATAAACAAATTTGTGAATGGATTGCACCATCCATTCTCCAACAGCCGTTTTCTATTAATTTCATAAGCCATATATATATATATATATATATATATATATATATATATATTCATGTTATATAAAAATACATAATGTTTTGTATTCTGCTCTAGTTGTTGTTATATATTAGTGCCCTCTATAATGCTGGAAATAGTAAAATTTCAGTAATAATTTACATGAAATAACATGAAATCCATTTTATTTACTTCATTGGAATTTTGTGGTATTTTGAATACATCGAGTTTAAGTAAAGTGATATCAATATTTACAGTTGAACAAATTAAAACTACAAGAAAAAGCTAAAAATGCTGATAGAAAAATTAAACAGACGTTTAATTTTTAGTAAATTGCGTATTTTTTTATGACTGAAACACACACAAAGTACTTTATACACTTTATAGTTGACTGCCTTAATTTTTTTTAAATCAAATAAAATTGATTTTTTTTTTATATAATTTCAATGTAGTATATATTGAAATGGAATTTTGTTTAGTTTAAATTTGCTTACATTTTTCATAAATGATAAGATCTGAAATAATACAAAAAAAAAATAAAAATAAAAAAGGTTATGCGAGTTGCTTTCTTTACTTTTGAATCTAACTGTCGCGTTGAAAGAAACACCTTTTTTTATAAATTAATGCAAAGAACAAATTCATCATAAAAGAACTACAAATAAAAAAGAAAAAATTATAAAAATCAGTATTTCTGGGTTCGTCCTCTGAAACGTACATTAAGAAATATACAACAATATGAAAAGTACTTACTAATTATGTAAAAATATGTGTTTAAAATTGAAAAATACCGAAGATATTTACACGATACAAAATATAATTAAACGTTCAAATCATTCCAATCTGAAAACTGTCACAATTTCATTATCAGAAATTACAAGCGTCTTCCGGCTCGTCAATTCTCCGTCACGATTTAACTGCCAAGAGACCATGCTGTGTTATTTTACATTTTAATTTAGCATATTTCACTCATGAAGGATCACAATAAAAGGAGAAAATAACAACAGTTTTTCTGTATATAAACTGATAAGATTAATGCTGAGTTTTCTTCAGAAACAGATAATTTACATAAAATATTCTGAGGAAGCACCATGAACTGAAATGGGTTTCAAGTGAAGTGTCCGGTGTCAAACTTACTGGCGTCCGAGCGCTGCGCTACACCCTTCTTGTCACCCTTGCCCATGATGTCAGGCCTCGTCAGTCTCTCGTCAGCAGTCACTCAGAGAAAGGTACCATCCAACCTGCAACACAAAGAAAACATCTCTCAGCACATCTACAACGACACTACTCAATTTACAACAATACAATAAAACATCATTTTTAAACATCTATGAACTATGTATGTTTTTTTAAGTACTATGTTAATTAGAATTAAGTATCTGTTATGTATAATCTATGTAACAACTCTGACGTGATCTATGCTGTAAAGCCAACGATCGAAATAAAAATTTGAATCATAAATTTTTGCAACAGTAGTATGAGCCAAAATTTATCCCGCAGACATTTTAATTAATAGATATCTGGATTTTTATTATACGTTTGTTTTTAAAGCAACACTGCAGCAAGTATATAATAACAGGCTACTTTTGGAGTGAGTGACTTTTAAAAACGACTAGCTATATAATAACGACTATATGATTGCTCCTGGTTGGATTATTATTAAAATTAATGTATTTTACTGCACTAAAATATTTTTCCTCGATGAATGTCAATTTATTAGGGTTACCATGTCTATGAATTTATATAAAATTTCAAAATTATTTTGGCTCACATTCTTACATTCAAATTCAAAAAATGTTTTGCAAGTGCATTAATTTGTATTTGAACGGAGAATGTACTTCGAATAATATAAATGTCATATATTATAATAATATTAATGTATATTTAGTATATTATAATGTACTCCGTACACCGAACAGTGTGGCACGATTGGTTAAGTGTCGGACTTGTAATCTGGATCGTCTCCAGAGCTTGGGTTCGCTTCCGACTGCCTGCCAGTTTGTGTGCTTGTGTGCTGAGTGTGCTTGCCAGGTGGCTGCAGCTTGCAAGTCAAACGCTGTATCGGGAGGTGCTAAAGTTCACTGTGGTACCGTCTGTCTTGACGGTGGTTTTCTGTGGTTTCCCATCGTCACTCCCAGGCGAATGCCGGGGCAGTTCCTAGCACAAGGCCACAGCCGCCTCCTTTCCTATCCTAGTATCCCACTGTTGTTGATTCTGTTGTTAAGTTTGAATGCTTACACTAATAGCAGAATATGCTGTCGTAGTAATCTAACATTGTAAAATAAACTACAAAAAAAAAAAAAAAAATGTGTGACATTCTATGTTACCAGATGGCCAGATGATATGAGATATTGGTTGCTGAAACTCCTATCAAGTTTTCTTAGAATTATTTTAAATACATTCTCAGGTGAATATATTTCCAACAACGCAAGCGCAGATCCAAGAAATAAAAAATCAGGATGTGCCTATAGGCTCGTAAAGTCAATATTAAACAAATAAAAAAAGAAGGGTGGAGGGCATTACTCGCTCACTTTGAATCCAAAATGCGGAGGGGAGCCCCTTAATCTGCACCCCTTTTTGAACCTATAGTTTCTATTGAACAACATGCTTTTAATTTCAGTCACGTGCATGAATAAAATCTTGTAAACAAAAATTATGTATTTATGAAGTATCAATTATTATGTTAGCTTTGTATAGCGAGTTTTAATTCATTTTTTACCTATATAAATATTAAAAACCTTTTTTTTAATGTACAGTAGGTACCTCGAGATAATAACTCTGATGATGAGACTCACCACATCAGCCCAGGATGATAAAAATGCAATAATTATTGTGAAGCAAAAAAACAAACCTCTGAAGAAGAAATTTGCGTTCATACTAGTCTCGAAAAAACAAAAATTTGTTTTCAAGCGCAGTAGCAAACCTTTTTTTTTTTTTTAGTTTTTTCTTAATCATTTCAATTATAAATATATATTATAATGTGGTGCAGTGCATTGAAATGTTTTCATCAGATCTCCAAAGTCAAGCAACATCGAGCGTGGTTGTTAGTTGGATTGGGTTACAAAAATTATGCATTTATGAAGTATCAATTATTATGTTAGCTTTGTATAGCGAGTTTTAATTCATTTTTTACCTATATAAATATTAAAACTTTTTTTTTAATGTACAGTAGGTACCTCGAGATAATAACTCTGATGATGAGACTCACCACATCAGCCCAGGATGATAAAAATGCAATAATTATTGTGAAGCAAAAAAACAAACCTCTGAAGAAGAAATTTGCGTTCATACTAGTCTCGAAAAAACAAAAATTTGTTTTCAAGCGCAGTAGCAAAACTTTTTTTTTTTTTAGTTTTTTTCTTAATCATTTCAATTATAAATATATATTATAATGTGGTGCAGTGCATTGAACTGTTTTCATCAGATCTCCAAAGTCAAGCAACATCGAGCGTGGTTGTTAGTTGGATTGGGTTACATAAATATGAAGCTGCTCCCACCCAGAGGTGGCGTTATGCTTTTCCACTAATGTAGTTTTCTTGAATTCAGTTATTTGGTCGTCCATCATGACTGAGGTTTCCACGTTTCCCTTGGTCACAGCTTAATGTCGGGATGGATGACCGCCCATTTCCGGAGAAGCCCACGAAACGGACAAGTTAGAGTTTCGGAAGGTTCCTACGTGATTAGTAAATAGGTGTACCCGATTGTAATTTCATGAAAAATGTATATATAAAAATTTTAATTTGATTTAATTACTTATTATGTACTTATAATATTAAATATGAACTTAATGTGCAAAATGTTGTAAAACATCTACATTTATTATTGCTATTATAATGTACTCTATTTTGCTTAGTTAACGATATAATAAAACTACATTAACATAGAATATAATATATATACTGTATATAAGTATTGCTTTTGCATAGATTTGCATGATATATTTTGAACTTGAGATTTTTTTCTGCTACAACGTTGATCCTATTATTTTTATTTTCGTTGCACTATATAATTAAGAGAAATAATGTACTTTTCTTCCAGTGAGTGTATTTGTATATATTATGATCTTTTCAAACTGCATGGCTTCTATCTACCAGCGTGTGCCCGCGTGCCTTCCTGTCTTCTCTCCTGGAGGACAAGCAACAGCCTTGGGTGGCGTCTATCGCCTTCCGCCTGCCAGCCACCTCTCATCGATCCACAGCAGGCAGCGAGAAGGAGCAACGCCGCGCGCCACATGCAAATTACCCCGCCCACCATCCGCTGATGTCCCTTTCCGACCCCGAGTGACTTGCCCCCCCCCCTCTCTCTCTCTCTCCACCCTGCTTACTCTTGCCCGCTTGCTAAATCTCTCTAAACAAAATTGCTTACACCCCACTTACTTAGTTGGTGCTACAAGCAGGACCCTTCACTCCCTAGGTACACAAATTATGTTTACAAACCTTCAATTAAAAAAAGTCATAAAAAGCAAGCACTTTTAAGTAACAATACATAACAAATTTAATGTCAAAACAAAAAGCCTTATACTGACTCCACATTAATTATTATTATTTTTTTAATTTTGAAAACATATGCCAAGAAACGTTATAAAATTATATGACTATATAATTTCAGTTGTCTAAACAACGGTAGAAAAACTTTTTTTGTGCTATCTTCTTCTTTTCCCCCCTGAATGGCAGTGAGTAATATTAAGATACTTAAATATATGAGAGTTTGCATAGAAGAGTTACTTTATGTGAGATGCAAAATCTATAGATATATCTTTCAGCATAAACTCGGTGAAACCTTTCTCTCAAACAACTGTGGTTCTTTGGAAGGTTCTATTGCTGTATGTTTTGATTTGCAAGATCTGTGAGACTTTATAATGAAGTACCTAAAGCAGAAGTAGAAGCGCAGAAGAAACATGTCCTCGAGTCCCGCCCGCCGCTAAGCCCGCAAGTGAGTAATGGAAATCTCTAGAGAACACGACGGTCTCGTTATTTGTTTGACGCTGCCTGGAGCCATCTTGATGACATTTTTTAGACAAGAATCCAATCAAATAAGTCACAACGTTTAAATACTAGATTAAATTTGAATTCTAGGTATTAAACAAAAGCTTTTTTCCCCTCTTCTCGAGCTTCAGCTCATTAAGGTATATAAACAAAATTTTGTAATCTATAAAATTTATATGTATATTTAAGTATTTATAATGAATAAAAAAATGTAAGAAATTGGGTGTTTAAATTTCAAATCCTCTCTGTTTTTTTTTTGTTTTTTTTTATAAACTTTTATTAATTATTTTTACTATAATTGGTCCTGTTTGGCTTGATTATTTAACTTGAATCCTTCGAAACCCTAAGCTATATATTTACTAATTTCATGAGCTTATCGGGAACGGGATGACTACGGATTAGTGTTAAATAATCTGTGTAGTATTTTATTTACCCGTGACTAAAAGAACCATATAAACCTTAGTCATCAGGAGGTTTCTTCAGTTTCTTGTCACTGTGGATCAGAAGTGCCATGGTCAAAACTAGAAACCCATGAACTTCTCGAAAAGGAGAGTATAGTCACAGCAAGTCAAAGGATTTTATTTACCCTAAAACTATCAAATAGTTTGATAATAAACAAAAATCGCGTAAGGTGCAAGGAACAGAAAGGGACGTCAAGCTGCCACCTACATTTGTTTTTGTTTTTTCGTCGCTGTAAGACGAGGAGAATGGCCTGAAAATACGTAAGATATTGTCAGATATTTATAATGTATAATATTTTTTGTAAAAATTTTGTATTTAGAAAATAAATAAGTGTTTCATCAAAGTGATCGAGTTTCTAATTTTTTTGTACATTTGTATAGTAATTTTTATTCAATTTACAATATTTAGTAAAGAACAATACTTTGTTCAAATACAATATAGATTGCATGTGGGTATACTTATATATAAAAATATGAGTTTATAGTAATAAAGAGATTTACTTTGCAATGTGATAAAACATCCTAAAAATTCGTTTTCAAGTGTCAATACTAATAAATATAACAAATACACAATAGTCAATAAGGATTATGCACAAAAGATTCACAGATTTCAGACTACATATTATGTTAGTACTTCAACTTGATAACAAATTCCAGCACTAAACCATGCAGTACCAAGATTTTCTCAGATAAAATGTATACCAAATCGCGCGTTTGTGAATAACTGCCATAAATAACATTAAGCATAATTATATATGTGTGATTGCTTGTGTGTGTCTATATATGTAGGTGTAGGTTTTATTTATGTAAATAAATAGTTAATATTTATTTATTAAATAATGCATTTGGATCAAATAGAGCAGGAGTGGCTAATCTATGGCCTGCGGGGCTACTTGTTATCGTCGGGCACTATATCGCGCGATATTGACATTATAATAGCCATTCAAATTAGATCAAGGAGTTTGCAACATATTCGTTGCTTATTCCACGGGACAGCACGAACTTACTTTACCCCTACTTAGTATGGCTAGACTTTTCCTACCTACCAAAAACTTGCAAATCTGTATCTCTTTGTCTCCCGCAGCACCAGCAAGTGAGATAGGGTTTGCAAAGTTAGAGCTTGTGCTGTTCGGAGGTCTTTGACATCTTTTAATTGTGACGATCAAAGGACTGATCAACCATGACTAATTTATTTGACTAAAAACATATTTTATTAATTTATCACGTTCGTTTTATGTCACAATTATATCAAAGATTTAGGTAAGTAATGTTTTACTACTACTTATTTCCCCTCAGTGTTGATTAATTGTAATACAAAAAAAGTTAATGTTATTAATATTAATTAAAATAAATATAATTCATGAAATTTTTACAAGATCATTGTTGATTTTGTCTCACACATTGATGATATATATACACTAATGTGAGTATATCTTATAGTAAGGCATGTAGTGTGAGAGAGGTCAACCAGAGAGGTCACAATCGAGCCGCGTCTGACCTGTGACGTCACGGTGACGGGCCTAATGTGTCTGCGAATGACGTCACATTGTTCCGATGCATGCATTGATCCAACAAACATCCACTTCCCTTTAACCACCAGGATTCCACCGTGACAGCCAGTAAAATACATTTTCTACTTTTCTTAGCTGCTACTCCATACATACATATGTACACACACTTTTATTAAAAAGCAACCTTACCAAATAAGGTGTTCAATGAATAGGATTCAAAAGCGTTTAATGGCGTAAGACTCTGATATATTAATGTAAAATGTTTTTAAAGTTTTTTTGTACATG
This sequence comes from Siphlonurus alternatus, assembly GCA_949825025.1. NCBI lineage: Eukaryota > Metazoa > Arthropoda > Insecta > Ephemeroptera > Siphlonuridae > Siphlonurus > Siphlonurus alternatus. The sequence continues at coordinate 12,597,571 of OX463788.1, forward strand.
TATACATTATTATATAATATATATAATGTGTATATACATTCATATAAGAGTACATAAATTTTAATTAATCTGTCTCTGCTTTGTTCTTTCTCTCGTACAGTAATACTTCTGCGCTATGATGCAAATCTGCCTCCAGACATTGAACTTTGACAAGAAGCTGTAATTAAAAGCCAGCCTTCTCCCAGCCCCACAGTGAGGGTACAAATGAGGGCTATGAACAACTGAAGACGGCACATTGACCTGTCACAAAAAAAGGAAGAGACTCGTATCCTCTGTAGCTGTTCTTGATATGAAATGTTTACTTGAAATTACTATAGATTTTTGAAATGTTATTTTTAAGAAACTCATGTATGACTGATATGCACTTTGATATTAACTATTATATCCATATAAAAATATTTCAGTTGGAAATTTCAAATTTCCAAGCAGCCTCTCTAAAACTGAAAAAAAAAACTCTGCATTAAATATTTTTAATTTATTGTAGTAATGTGAAACATCCTTTAGCGTGATTTACATTTATTTAGAATTATAGCGTAGGATAGTAAAATACGAAGTGCGCTCTTGCAAATTATCGCATCACATGTAAAAATATATAATATATCGCTCACAGTACCGTGCTGCTTGCTTGGTGCACCTGCTAACGGCACTAATCGTTGAGATGTTTTGTCCCTCCTAGCACAAAAATCTGACGGAATGGAACGATCTTTTATTACATTATACTTATGTAGTACCTGCAATGCATGGCACCCAATAACAAGTTCAAATAGCTATAATATATATATGTCTTAATCTAAATTTGAGAGCTGCCTACTGGTTAGATCGGAAATCTCTAAAAAAAATTACATAAGATTTCTATATCTGTTCTAAAATAAAAATAATTTATAAAAAATATCATTTGGATAAAATTTATCACAAAGGATAAACCAGTCAGAACAATTGAAGAATTACTCAGGTAGTACATAATGCAATGGCCGTCTAATAAGAGGCCAAGACGAACAGTATACGTCTCATATAAAACCTCCGAAGGTTAGTATATAAATGTGTGAAATTTAAACAAGGTTAAAATACAAAAATGGTTTTGAATCAGAACCGCTGCTGTCAAGTGGAATCAGTTCCACGCAATATTATTAAATTGTATTGAACAACATTTTACATCCTTGGTTAAAAAACTTGTTGTTAAAATGGTATTATGTATATCTTAATCAAAACATTAATCACGACAAAAAGCTTTAATTGCTTTAGCATGTTAAACTGTGATAAATGTTTTGCTGTTTACCTCAACCTTTTTAATTGTTTATATTTTTGTAACTCGGGTGAAATAACTAAATAAATTAGAGCTTGCGCAGAAAAACAATTAAACGTACAGCTTAATCAGCTAAACGTGTACGTGCAGCAAAATTCCTGTTTATTTAATGTGAATATGCACGTCAAATGTGCCTGTACGATCCGATACTATAACTTAAACAACATCATTTCACTTTTATTTCGCTGTTCAAGCAACGCTGTATTTTAATATAAGCTTTCTCAGTGTAACTATTAATATTCAATTCAATATAATATATTATGCAAAAAATATAACGATGAAATGTAATAGGAAACAGAAATGACTTTTTTAAGAAAAAATATTTGAACATAAATATATAGAATTTTATATATTATAAGAGTATATAATATGTTACCACCAAAAACCGAATTCGGGCAAAAGCCGAAAAAAATGAGCAAAACTAGTTTTGAGCATCAAGTTAAGCTTAAAACCCGAAGTAATCTATTATTTCGGGATTTGAGCTTAACTTGATGCCCAAAACTAGTTTTGCTCAAGTCGAAATGAGCAAAACCCGATGAAGACTTTTACATCGGCTTTTGTTCACTCCCATTTGAACAAAACAAGTTTTGCGTATCAAGTTATGATCAAAAGCCGAAGTAAGATTTTATTTCGGTTTTTGAGCAAAACTTGAGCAAAACTAGTTTTGCTCATTTTAAAAATAAAACAAAAAAGTAAAATGTCAAAAAGTGTTCATAATAAGAGTTATTGTTTATTATTTGTTTCACCTTTATTATTGTAATTACTAATCAGACCAAAAATGTCTACATAATCAAGCTTTAATTTAAATTCCAGCATAAAAATAAATTGCATTGCAGTCAAATTAAGCATGCAACTCATCAATAAGTAAATAATTATCTATAATATCTATAAGATAATAGTCTGTGTGTGCTAGCTTATAGTAATTCTGCTTCTGTCGTTACTTGTTTCTGCAGGCACTGCTGTTGTGGCACTTGGAATCACATTTTAGTTTATTCTTTAGACAACTACAGGACCTAGACTGACATCCTTTTCTGCATAAAACCTTACTTTGAATTTGAGGCCAATGCTGCTGCAGAACGTAAAGAAATTTCCTTATCTTGTGGCACATCACTCAACTCAATAAATTTCTCTTCAGCAGCCTGAAAGTCATTTCTACAATATAACTTGCTTAAAATTCCATTTTCAGTTGCAAGTTGGTACAATTGATCAGAATTCACAGATTTTACAACAGCCATAACGTTCCTTGGGGATGCCCTCCGCCCCCTTAAATTCATCAGATCCTCAAATTCAAAATAAAAAAGAAATTGTCTTTGAAAAATGGGCAAAACTAGTTGTGCTCAAATTTTGCTCAAAAGCCGAAATAAAATCTTACTTCGGGTTTTGATCATAACTAGTTTTTAATTTGTTCAAATAGGAATGAAAAAAAGCCGATGTAAAAGTCTTCATCGGGTTTTGCTCATTTCGACTTGAGCAAAACTAGTTTTGAGCATCAAGTTAAGCTCAAAACCCGAAATAATCGATTACTTCGGGTTTTGAGCTTAACTTGATGCTCAAAACTAGTTTTGCTCATTTTTTTCGGCTTTTGCCCGAATTAGGTTTTTGGTGGTAACATAGAAACGTATATTATTATATTATAATTATATATTATAGTAAAAAGTATATTACACCCATTTTAACAATTTTTTTCTTGACCCAAAAACCTCGTTTAGTTAAAAAAAGGCAACGAACCAACTCAACTGTGTAGTGCTCAAGATTTTCGTCCTCGACGCTCTTTATTCTCATATTCAATGTGCAACAATAGTGTGCCTTGGGCTCATCCATTCATACATATTCTGCATTCATCAACTAGTATTCAGTAACGGAGAATAGTCTTGGATTCTTGGATGCAAATTAAGTTGAGAATTCATTCAAGTTTAAAAAATTTATGTGACCATAAAGAAAAAAAATAATGTAGTGTATTATAGTATTACAGTACAGTACAAAGCTTGCGAAATGTAATCTTGATTATCACGCGAGAAGATGAAACTTTATGATGGCAAGTCAATCATAAAGTTTCTCCTGCAATGAAATAATACGTACTTCCCATTTCTAATTCATGTCTATAATGTGGAAGCAACAATATTCTGTTTATCTTACTCTCCAGTTACCGTTCCTCGATTCCATCTTCAATCAAATTTGAATAATGTTGCTTATTCTGCACTGTAGGGTAATTAACACTCATGCTTCGAAAGGATTATTAACACATGGCTGAGTATGTTAAACAATGCAAAAGTCTCTCAGTTCGAACACATATATACGTATGTATACTGTACATACAATGAACAAATAAATCTGTTAGTAAGTCTCATTAGTAAAATAGCGCTAATACTTTACTTGCGAATAGCTCTATATATATTATAAATTTGTAATCAGAAGTAAATTTTATGTTAAATAACAGGGTCATCTGTTTCCATATCTTTTTTATTTATTTATTTATTTATTTATTTATTTATTTATTTATTTATTTATTTATTTATTTATTTATTTATTTATTTATTTATTTATTTATTTATTTATTTATTTATTTATTTATTTATTTATTTATTTATTTATTTATTTATTTATTTATTTATTATATTTTCCTTCGAACAAGATATAAAAAGTTGAACGAAGGTGGAGGACCCAAAAGAATTCAATAAAGATTATGAAAATTGGGGATTTAACAAGGGCACCCAAAAACAATCATCTTGTAAAAAATAAAATAAATAAAAACTATAACATATTTACAAGTACAATCAAAGTAAAATTTACAGGAAGTGCTCAAGAACCCTCTTATAGGAACTCTGTCTCTGCAACGACCTTATACTAGCAGGGAGAGAGTTCCAAGTGCCACACACTCTAAAATAATACGATGACTGACGGACAGAGGAACTGTTCATCTTTTTTTTTTACTATTATTTGATCATGCATTAATCTCCAAGAGGAGACTACATATTTATTTTGCCTTATTTATTTACCTCAGAATCAACTTGATATTATCTTCCCCTTTTGTGGAACCGCTGGTCGATTGTTAGTCACCATGTATGTGATTGGGTCCTTAACCTTTCCAACCGCTCTCCAGTAATACTTTTGTTATAATTCATACCATAGAGTGATATATTGAATAGAGGTAGTATGCCCATGTTAAAAATTCAGACAAAAATTTTGATGCCCCTCTCGTTACCTTTTTGGCTTTTTATTGCCGTTTTGACAGCACACATTAATTACGCGAGTAGTTCGAGAATCTCTACGCGAGATGGCTCTTTTCACATTTTCCCCAAAATCTCGGCATCATCTCGTTTCTCTTCTCCTTTTCTCTGTCTTCTCACTCACGTGGTCCAGCCAGCCTGCACGACCTGAGGGTGGGAGGGATGTTGCAGAGCCGGCAGCCCTCAAGAAGACGTAACTTGACACCACACATGCACTGCTCGTTCCTGGCTCATGCTTGCAGCTACGTAATTCCAGAGAGCTTTGATTTAATCAAAGCTCTCTGGTAATTCCTTTCCTTTCGTGTCTTAGAAATATTTTCAGTCAATCGACTTTTAATTTAAAAAAATATGTACATAACCTACAAAATCCAGTAAAACGAAATAAATTAATTATTATAATCACTCTATATTTATGACAAACGGGAAAAATTATATTATTATAAAGTAATTGATATTAAAAAGAGGTGCAATTTTTTTCTCATATAAATTCTAAAAAAGGTTTATGGTGACTATTATAACTACGATATTATTATTATTATTAAAAAATTATTGATATTAAAAAGAGGTGCTTTTTTTTTTCTTTCTTATACTTATTTTTAAAATGTTTTTGGTGATTCTATTATAACTAAATACGATATTAATGTTATATATACAAAAGCAATAAAGCAAAATAAATGGTAAAAATTTAGTTATAAAGATGTAGTTTTTCCTTCTTTTCACTCCTGGTAAGTGCCACGAAACTCCCTTATATTCTTTGTGGACTAATAGAAAGTAAGGGGGGGGGGATATTAATTATGCATTTTTAATAAAAATAAAATATATTTAATTGTTTTTATAATAATACAAAAGAAGTGTAAGAAGCACAATTGTTTCCAATATATGAATAACATGCATTAAAAATATAAATATCACAGGGGGGCATTGTCAAAGCACTTTAACCCCATTTTTTTTTTTTTTATTATTTTACAAGGATACACCCCTAAGAGCTTACAGCTCGCGGCGTGGTAATGGGTAGGGATAAGGTAGGGAACGGATGCCACGGCCTGTTACGCGTCCCAGCATTCGCTGAGGTGAGACTGAGGGAACCGTGGAAAACCTCAGTCAGGACGGACACCTCTACTTTTTCTCAATGGACCAAAGCGATGTCCAAAGCCTGCGGAACCACACACAAGTGCATCATTGCACTGGGTGGAAAGCGAGATGAATTTACCCCAGGGAGGGAGCAGCGTATTTTTTACTTGAAACATGGTTAGCCCCTGGTTTAGCACCATGTTTAGTACTAGGGATAAAAAAACTTGGGGCTAAAGTTGGGGTTAAAGTGCTTTGTGAATGCCCCCCACAGTATACTTAAAATAAGTGCAATGGTCCAAAGCCAAGGGAACCACATAGTAGAAAAGCAACGTCGATTTACCCCTGGGTGGAAAATATGGTTTTTGTGGAAAATGATCACCCATCCAACTACTAACCACGTTCAGCGTTGCTTGATTTCGGTGATCTGACGAGACCCAGTAAAGCGCACCTCAACATTTTTTTAGTATTATAGTAAAAGAATAAAATAAAATATAAAGAAATATAGCCCGTCTTTTTAATATCAATTACTTTATAATAATATAATTTTTCCCGTTTGTCATAAATATAGAGTGATTATAATAATTTATTTCGTTTTACTGGATTTTGTAAGTTATGTACATATTTTTGTTAAATTAAAAGTCGATTGACTGAAAATATTTCTAAGGCGAAAGGAAAGGAATTACGTAGCTGCAAGCATGAGCCAGGAACGAGCAGTGCATGTGTGGAGTCAAGTTACGTCTTCTTGAGGGCTGCCGGCTCTGCAACATCCCTCCCACCCTCAGGTGGTGCAGCTAGCAGGCTGGCTGGACCACGTGAGTGAGAAGACAGAGAAAAGGAGAAGAGAAACGAGATGATGCCGAGATTTTTGGGAAAATGTGAAAAGAGCCATCTCGCGTAGAGATTCTCGAACTACTCGCGTAATTAATGTGTGCTGTCAAAACGGCAATAAAAAGCCAAAAAGGTAACGAGAGGGGGATCAAAATTTTTGTCTGAATTTTTAACATGGGCATACTACCTCTATTCAATATATCACTCTATGTTCATACTTTCTAAACTCGGCTTTATCATAAATTTTTCTTACATTTTTCGTAACAATAAGAATTCATCTCATCTTATATTAAGGAACTTTGCTTAGAATTTTGTTAGGACACAATTTTGTCAATTTTTTTATTTTTTTTTTTTTGTAAATTGTTTTATAAGTCACCTGCAAGAGAGAAAAATTTATCTTAAAGAAAAAATGTAAATGCTGTTAGGCTGGATTAATGATGCATATGCAAGAGGGAGAAGTTATAAGTAAATAATCATGTCACTTAACAATATGATGGTGGCTTAGTCGTTCTATGAATTATTCCGTTTATTACATTTATATAGAAAAGTTTTCAAGTTTTAAGAAGCATAATTATAAGTCGATGTGCTCTATCATGTAGTTTTTTTCCCCGTTTTTTTCGTAAGAATTCATTTTTAATGAAAATCTCGCCTGCAGAATATCTCATCGATAGATAATATTATAGTTGGTCCAGAACGTGTACCTCGTCAATATAGATTCTGATTTTAATATCAGAATTAAAAAAAATAAATAAAAAAAACATGAAGCCGGACAAATAAAAAATTCCTTCTCAGCAGTCTTCACATATTATACTCTCTTAAGTGTATGATGGAATACTTAATTTTTGTTCCCAATGACGTCACAGTTAACATACATGACTGTGACTGTATCAAGCAAGCAAGCAGACGCTCCCAGACGTAAAGAAAAATCAATGGGCTACACACATATGTGCTAGGCAGGAGGCCACTAGATATTTTGCTTATGATTATATCTTCTAATATTTGTTAACCTTTGGCAACTATCGTTACTCCATAATTTTAAGACATAATTTCAATAGAAAAAAAAAAAGAGACGAATATTTCTTAAGTACAGAAGGAAAAGCAGATTAGTTTCTCTTTTAATTATATTTAATAATAAATATTATGTATAACATTTTAAATTATTAATATAATTTTATAGTACATCATCATAGTTTTATATACTATATATGTATATTATAATTAATTATATTGTCACCTCTCTCTTTTCTCTCTCTCTCTCTCTCTCTCTCTCTCTCTCTCTCTCTCTCTCTCTCTCTCTCTCTCTCTCTCTCTCTGATAGTTCCTAAAGAAAAAGAAGTTTCTTTTTACCTATATATCTACAAGCTCCAGTTTCATTCCAATGTGTTGTATTGAAGGAAAGGAAGAAAAACCTCGTTCGCTTGAGAAAATCGCATTAGGGTTTCTCGGATTCTATAGCCGATCTCTACAGCTTTCCAACATATAGAATATACACAGAGCTTATATATCGTGCAGCCTTTAGCAAAGTGCGGCAGGCTTTAGATTCGACTCCAGCTGGCTTGAGGTAAGTCTCCAGCCAACCATCAATTCTTTTGTTTAGTTTACATTCTTTTTATAACACGAATATATATATATATATATATATATATATATATATATATATATATATATATATATATATATATATATATATATATTAAATGAATAATAATATTCATACCAACAGAGACTTTTCAGGGGAAATTGAAATTAAGTGACAATAATATGTCTTATTGAATTCAGAACTTATGATATTTTATTTAGCTAAATACACAAACATGTAATCTATATTTTTTTTAAAGTGACAAACAACACAATAATTTATTAATAAAAAAAATTTCATAACGTTTCAGTAATATCACCTAGAATCAAATCTCATGTTCTCAAGGGCAATAAGAGCAATTCAATAGTACCCGGATAGATTAATACATGAAATTTTCAGGTGCATGACTGTACGAGCGTTGCTCATATATTTATTTGTTTTATACGGACACACGTTAGCCTAAAAAGTCGTATATATTATATATAAATATTCATTTTTAATAAAATGTGCTATCATAATTAAAATTAATAAAATATCTTAATTTTTAATTAATATTTATTATTCATTTCACTACTATTAATTATTAATGCAATAAAAATAATAATTAACGTGCATGTTCCTAAGGTGCATCAACACACAACGCTCAGAACGTTTTTTTTTTTTTTTTTTTTTATTATTTGTGGCGTGAAATTAAATGTCTGGTACGTTTAGTTCTAGCACAAAACATTGTAGTCTATCCACGCACTTTACTTCTTCTTTCTTACTTAATCGCTGATAACCTATTTTATAGCTATTTCAATGGCATGCACGTCATCAGAGGGGGAATACATATGCGTATCATAGTTTTTTTTTTTTTTGGGGGGGGGGGGCAATTAAGTTTTTTATTGGGATATAATTTTTTATTTCTATTTGGGCACGACAGCTACGGTATTGAAAACTCGCAGTCAGACCTGTTGCAGAGAGGACAACCTACATATTTTTTTATGCAGAAATGGATAGAGGGCATCAAATTAGGCTAGCCTAAATTTTTCCAGAGTATTCTGAATCTAAAAACTAGTTTTGATAAATTATTGAAAGTGCATGGAAGCGCTTAGGCCCTATCCTTTTATTAAGGACCAAACGCTTCCAGAGGGCATGGCCGCACTTTGAATAATTATTTAAAACCAGTTTCCAATTAAAAAAAAAAATCAGAGTAATACATTACCCTCATCTATTAATTTTTTTGGGAAAAAAACAAAAACATGTAGGTTGATGTACAATGTTATGTATTGGATATTTTCTATTTCCTGAATATGTTATATAGTATTATCCTCAGCGAAATTGCTTCAGTAAGTTATTAAAACCTTGAAGTTTTGTAGTTAAGGTCCAAAATATGAAAATATTTTCGCAGAACAGCTGTTGTAATTTTGCTTTCTTATATAAAAGTAAACATCCCATTGCGACTTGAACCTATTTGGCGTTAAACACTCTTCTTTCAGAAATAGACACTTTCAAGTAACATGATTTTTTTATTGCATAAGTGATTAAAGGATAGAGTTATGTCACTCCGTTTTATTCAGATTTTTCTGGGTCTGGGAACTATTTTTAATTTAGTTATTGAAAGTTCGACCATGCCATTGGACATCCTATTCTTCATTCAGGAGACGTGCTTGTTATTTCGATAATTTTTTTAAAAGGAGGCCTACTGTGATTAAAAAAATGAAATTTCAGAGTAAAATTCAAGTTGTCCCTTATTTTATGAGTGAATAATTTGTTGCATTTTTAATCTTGATTACTTAATTCTCTCGCCATTAATTATATTCTTGCTATAAATAGACCCGGTGTTAAAAACTGTTCGATTTTCTCTCTGGTAGAGCCAGAGGTCAAAATGTATAATCTACCTACAACCTATTAAATTATATTATGTGACTATATTTAATGTAACAAAAAAAAAGTTTGTTGAAAGTACATTTTTTGACAAAATTAATGGCGTCAAAACCCTTAAGGTTTGTTAAAGATTGACGCCTCTCAAAAAGCGTTTCAATGTACATATTATTTAGTTTTCCTAAAATCTTCCAAATTATTTACGCTTTATTTATTTATGCAATTAAATTTTAGAGTTCAATTGTTTATTAACCACACACAAATTTGAAAATAAGAATGAATTAAAACAAACAGTAATACAATGAACACAATTGCATGGTGAAAGAAACTGTAAGCAACAACACTAAAGCAGCTTATCTTCTTGAATCTTCAGAAGATGCAGCAAGCTGCATGCAATCTAGCAATTTTACAACTGGAATGAACCATCTTTCAAAGAAGTCCTCGTAAGCCAAAACATGTGTGACTTTCTAATTTCATTTTGCAATCCTGTGAAAACTATCATAAAAATCACGAAGTCAATAGCAGTTCTTAATTTCAAATATAAAAACAATTTTGAACGCTAATTTTATTTAAAAACAGAAAAATGGTCAAATCAAGGCCACGTGATAATGCATTGATGCAATAAAAAAAAATGTCATTTGTGGGTTGTCCATTGTCTCTATCGTCCCCTGTCCCTTGAATATGCGCTTCTCATTATTAATACTGCAGAATATAATGCTAAAAAAAATATCAGTTAAAATTCTGTAAAACAAAAGTATAAGTAAGGTAAGTGAAGTAATTTTCAATTTGAGTCAACATTAAAATATCAAAAGAAACAAAGAGAGGGGGAAATTCGAAAGTAACGATGCAACAAATATGGCGTGCTGCCAAAGTAAGCGTTTTTCATGGACATCTGTTGGAGCACATCTGGAGTCTGCACGGAGTGGAAATTGCCATATACCGATTTGTGCAGCGTTCAAATTACATAGGGTTCACATTATTATTAACATCACTGTGAAATTCAACGAAATAAGCAATACATGTTACACTATATGCCCTGTAGCTGAGCAGCAAAGCGCGTGCCAAATGCGCTCTCATGCTGAAAAATAATGTCGTTTTCCATTCATTGTTTTACCCTTTAACAAGCTTGTCGTAACAAAAATTATTTGCAAAGAAAAAATAATCATAAAAAAAAAAGGAAAAAAAAGATCTGGAACAACATTGTCGATGAACATTAAAACATTTCCTCTCCTGTAGTTACAGTATTAGTATAATTTATGGCTCATCGGATATTCATACAGTATGCTCTGGCTGTGCGTTGCGTAATGGTGGCTACCTGCCTGTTTTTCCTTTAATACTCTCTGACGTTGGTTTGGTGTGCAAATACTCGGACAAAATCATCCCCCGTAAATAAGCCTCAGTTTGCCTTCTAATGCTTATGAACACGCTTTGAGCTTAATATATTCAAACAACATTGTTTTACTTTATATCCCTCTTAATTTAATTAAAAATTTCAAAGTTCGTTGGTAGCCTCCATGAACTTACTATAAATTGGGTTTCTATATTATATAAAATTATTTTACTGATGAAAAAATAAATTTTTAGCTAAATTTAAGTTAGGACGAATTTTATATTAAATTCAAGCTTCAAAATTTCCTTTTTACACTAAATTTAATAATATTACTTAAAAAAATTTATTTAGACCAATAAAAACAGAATGCAAGACCAGCTAGAACTTGCAGTGAATGTATCTACTTTCCCGATGTCTGTCTGTCGTAGGCTTCCTTTTACTAAAAATGTTAATTAACGACAATCACGTTGCTTCATTAAAGAATAAAAACAAATCGGGAATCTTTTTAATTGGCGTGACAGTCCGAATGACAACTGCATATACCAAAAATGATTATGCATGATGTATCAAATATAATAGTTCGTGGCTTTCAACCCGTTGAAATGAATAGAAAAGTTTCTTCTGCTCACTTCATTATCTCTCTCTACGCCCGTAGTCCATAATAATTCAAGGTGAAAGTACATATTTCGGGAAAAGGGTGAGGTTGGGGAGGGGGCAGGAGGAGTTAAAATGGATAGAATACGGAGTCCACAGAAATAAATTATCTAGACTCGGTGAACTCTAAATACAATTTTAAATAAAATTATTTTTTCATCCGCTTTGAATCATTATGGGTCTTACGTTGGCTGTGTACAGCGGGGTTATCTAGACAGCGTTTGGAGGGGGAGAGGGAAGAGAAAATATAAAAGTTTTCCAATTTTCTAATGTACACCTGATATGAAATGAGAAAGTGTCTAATATTGTACAGACTTGAACACTGAGGTATAAATATTTTCTGGTAATGACAACGGAAACGGTTCGTTGAACCTCCCTTAGTAGTTTCTAGATAACCTAGACATTATCAAAATCCTCTGGAGTACTGTTTTAACAACTATCCGAGAATTTGTATAACGGTCATATGTCAACGGTCATAGGAAGTGTTATACTAGTTGATTTTTATTTTATGTTTATAATGTCTCTTGTTATAATTATGTAAAAATGACGTAAGCCATGTTGTATTTGTACAACCAGTGGTGAAATAAAATAATTGAATTGAATAGAATGCCAAGCTTATTCGTTTTTGATCGCCTAGCTAGCCTGATTGGTTAAATCGTCAAATTATATTGACCTTCTTGCGTTGTCGTTCGAAACAATTGAACCACGATATACAGAGAGGACTTGGAGAGCGAGGACTTGTTTTCAAATTTCAAAATGCTTTTATTAAATAAACAGGCTGTCCACTCCATTAAAAGTATTCCGTTCTCCTTGATATTCTGATGAACGCATCTGTGATTCCCCCGTAAAAATTAGACATGCAGCTAATAGTTTTAGAAGTTTTACCAATGAAGTTTTAGAAGAGAATCAAATGGTCTTTATTAATGACGAGGTCTCTTTTCCACCTTACTATAAATTAACAATAGAAAGAATACGGAAAGAAGTAGTTTCAAATAAATATATAAAATAAAATTGAAAAAACGTTTTTAATCAATAATACAATTAAGATAGTGAATATATAAGTTATGATAGTTAAAGTTTTCAAGTTTTCGGGCAATATTGGCTGCCTATCTCCACAGCAAACACAGCTGCTCACCAAGGTATCAAAAGTCACATAGCAAATAAGTCTTATTATTTAATATTTTTTTATACACAAAATGTAAAAACAGAAAGGAATCTTTGAAATGTATAATGTACGTGTTCAACATGATAATGAATAGTTGTTGTTTTTTCAGAATTTTTTAACGATTATATTAACACCAAAAATAAAAAATACATAAATTTTACGTCTAGATTCATCGAATCATTTTTCACAACTTATTGGTTGATTGTTTTAATCAGATAGATAATGGATTAATTTAATTTTGAGTTTCATTGCAAATGAACAAAGCTTTTTTATCTTCACTTTCCAACATTTTTTGACGTTTCTAATGTTCTGTGTGCTGTCCTTATATATATATATATATAATATATATAGTCAAGAAAATATTAATATGTACGTGGCTATAACATACCCAATATTACAGTCAAAGGTATCTATCTATAGTGGTATTTGTGGTATACCGTTACCTCAAAGTAAATTCAAATTAAGTAATCTACTGTTATAGATGCTACTGATACATTTTAGAAAATGAAGGTTGATAATGGGTCTAGGGTGATAGCCCAATTTGCAAGGTAATTATCAAATTACATACCCATATAGAAATAAAACATATAACCAATAAATTTTAAATAACTTTCAATCAAATTTCAGTGAGCATAATAGGGAACTACGATTCACACTTTTCCTTCTCTTTTTTGTATTAGAAAATTTGACACGTGAAACAGTAAAAAAGAAAAACGAAATGCATCCTTACTTCGGTCACCATTAGAAAGACAAACAGAATGAAAAAATAGCACCTTCTCCACACACACAAAAGGTTGTAAATTTTGTTTGCTAGTTCAGCAAAAAAAACAAAAAAAAAAATAACAATAATAAATAAAACTCTTGCGAGGAAATTTCGGGTACTTCATTGCTACCTTTTTTAAGCGTCTCTTCTGGTCACTAGAGCCTTTTTTGGGTCACTGTCACTATATAGGAATCTCTAAGAATGACTGAAGAAAGACCAGAGCTTAAGATAGCATAGACAGCATATGTATTGGAAAGAACAATCTTAAGGTGTAGTATGGAATAACGAGTGGGCATGCACTAAGGCTAGCTGTGGTTGATGTGTGTTGATAATGCCCTGGTAACAATGGAACAAAAATCTATCGTTAAGATAGCCAGCCGACACCAAAAAAATGGATTTTATAGCTTTTCAAATTTGAAATGAAGTGAATTAACAATGTGTCCAACTATTTATTGATGGCATATACACACAATCAAGATGATATGTATTATTTTTGACGTCAGAACTCGCTCACCCAGTGAAAATCTAAGGCGCGAATTGCGCGCAGATATGTTTTGCCCTTATCCTTTAATCCGGTGTAGATTTATCCTGATAAACACGTTATAGGATATAAGAACGTGACCCGCGTCATTTGCCTGACGATGCTTTTTATTGTACAACTCGGGGCAGCATGAATACGTGGGGGCGATCCCTTCCCCCCTCCGCCATCTCCTAATACAAACTTTACTAGTTCAGCGTGGCGCACTGCATTGACGTCGAGCGTGGTTAGTACTTGGATGGGTGACCGTCTTAAGTAAAAATTACATTGCTCCCTCCCTGGGTTATATTCTTCTCGCTTTCCCACCCAGTGCAGTGATGCACTTGTGTGTGGCTCCCCAGGATTTGGACTTTACTTTGGTCCATTGATGTAAAAGTTAGAGGTGTCTGTCCTGACTAAGGTTTTCTACGGTTCCCTCAGTCTCATCTCAGCGAATGCTAATGGGACGCGTAACAAGCGGTGGTCACCATCCTTTCCCTTCCTTTTCTCTACCAATTACCCCGCAAAAAACATTTCTTTGGAAATTCAATAGTATAAAAGTGTAAAGTTTTGAGAAGTGTGGAAAAAGAATTTGGATTCTAAACATTTTTATGTTAAAGAATATTGAGCTTCTTATTATCTTTGTGCACTTTTACTGTTTAGTTTCTAACGTTACTTTTTGGGGTTAATTAATTAGCTAGCAGCCTCGTGCTCCAAAATCCCTGATATAAAAAAATATCCTAGCTATTATAATTCTAAACAACTTAGCAAAAGAGTGCATGACAAGAAATGTAAATATTGTTATTAATAGTAATTCTAACAAGATTATAAACGTAAAACAAAGCAATATAATTCCAGTCCATTCATTAGCTTCGTTGCAAAGCCAAAGTAATTAAAAAAAAATGCTTGATCATTATATGATCAATACCAGCTATCTACAGTTGACACAGAAAATATTTTAATAAAAAAAAAAAATGCAGTGAAACAAAACTATTTTCAGTGTTCCTATTAAAGTAATTTGATTTATAGAGGCGTTATTACTTGAACTGAATGCCTCTCACACTGAAGATGGACCTGTGATCCTGGGGTTTCTCTAGCACCCCTGCTAATCATAGCACGTGACGATGTTTAATAATTTTATCGACTCCAGCAGTCGATTGGTAGTCGTTTTGGCTAATTAATCCTAAGAGCAAATTGATGTAAATTATTTTAAATTCAATTGCAATGAATTTTCTACATCTTATAAATTTAAATTATGGATGAAAATATTGAAAATTATCTAATGACTGCTGTGACGAGTTGTATGTTTATCAACTATTGTTTGCTTGGCACGTGTTTTGCAAACTTAAAACTCATTCATAAATAATAAAAAATACCATAATAATTATATAGATCACATGGGCGAGGAGACTTAAGTTAATTTTAAATTATACTTCTGCCTTTTCTTCAGGAGAATCAATATTTTCCACATTTTCTCACAATAACGTGACATGCATCTTTGCCAGTATATATATATATATATATATATATATATATATATATATATATATATATATATATATATATATATTGTTTTTATTTTAAAAACTTAAAGCGCCACTCACCTAAGGAAGCGTGTGAAATGAGGATAGTTAGATGGACAGTGTCCGTCCGTCCGCAGCCGCCAGGAAGCGTTCAGCAAGTAAGCTGGATTATCAGCAGGGCACGCGGCCAGTGCAGTATAAGAGAGCGCCTCATGGCCCGCTGACTTTTCCGCTCCTGCTTGCCGGTACGTGCTAGAACGTACCGGGGGTAGCTCGGGGCGGGCGGCTGGGGACTGTGTCGAGCTCGACTGGCTGCAGAGGCGCACTCACAGAGAGCGATGCAGCGCGCGCTGCCTGGTTGACGTGAAATGCAGGCTCCGGCAGGATACGCTCGAATCCTCGCCCGTGCCTTGACCTGCCACTGCTGCCGCACCGCCACCGCCGCCGCTTGCACTGCAGCACTGGCGCCACCCTACCTCTCTACGGCAACTTCCTGAACCCAAGAGATCCCAGTAAAATTTGGGACAGTATATTTCATAAATTTCATAAATGCAGCAAAAATGTTATTTTTGGTTGGTAACAATTTCAAAACTGTTAGTGGGAAAAAAGTTTCAAAAATACATAAAAAGTTTGCTACCCGCAATGACTGCATGCAATGTCAGAGGACTACACACGTTGGGTGACTTCACCACTGCCCCATATGTCGCTGATTGCCGCATGCACATTGAAGAAGCGACGAAAAAGTGTGTTTATTTTATTGTTCCTTGTTGCGGGCGGTGGTTACGAGTTACGAGACCACTGCTACAATGCCCAAATTTATGTTTGATGTGTAACCAAAAGCTCAATTATAAATTAAACAAAGAAGAAATTAACATATTGTAACTTATATAAATCCTATAAGGAGAGACAGGGAGAGAGAGAGTCAGATAGATCAGAGAGAAACAGAAAGATACAGAAAGACGACATTAGAGAGAGAGAGAGAGAGAGAGAGAGAGAGAGAGAGAGAGAGAGAGAGAGAGAGAGAGAGAGAGAGAGAGAGAGAGAGAGAGAGAGAGAGAGAGAGAGAGAGAGAGAGAGAGAAAGCAAAAAGCGAAGGTGTGAATTTGCTACTACTTTAAGTTTTGCGCATACGTATAATAATTTAATTTTTTTCAACTTTGTGTAAATAATGTATAAAATATTTTTGTTTTCTTTCTTTTTAGTTAACTATTCAAATATTTTGGTTTTACAAAATAATTGCAATTAAAAGTTAATTGCTTTAAAATTCAGTTTCACACGGTACTCGTGTTTTGTTGTGCCATGTTTATCACAAGATGAGGTCTACGAGGCGAAAAGATTAAATTTTAATGTAGTTAAAAATGTGTATTAAAGTTCACCGCAAAAAAAGATAAATTGATAAAAACAATAGAAGATGTGAAATGTTCTATGTTTTAACATAATATATATCATGTCCATAATATTATAAAATAAAAAATCTCTTGGACCATTAAATACTGTTTAAAATTCGTGTTGTATATTAATAATATTATACACGAAAAATTTCAAGAATGTCATTAATTTCAATAAAATTAGAGTTTTTAAACTCTTGGGGCTTAAAGAATAATTCAAATATAAAATGTTATTTGTATTATATATATATATATATATATATATATATATATATATATATATATATATACAATTCATCGCAGGTGTGTATACAGTACATGAGGAGAGTATCTAGAAATCTAATTTTCTTAGAGTTTGGACGTTTGGACAAAGTTTTCTTAAATAAAATTAATAAAATAAAAAGGACAGTAAAATAAACATATCCATTGTTACAGTATCCAATATAAAAATTATGTTTTGATGAAACAAAAGGGGAAAAAAAGCTAAGCAGCTGAAATAGAGTGCTCACCCTTGCACTATTATTGACGCTTTAATTCTTTATAAACATGATTAAAAAATATGAACATTGCAGTGTGCGAGTATAAATTTTAAAATTGCTAAAATTCTTTAAACCTTAAATTACATTTAAACTTCATAGGGACTTCAAGTTTTGAGGTGTTCTCACAATGTAAAAAAAAGAGCAAAGATATGGAACGCCTGTTTTAACATTAAAGGGGAAAAAATGAGTTATTGATTCTTCATTAAATTAAAAGACTCCTAAATGGGGAGAGGGTAAGCAGTTGTTTTAAAATTAATAGCTTGGATAATCATTGTTAGGATAAAAAATTTGAACATGGTGGCTTCTGAATCCTATAAGGAGTGAGAAAGATATGAGACATATTCAACATATTACAATTATAGCAAAAGTAATTAACAGCTCATGAATATATATTTTATTTCATATAATAAATAACATTTCAAGTTAAAATTAAAGTAATTTACGTTTAGTAACGTTTATATAAAGCAAAATAATATAAACGTTAATATTTTAATTACTTCCAAGATATTGAAAAAATACAATTTGTGAAAAAAATAACATAACCTTCTAACTAAATTTCATCATTAAATTAAGGATCGATATTGTTGATAAAAAAAATTGCAACAAACTTTATAAATATTTTAACATTTGGTAGTAGGAATGGTTCAGATGGTAACAAAAACTCACATTTTTTCTTCTATTGAAAATATAGGGTGCGATTCAGGAAGCAGTTAGCCACGTTTAGCTTAACCACGTTTAACTTTACCTTTTTTACATGCTATACCACCTAGTTAAACGTGGATAAGCTAAACGTGGTTAGAAACCTGGCTAACTACTTCGTGAATCGCACCCTATACTTTACAGTGAAAGTAAAATGAAGTTTTGACGGTCCTCCATCTCTCCTACACCATGCTGAGCAAAAGCTACTGTTAGAAACAGTAGTATAGACAAGAAGTAGAAATCTTCTTCCTCAAATTGGTAGCGATATAGAGAAAATAACACTCACTATTATATTATTTAACTATATACCAGACCTACCCTCTTGGGCCTATTAAAATACAAAATTCAAATCGATAAAAATAAATAAATAATATAACAAAAACTTCGAACTCTGCAACTTTATAGCAAATACTAAAATGAAATTAATAATTATTTTTTTATTGACGTTGCTATATTTTATGCTGGAATTCTATATGCCGTTGCTTGAAAAAAAAAATCCTCGTTTATTTTGATTTTTTTACATACTGTGACGTAGACAACTGTTTGAGCTGTAGTTTAACTGAGATTTGCCTTCAGGCTGAAAGATAGGGTATTGTAGTGTTGCAATGATTAAATAATAAATAATTATGCTAATGAAGCTTAGAATATAGTGTGCCCCTTTTTTTATTAAATAATAAGCATGAAATTAATTAATGATAGAATAGACTCATTAATATAATGTGCATGCAGTATAATCTGCAAAGCAGGCAGACCCATTTGCTTGCATAGTTAAGTTTTCAAGTTAAAATAATAGTAATTTAAACGGTTCAATATTCATCTTGGAGTTACATAATATATACAAGGAGTTAATATAATTATGTGTGTGGTAAACAGACTTTTATAATAGCTTGTATTTGTTACAATTTTCATACCAAATGCTAGACAAAAGTGACATAAGATCATCTTTGTACATGCAATAATTGTTTACGAAATAACATAAAGGTTATACTCGCATTTAGAAAGTGCAAGAATTTAAATAGCTATATGATATGAACAGAACATTTCTTAGAAAAAAACAGCATATTCCATTACCGACCATCCTAGCTAAAATTTCCACGTTTTCTCAGTTAAATTTGGCAAATACTGGGATGTATAACTTGGCCGTGGCCACTCACCTGTCCTCTCTTCTCGGTTTTTGAGTGTATTTAAAAGTATCCACTTTTTTTATTTAAAAATTATGTCTTGACTGGCCTCATCTGTCACCATATATTATGTAAGGAGACTTGAACTCTCTGAGCTCTGCATCAACGATCGAACTTCATCACTGCTAACATTGCTTAAAATAACAATTGTCATTATTTTGATATAATTGCAACTCTATGAAGAAGCGTTGCCGCATTAATAAAATATAATTACATAATCATTATTAATTAATATTAATTGTTTGTTAAATTAACTAGCGATTATTTATTTTTTGCTTCTATTGAACCCAGTTATAGGGTACTTGATCATTATTTAGAAGAGCCGTAACTTAGGTAAAAAAAAAAAAAAAAATATCCACACATGCTTACAACAACTTTTATTTTTTAAACTGAAGTTTTTGAAAGTTTTTTATCAGTGATAAATTATCACAATAAAAGTGCATGATTATATTAATTATAAAGTGCAAATAAAAAGACTTACCTCAATTGGCAGCCTTAAAAGATTTTAAGTCTTAACTAGATTAGTATAGTCTTGTCGTTTTTCTCTCTTTAAAAAGCGTTTCAATTATTATCACTTGTCCTTCAAGGTTCAAGTTGAAGTTTCATCTCATGAAGTTTCCTATCGAGTTCGTTTTTTTTTTTTTTTTACACTAATATGGTTGCATATTTTTAACATAATAGACTATTTTTTCATTTTATCTTAATTTTAACAGCACCATTGAAACAAGCTCAATTTTTTACTCCAGAACCAAACTTTGATTTTTTTTTTAAATCGGACGTTGTTAAGGATTGAAAAATTTTCAAAAGCTAGGGGTGGTATTTTTCACCCCTATTTTTCAATCCTTAACAAAATCCGATTTAAAAAATTCAAAGGTTGGTTCTGGAGTAAAAAATTGAGCTTGTTTCAATGGTGCTGTCACAATTAAGATTAAATGATTTTTTAACATGGTAAGGGTCAATATATCGATAAGGGCTGTTTTGTGGATATTTTAATTAACACTATTGAACTCAACGTGTATATAAACCCCTATAAATAAATTTTTGTTTAGATTTGACAGAATTTTTGTTTCAGGCTACTTTAACATTGAAACCCCATAAGGTAAGTCAAACTTTCCACTTTGGACCCCATTTAAGGATTAAAAAAATAATTAGAGCAAAATTTCAAAGGTACCACCAAAAACTGTGGAATTTTTTATTAGGAATACGATTTTTCAAGCCTCTAATATGAAATTTCAGTTTGTAATCAAAAATCGAAAGTGACATACGAATTATGGAATAGTATGTACACAGCATGTAGTCTATATATCCACTTATAAAATTAATAACAGTTTTGAGATGTCAATGAGTTGCCATTAATATTTAAACAGTAATCAATATTTCTTGAATTTACCTATTTGAAATAAGTTAAAAATAACCCAGAAAGATATTTTCTATCCAAATTTTATTGAAACATTGCGCAAAGAATGCAGTAATGTTAATTTAAACTCACTATTGTTTGTTTTAATAAACAAATTGAAAGGCTTGAAATAAGATATTTTTATACTTGCAATTACTGCAAAAGAACGTACAGTCGGGACGTTACCCTTCGTTCATTTCGATGGCATTGGTTTGCAAATTTACAATTTAGTGGAAGTCACTTACAAAATTTGTGTAGTCAATTAAAAAGAGTTTGTTAATTTCATCACCAAGCCTGAATGGACTGCGTGACAATGGCCACGCAGAGAGCAATATAACGTCCCAGCTGTGCTTTATAAAAATTGGGAGAGTAAGAAATAAGAAAACAATATTTATAGCATTTGTATATTTAAGGCACAAAAAATAAAAGAGAAAAATAACAACAAAAATGTTAAACCAGTAAACCAATAAAATGGGGCTGGATTGTTAGCTGTAATACTTTTCTGCCAATAAGTTATACTCGAACTTAGAGTTCACTCAATTAAAATTAATTATATATGCCAAAATAAAACAAAACTTAATTATATGGATCCTAGTAAATATTTGTCTTACTATAATAATATCGGATTATAATGTTATGAATATTGTACCAATTTAACTAATTTAAACATAGTTCTTTACATTTTTTTCAAAACGCAATCTTGGTGAGGATGTGAGAAAACAAGAATGTGATGAAAATGGTAGAAATTGGTATTAAAGGCCACAGGTTACACAAAAATTATAACAAAAATATTTAGATGCTACTAAGAACCCAGAAGAATTTGTCAATTAACTCCTTGAACCAAAAAGCAACAACTTAAGTTTGTTGCAACTTGAGTGGGCACCACTGTTATGCTGATATATGATTTATCTTGAGGATCAACACCTGTTGGATTATTATAGCCATGAGTTGAAACAAAACTTTAAATCTTCTTAATCTTACATTCTTTGATGGAAAATGTACACTGATACGCATACACATAAAAAAAAATCCTTTTAAGGTTACAAAATGTTGAGTAGTAAGGTTTTTTTTAGAAAGAAAACATATACTTTTATTTTGTACTAGCAACAAAAAAGCTTCATTTTTTTATTGTAACCAATATATCATACCACAACCAGATTTGTTAAGCAATTCCTTTAAATAGAGTTATACGATCTTAATTTGTCCAATATGTATCAAATTTTTTAGTTGTGTTTTACAATATTGCACCCCTTACAAGTGTTATTCAGCAGGAGCAAGCACATATAATAAAGATGTAATATATGTATATAGCTAAAGGTGCATTCAGTAACGTGACATAACAATCAGATTCGGGAACAATTTATAAGGATTATAAGGTAAAGACAAATAGAATTTATAAGACAATGGCATTTAAAACAATATTGTAACCTTTAATTAATATTTTTAAAAGTGATTAATATTTAAAACTGAATTCAGTTAGGAAAAAACGAACAATAGCACATTTTAACCTGAAAAAGGAATAACTCGCATTTTTATTTTGTCTAATTCACACAACAACCACAATTTTATTATACTTTTTCTTTGTTTTTTAGATTTATGTAGTTATGTCCTATCTGTGCACTTTTACTAAAACCACACAGATATATTACCATCTCTAAGGTCTTTACTTTGGATATGAAAAAATGAACCACCAATTTTTTAATCACGTTTTTATGAACAAAAGGGAAAATATAATTTTAATTAAAAAAAAAATGAAACTTAATATACTAAAAAATGTTGATCATGATTTAATAATTATTATGTCCTTATATATAGAACAAACCAACAGCGTGTATGTTTTTCCAAAAATTTAGTCTCGTCATCAGTCGTTTATCCCTATACAAACAAAATGAGCACCAAACTTGTCACAAGAAAACACCTTTAGATGCGCAGACAACTGATACTTTTCGTACAGGACCATATGCGTGCTAAAATTATTAGCATTCATTTTAAAGAAATTGAATTTGGTGAATTATTCCAATAGCCGTAAATAAAGATAACAATTATTTTGATGTTATATATATATATATATATATATATATATATATATATATATATATATATATATATATATATATATATATGTACAACAGTATAACACTCATTATAAAAACGAGTTTAAAAAATAAAATATTCTCGTTTCAACTCATGATCATAGTATTTTTTTTTATAAAATAATTTGTCTTTTTTGTATAAGTATAATTTTTATAAAAAGAAAGAAGAAAAAAAAAAAACACAAAATGAAACTTACTGCACTAATATTTTAGCAGTCTTTTTTTTTCCTAAGTATTTTTTTATTGTTTTTATTTTTTTAAATTCATGGATTAAAATATTCTATCTCAGCATAATTATTATACTTCTATATCTATATTTATCTTATGTCATCTATCTCACACATTCTATTCAATTCTATCGCTTGCTAAAAACTTTCCAAAATTTTGTGTTCTTAATATAATTACTACATAAGATCAGCAATTATCAAATGTCAAGAATTCTAAAATAATAATTAAAAAAAAAAATGCATTCAAGTGAGCATTTAAATTTAGATTTTCTATTTCACATTAGCCTGAGAATTCGTTGCATAATGTTACATAAATGGTTTACATCATTAGAGATAAGTATAAAAATCTGAGTCCAAAATATGATGATGTGGAGAACAATGAATAAATATGATAAAAAAAATACCGCATAGTGATTTAATTATAACAATGTTAATTGAATGATGAAATGATCAACATGGAAATAGAAAATGTAAATTTTCAAGGCATAAAATGAATCTTTTCCAATTGTAAAAAGTTAAAAAAGATCTTATCTAGCAATCAATTTGCATTGTCCTTATTTGCTCTAAGTTGTGAACTAAGCAACATTGACAGAAAGCTTGATGAGTTAAAAATCATTATTTAATAATATGTTAATTATCTTTCAATTAAATTCCTGGTATTTATTGAAAGCTGTATATAGGCGTCAGAAAAATTACCTGCGACGATATCTAACTGTAAATTAAATATCAGCAGGGATTCCAGATTTTTTTACTCAGCAACAACTTACTGTAAGAAATTTAATATTCAATTGTATCATAATTATATAGTATAGCTATATTATATTAATTATATAAATTTATAGCTTTTATTTAGTTTGTGTAATTCTACGATTGTTTATTATTGTTGTCAGAAAATTAACATATTATATATTTGTATGTACTGATATTTTAATAGTTTGATAGCCTAACACTTACCACATTACACTACATGCCAAAAACACAAACATGCGACACACTCAAAATGTAAGGGTGATTTGGGGGATAGGATGATGTTCATACGGTCCCTAAAGTCTAAATTCTAATAGACTTAAAAATTATTTCTAATTATTATTATTATTATATTTTATTTAGGGTATGTACAATAACCCTTTACAGTTTGGTAACTTTTAACAATAACAGTTTGCATATTTGCAATAATAACACTTAAAGAACAATATTTTCAACAAAAATAACACATTTAAAAAATAGTGCAATATTAGGATTGAAAAACTTAAGCAATATGTTTCTTAAAAAATGGGCAATGATTTAGAATAGGGATGTAAACTGGGAATCTTTTGTTGAAAATAGAATTCTGAAAATCTTTAATGTTGTTGATACAATTTATTACAAAATTTCGGATCTTTAGATTTGATTCAGTCATTTTAATGTGTATTGTTTTTTTTGTTTTTTATGTGTGTGTGTTTTTGTATTATGTATGCCTGAAATAAATTTTCTTGTTGTCTACAAAATAGAGACACTAGATTATTTACTATTTTATTATATGTTGGCATGGGTTCCCAATGTCTATCCAATATTTATGTTCGTCCACAGTAGAGGCCTCTCTATTACTGTAGAAAAGATCAGACTCGAACAGTTTTTAACTGTATTCGTTTAAGATATTTATTTAAACTCATTGTGAGTTGAGAGGCGTGCTCTAAAACATCTCCGGTTTTCCCCCACGCTTGTGCTTAGCACAGCAATACCATACTTGGGCTGAGCAGGGTCCGGGGTAGATAGGTGAGGCATTGTGCGGCACGAGAATACAATTCTATACAATTGGAAGCGAGCAGCTACGCATTTTTTTATTAAGTACTTTTAATACTATCTACTTTAACTTTGACGAAGAAATTGTTTTATGTTTTGACGCTACATTATTTTATTTTTAAAAAAACTGAAAATTTATTCCAGACTACACAAAAAGCTGTAATATTATCATAATTATTTCGGGGCCCCTATTGGACGGTAAAATTAGCTCTTTTTATATTATTTTCGAATTGTGTTGTCTTTTTTTTTTTTTTTGTGTTTTGTGTTTTGTGTTTTTTTTTTTTTTTTAGAGAGAGATGTATGGGCGGGCAATAATATTCACTTGAATAAATCTTAAATGCTTCATAACAATGCATACATTTACATTAAGGCAGTGAACGACTATTTTTATTCATGCAAGGAACAAGGTCATCATCATTTAAAATATTTTACTATCTGTGTAAAGCTGGTCATGACTCGGAAATATTATTTTGACTGTACTCTTATATAGTCATCAAAACATTTTTATTTTCCTCTCTCATATATTTTCTGAAAAACTTAATAATTAAGTCAAGTAATAGAGAAAGTATTATTTGAAATCACTGCACACCGAAAATGTAATGTAGCTTCTGACATAAAAATACGTGGCCCCGCTATTTTTCATAGTATAATTGGGCCGGGTTTCAAACGTTTTTGTAGTTGAAAAAAATTTATTCTATAAAATTTTCAAGAATAATTTCTTTTAAACAGAATCACACAATGGTAGGCCAAATATGATAATTAAATTTTTCAATTTTAAAAAAGAAGTTTTCGCAACAGTTAAGGTTCTCTATAAGAGAACAACATTTTATTACTGATATCATTGAGCTTATTTCTAAGGCCACCGCAAGAAAAAACAAGCTTTTAAATTCCATTAAACACTCAATTCCATACAACAATATTTTAGAGACTATTTTAGCACAATAACTCTTACAATTTAAAACATGATGTAAGTAATTTAAAGTCTCAATTTAGTTTTATATATATATATTTTTTTAAGAATAGTATGGAACTAGTGTGGAAGACACAACAAATCTTCCATAATTCATTTATTTTTTAGCCCTATCACAGTTTATTAACTCATATCATGAGTAAGAAATTCACTGGATGTTGCAGCAGGCTCCACATGGAAACACCTCAGCATCAGGAAAACCACCTTGCAAGTGACCAACAAATTTAATTGATCTTTCATTAAAATTAATTTTTGGTGATTGTGGTTCATCTCCAGATTCAATACCACTATCAGAAATCACTTCATTTGCTGGTAACCATGCTTCTTGGGGTTTTAATTTAATAACTGGGTCATGTGTTAACTGATAATATTTAGCGACAGACACAGCTGGGTCATACTTAGACGCAGGGAGCGAGGTGGTAGTATCGTCATCTTGGATTGCTGTCGTTGCCGCCTTGTGGATTTGCGAATCTTCAGCAGGTTTGCTGCCTTCCGGAGAGTCATCCCACGAGTCCCATTCTCCACTGCAGCCCTCGCTGCTCAGCATTGAGCTCCAGCTGTTACGTCGGTGATGGTGATGATGATGATGATGATGCGTACTATGTTTATTACAGTGTTCAATTAACGAGGCATTGTTCCCAACCCTTTTTTCTGGACCATCCGTACTAACATTAACAAAACTATTGGATGGTGCAGGCAAAGGGTTGATTATCCCGTTTTTTGAACCGGTAATTTTTTCATCGTCATCTTCTTCTTCGCTCAAATCATCTAAATTAATTAAAGGATCTGGATTTGTATGTAACCAGTTTGTAACTGCATCAGTAATAGGCCTTTGTGTCAAAGGACTATCTGTAGTTTCTGCGGTAACTGTTTCAGTGGTTGAGCATTGTGTGATAGCTGCAACTATCGCTTCATTAATGATTTGCTCGGAGAGGTGTTGTGCTAGGATCTCGTGTTCACTCGCCAGGTTGCACGGAGTTGGCGGACGGTGCTTGGCCTTTCCTCGCCTTCGCGGTGGGGGGACGGGGCTGTTTGCGGGGCTAATCGTAGGACTCACGGCAGGGCTGACGGCAGGACTTGCGGCTGCCTCCTCAGATTCGCGCCAACTCAGGCTGGAGCCAGCACGCTCCTGAGGGATTGACAGGCTTGCAGTTTCAATCTCAGTTTTATTTTCTTCCAACAAAACACAACTGAGTTGTTGCTGCTGTTGTTGTTGTTGATGCTTTAGTTTACGTGAACCTTTACGAGATAATTTGCCATTTTTTTGAACCACTCTCTCTTCATTATTTACCACCTTTAGTGCTTCTGGCTCAAATACATTGCACTCAAAACATTCTATACTTTCTGATGCACTTTCAATAATACTTGCAGCGGCTTCTATTACAGGCTCTGATAAAATCTCAGCAGATACCTCAGCAACAACGTCTTCTTGGACAACTTGCTGCAGTTCCTGTTTGACAGAGATTTCTTCAGGTGCAACCTCAGAAACAATGTGTTGTTGGTTATCTTGAATTGTTTCTACCACAACTGGGAGCTCAGCAACATTTTCTTGGAGCAAATCGCATATTTTTTGTGCATTAGGTGTTGGTGAGGATAGGGGTGCGGTTTGGGGATTCAGCTTTGGATCACTCCTGCTGTTTTGCTTGCGGCTTGGCCGTAGTGGCACGCCAGTGGCCTCCATCTCGTCGTGCGAGTTGTGTGGTGATGAGAGCTCACTGCAACTGCTCGAGGTGGCAGGTGGAAGGCTGGCTGGCGCCGAACCTGAGCCAGAGCTCATTGCGGCGGTCGCGGCGGATGCGGCACATGCCGCGAGATCCTCACCCACATCCTTGTCCTCCACCGCCTCCTCGGAACTGGACTCCTCTGAGCCCTCGTCGGTGCCCTGAAACAAAAGAGCTTTGCTCAAACATTTGTCCTTATAGAGCACACTTCCAGCTTACGTCAAATAATTGTGTATGGCACTGATACCTGAAGTTAACCTGAATGGATAATAACTGACATGATATTTTATGCTGCTGCAGATATGAATATAATTATGCCCTTTTATATTTAAAACACAAATGTTTAGGGTGTATAACAATCGTGTTGTATAATATTCATACTCGAATTATATATTATATATTAAATATATATAATTTTTATATTATTGAGTTAAAACCAAAATTTTCATTGCATGACTTAGAGCACGACGAATATAAATTCCCATGCTTTTGTTCTTTTCAGATTTTTCAAAGGTAATTTATTTTTAAATATTTTTTTGATAGTAAGGTCTGTGACGTCATCACGGTTATATCAAAGCCCCTTTTTATTTTATTGTAAAAGTTAAAGGGGTGTCAATAACATTTTTAAATAATTCTTGGTCTTACTGATAGTACAGGATTCTTAGGAAATTCTAATAATTAGTCTATGCTAACTCCGGAAAAATTAGATCATACAATTTTTCATTCCATTATAGTGTTTCATGACATATATTATGTAAAATATATAATGTAGTGATAAAATTGGAGCTATATTCAAAAGGCCTCTTCTGGAAAAGTTGTGCATCAACCGTTATCTTGGAAACGGTGCTCATACACTTAAAAAATCATAACTCGAGTACGTTCTATCGAGAGCTAAAATTTTAACGCCGATCAAAATATAATAAATAAAGTACTACACTATTAATTAAATGAACTATAAGTTTATTTATAAACAATGTGTTTGTTATTGCAATTTAACCAAATCAATAACAGTTAATGCTCTCTTAGGAAAAACATACAATAACGTGGAAAATAACATGTTTTTTGGAAAATATTTTAAACAAAACTTGAAATTATGTGAGTGTCAATGCTTTTGTATTTTAATTTCATACTGGTATCTCAAGTCATGGGAGACAGAGTAAAGTGGCGCGCCCTGATGCATTAAGTCAAGAAAAACCTTCAATGGTAGGTTAAAAACAGAAATTTTTGTCACAACTCTAGTTCACAGGAGTATATGGCATATTCAACTTATTTAGAAGGCACAATTGAGAAAACATCATAAAAGCTATAATTGACGCATTTAATTAACTCCCGTATTTAGAATATATTGTAAAATATATTTATACCCACATTTTGATCATAATTGATCAGAGTAAAAAAAAGAGTATCTGAAATTAAATATATAAGTTGGTATATAAATTGTCTTGCCAATAATGTAATCAATTGGTCACGAGTAAGAAAAGGCATACTCTCGCCATAAAGTCGAATAAATAATTAAAAGAAGAATTAGTCATGACTTGGTTAAAACCACGTCAGATCAATAAAAAAAATGGAGGGGGTCAATAGATTTTAATGAATTTCACATATGTTACTCATCTGACCTAGGTTGATGAGTTTTGGATATTATCTTTTTCAAATTTCGAAAAAAAAAAAACGAATTTCAAAAAATTCTAAAAAATTAAGAAAACGCCAACCTCGAAAGATAAAAAAATATATATATTATAAATATATCCCAAATTTTTCGATACGTAAAAATATAAATTAACTTTATTTGAGTTGGTAGTAAAATTACTCAGCTTTTTGCATTGACAATTTTGACCTTGTATTTTTATTAAGGTCAGAGGTCAAACAAATAACAAATAAATTTTTTTTATTTAAATGTTCCATAATATTTAATATTTTGATTGATTTTGAGAGACACGTTGTTCACACGTCTGGAAAAGTAATGCACTCACCGCTCCGTCTCCTCTGCAGCCCCTCCTGCGCTTCCTTCGCCTCTTCTTCTTGCGTCGCTTTGCCTGAGCTGCTGCAGAAGCACTCGCTAAGTCGACTGAGCCGTTCTCTGTGCTTCCGTTTACGCCGTTTACAACCACACCGTTGCCGTTAGCATGTTCTGGGAGCGAGCCGTTGCTCTGCACAGGCGTGGGGCCCGGCACTGCAACGCCTGTAACGAACTGATCTTAGCAACCCGCTATACACAAAAGCAACAATATTTGCCTAGCTATCAGGATCTAGGAAATCGGGAACTTTTACAAATGGTGAACTCGTGTTATTAAAATTCAAAATATGGAATTTTATTAATGTTTTTCATGTTTCTATTAATCCTGGTTTACAAGATAGGCACTAAATTTTTGTTGTCTCTTTTTCGTTATAATTATTTTAATTAGGAATTTAATTGAGATATGAAGTGTTTCCTTTTTTTTTAAGGAATGCTTGTCAGCATGTAATATTTTTCTTTAGCAATTATATTACAAATTAACGAACTTATTCTCTAAAGCTTTCTCTCATTAAAGATGAAAGCTATTCACGAGCCTGCAGAATCAAAGTATTGGTAGCTAGATGTTGCTGACTGATACAATAAAATTTACTATCCGATTAGAGCCTTCTGATTTTTTTTCAATTAAGTTCATGTGTTTGCATAACTACAAGTAATAATAATAGTCAACATTTTTTATTAATTGTTTCTACTAGTAGCACTGAGGCTCTAAGAAAACGTATGAAGTCATCAATATGTTTGAAGTAAAAATTAATTGGCATTCAACTTTTGATTTTTCAGTTGCAATGTTTTGTAATAGCATTATTAAAAAGACCAATATGCTGAAGTTGTTTAAATTCATAACTGACATAACCTGATTACATATGATCTAAATGTCTGTAAGAGTTAGTAGTAACGTTGCTGAAGATGGGAGGGGGGGGGGGGAACTTGGGGTGAGGTGGGGTTGGGGCTAGCTGCTCGATATAGGTGGTGACGTCATCGATCACGAGGTTGGCATTTGCCACGTGACCCGCCTGCCTGCCTGCACCAGGTATATTTAGCCACGACTTAATAGACGAGCAGCCTCTCTCGACCGACTGTCTCTTTTCCCTACGGTACCAATAAACCAAGCAACCTAAGCAGCCTGATAACTTCAAATTACACTAACTATGCAATATTAGTGCAGTTATGATAAAAATTAAGGCTAATATAATATAAAAATTACGAATAAATTATTTATATATGTGTTTTTAATTGTATACTATTTGACTGAATTTAATAATAATATTTTTTAAATTTGTTTCCACTATAGTCTGAATTAAAATTTAAAAAAATAAAAAGGCATAGACCATTTACGACGCATCTCTCCATGCCTTCAGATATAAAATTATAAAAGCCAGAATTGGAAAAAAAATGCAAAATTAAGAGTGTTTAATAATAAAATAGATGCATCATCGTCTTTGTAGATTTTATGTAAAAATCGTAATGTTAATAGTTTTATGAAAACGAATATATTGCCTATTAAAAGACTAATCAATTGCAGGATTAATTTTATACAGAATTAAATGTTCGAGGTCTTAATATTATCATATATTAGTTCCTTATAATTAATGCACTCCAGAAAAGAAAATTATTTGCGTATTTATCATTATACACCTAAATATGTAGACATAGTTAATGGAAAACCAAAAGTAATCAACTTTTAAGCATGTATTTGAACTTACCAAGCGTGAGGGCCTAGGAGTTACGCGGAACTAAAGATACTAGCGCTTTGGCGTAGCGCGCTCTGTCACTAAGCATGCTGGGAGATCAACAAGCCTTTGCTATCCCTTCCACCTTCCCCTCGCCAAGTGAATGCATCTACATATCAAAAGAACTGCCTTCGACACTCGGCTGATACTTTTAGAGCACGCTGTTGGCACCACTTAATTGGCCACACAATTGCATCAGCTTCACATTGCAGCTAACAATAAGTTCATCGATATGATGTCATAAGTAACTTCAACTCTATATCATGAGTATATTTTTGCAAAGGCCTTAATTAAGTAAAATTATTTATACTGTATTAAGTTATTGATTGCTTTACTATTTCGATTACTGCAATCTATATTTGGGCGCGATTCAAGAAGCAGTTTTCTAACCACGTTTAGCTTAACCACGTTTAACTAGGGTAGTTTAACAAGTAAAACAGGTATAGTTAAACGTGGTTAAGTTAACGTGGTTAGAAACCTGGCTAACTGCTTCGTGAATCGCACCCATTTCCACCAAACGATTTAATGATAAATTTAAGGTATAAGATAATTTAAAAAATGACGATTTTTGTGCGAATGAGTATTATTGTATCAATAATTGATATTTTTTAAAAGTTTTCAACCTGTTTCAATTCATTGAAATGGAGTACCGACCTCAAATTTTTTTATTGCGGAAATGGATAGAGGGTGCAAAAATATGCCACTCTGATTTTTTTTTTTCAGATTTTTTAGGGACCGGGAAGTATTGCTAAAAAGTTTTGGCGAGGTGGGGTTCGAATCCACGTCCCTTTTGGGTCCTATCTTTTACTAAGAGAGGCGGCAAGAGGCGGCACTTTTTCTGCACTTTCAATAATTTTTTAAAAATACTTCCCGGTCTCAGAAAAATCTGAAAAAATTCAGAGTAGCATATTTTTGCACCTTCTATCCATTTCTGCAAAAAAAATTTGAGGTCGGTACTCCACTGTATTAAATATCCACAGTTGAATATATATTATATAATATGAAGTATAAAAATATTAAGTAGATTAATTCTGAATTATTTCCAGATAACTAAGTAACACAAAAAATTCTACATGTAATACTGTATTCATTTCTGTTAATATACAGTTACTGCAAACCCTAATGCGTGATCTCCGTCACAGGTATTTTAATTTTTTTACCGATGATGGCCCCTTTGCTATAATATAAACTTAAATAAATAAATAATATTATTATGTCCCCTTTGCTATATAAACTTAAATAAATAAATAGTATTATTATAAATAATAATAATTGTGTATAAATAAACTGTCTTTTAATTTGCTGCCTGATGATATGGAGCAATCCAGCAAGCGTTAAAAAAATAAATTCATAATAACGCTTTAACTTAAAGCGTTATTATGAATTTATTTTTTTAACGCTTGCTGGATTGCACTTTAACGCTTGTTGAATCGCTCCCATGTTTACTATTTTATTAGTGGGTAGCAAAATTATTTCAAAAGGTAAGAATGTTTATAAGCGTTAAAACTTGAAAATTGGTAGCATACAATCGTAATACGCGATAAAATGGCAGATATTTATACATCATATTTGTTCCAGCTCACGAGTCACTCTAATTTAAACAGACTTGCGTCCAGTGTATTTCTAAGGTCATTCGCCTCGGTTTAGAAACAACAAAAATTTCACCAGCATGCAGTTGGATCTACATGTTACATGACAGTATAAAATAAATATTTTGTGTAAGATCAAGCAAGTTACCATTGACGTTGTAGACTGCAGGCCCGAACATGTAGCCGGGGTAGACGTAAGGTGGGGGCTGCGAGTAAAGTTCCGGGGTTAGCTCGGGCTCGTCCTCATCATGTTGCGGACTTCCCGGAGGGCCAGTTGACTCGGAGCTGTGTGGACTGCAGTTCTGGAAACGTAGAAGCAGATTATTGCAGACACCGATGCACTTAACTGCAGATGCTGCACGTGTAAAGTTATTTTGTCGTGACGGGGGCATATAATGTTAAAGGCCAATCACTTCTCACAACTAACCAATAGCATTACTCTCCTCGTAATAAAATACAATCGATGACCAGCAAAAGAAAAAGTCTTATCAAGCTTTATGTGCAGCCGTGATGACGACATATTATTAGCCGAAGTAAATATAAAAAAATATATACTTGGAGCTGCAGTATTCCTCTGAATGCCAAGTTGCATTCCAATTACATAATCTAATCAATTACATTATATATTTATAGTATATTTAAGAATGATATTTGCACGCTTCGGTGAGCATTATGAGGTTTTAGAAAGCGTTATTGAAAAAATATTTTATTTATTCAAGGAAAGATTTAATGCTGCATTATTAAAAAAAAATACAAAAATGTCATTACTGCTGTTTAGGGCAAATGATGAGTCAAATTATAAATAACTAATTATTGATTGATTATGTAATCAACGAAAGTGAGGTTGTCATTTTTGCAAGCATTAAAATTTCTCACAAGTTTTATATGTTGTGTTCTGCACGTTTAATTGGACGAATTGCATACGATAAGGAAAGGGAGTAATCAATAATTGCCTCATATTTTGCTTGACATATGTTACCGCAAATTGAAGTCACTTGACATTTAGGATACCTGTCAAAATTTTAATTACCTTCGTATTTTACGTTCAAGCTCACCACTCTCGCTTTTATTGTCATGGACTAAACTTCGATACTTTCATGAATCATTAGTAAGATATGAGTCTATAATATGACTATTACACGATATAATAATTTCAGTTAGTAAGAACATTAATTTTTGCTTCATTCAAATGGTTAGAAATAATTTATTTGACATACTAATCGGCACCAATTACTCTGTATCATTAAATCACACATACACTTATAGCTTGACATGCTGTTGCAATTTTATCTTTTTATTTTTTTACCACCATTTGCAGAAATGGGTTTCCATAACCTTCATTTTAAGGTGTGCTATATAGGTTTCGTACAACAGGCTTTCATGTTTTCTGTAGTTAATATGTGAATGACGGGATGTCTGAGTTAAGTCATCACCGTCCGCATTCGTATATACGAGTTTAATATAGCAATACTGTTGATAAGTTTGAGTGCTTATGCCGTTGGCATAAAACACTATATATAGTGATTGCAAAAAAAAAATAAATAAATAAATAAAATAAAAATAAAAAGATACTCAAGAATGGTTTCAACTCTTATTCTGTGGTCCGTAAGGATTAGAGAGAGTTAAACTGTTTGGTCTAGAACGCGTCTCCGAATGTTGTCTTACCTGCGAGTCTGTGGAGTATCGCTTCTTGCGGTGCGACTGCGGTAAGTGGGGTTGCTGCATGGGTGGACAGGGGGCCACCAAGCACCAGCCACCACCACCGAGCTCAGGGTGCCCTCGAGGGTTGAACCACTCGAGAGGTTGCAACGGTAGTGACTGGCAAGGCACGGCGGTGAGTACGGAGCCCGCGGGACCGCCGCCATAACCCGGACCAGCAGGGAGCATGAACGAACTGTAGACGCCAGAGTAAGGCTCGTATATATCGTATGCTCCTGTTAACATATACAAAATAACTGGTAACGTAAGCAAAAGTTAATTTCAAATTTACAAAATCATTGTTACAATAATTAATAATTCATTTTTATTCAGTAAGACCATACTTGTTTTGGAAAATGATAGCAACACTAGATAGCATGCCACGGGTTACATCCTTAGTGATGATAATGAAGCTATACAAAGAAGTCAAACGTATAAGTATGGGTATGGTTTAATAACAAATGTGTCATTATGAAGTTGCAAAAAATACAAAAAGATGTGGTTTACATAATACTCATGCATAACAGTAATATCATTGGATTCATCAAGTAACGTAGAAGGTATATAACGTATTCAAAGAAAGCTGTCGATAACGGATCAATTTCAAAGTCGTGATTATGTATGTATGTATGTATTTTTTTTTTTTTTTTTGTAGCAAGTACTGGCTGGCTTGCAATTGTTTGATGCCTTCTTTGATGACTCGTCGGCACGGTGCTTAACACCAACAATGGCGGCTCTTTATTCTTGAAAAAAATATCTCGCCACTTTTAGAAGAGCTATAGATAATAAGAGTTACACGATTTCCATTGGCCATAGTCCAGGAGGATATCTTGCCACACCGAAGTGTCACGTGCCGCTTTCTGTATGTAGTGTCTTGGTGGTAGAAGATATCGGAAAGGTTGAGATTGAGACCTTTTCGCAAAGTATTTTGGATTCTATTAAGACAAACGTAAGTACGTCTCAAGATATTTAACAATCCATTTCTCCTACCGGATGTGCTCAGTCTGCAGCTCTCAGCGACAAATTGACGATACTCAAACGAGCTTCTTCTGCCTACCAAACTTCCATAAATTGCGTGACAATAACCGCAAGGAAGAACGTGGATTAGCTGTCTTATAGAATGAGTTGTAAGAAATAATGAGAAAAGGGAAAAAAAAAGAACAATATTGCTGGGTTTTGCTTGTCTGTTTTATGTGGGGCAAGGGGGCGGGGGGATAAAATAAAGAAAATTAACAATTGATATTTATCTTACCTACCAATAAGATTGCTAGCAGAGTTTAATAATCAATATAAAATATATTTATATTAAATTTGTGAAACCATAAGCATTCGTGTGCTGTTTTTCCTTAAAAATGTCTTCTTTAGCAATTTTGCGATAAATATTAATTAAGATTTCTTAGGGGCAAGCCTTAGTTTCCTAGTTATGTGAAGTTTGAATAAAAGATAATTGATAATTGCAACGATTTAATTATTATAGTTTAAAATTATTCACATGTGGTTTAGAGAGTTACGATGCCGACGCAGAACGCTGATTCACGCGGAGGCCGAACTTTGACATCTTGTATTTGATGTAGGCATTAAAGTGAGATAAAATTTTTTGTGATAAATGCATGCGTCAAGCTCTAAAGTGTGCATGGCTGTAGTGAATGTGTAAAAAGACTAATAAGAGGAGTGCTAACCGTTGAGGTAGAAAATGGGTCCTCCGTGCGGGTCGACGTAACCACCGCTGTACATCAGCGGCTGCTCCTGTGACGTCACGGTTTCCGAGCTCGCCTCGCTCGCATTATCAGCACTCTCTGCAACATCAACAAATATGGATCATCAATAACATGTAAGTTCTTCTTAAAACCACAAAAATATATAGAACACACACACTTCCATTTCCCAGCATTATCGTAAGTTTTTGTGAATAGATTCAATTACATGTTACGGCAATCCTGTTTAAGCTGATCTCTTATTATTTATCTCCTGAAACATTTTTTTAATTCACATACTTTGAATCTATTCAATAGCGACAAGAATGTAGTAGAAGTTTTGTAGTCGCCTCGGAAAATTTCACTTTGCAGCCTTGTTAATCACTAAGGGCATGGTGATTATTGTGATTAACAAGGCTGCAAGAGGGAAGTTTTCCAAGGCGACGAGTGTACATAGAAGCTAGGTATTCTATTTACGACATAATCAGATCAAGACACGAACTCTTAAAACTTATACATTCAATTAAGAAAATGTTCGGGCAATAATTGGTAGCTAGTTTTTGAAGATTTTTATCAGGAACTAATTTTGATGTTTTAATTATAAAAGTCGCGCGAAGAATTCATTTTTCAACAAGCGTACGTGTTTTATATGGAAATGATTCATGTAAAATGTAGTATATTGAGTAGGTCAGGGTTGGCCTGAGGTTCAGAATAAAACAACCGCCAAGTTACCTCACGTTGAACCTCTTGTAACGCGGTATTTTATTCGTATATTTTTTTAAGATTGCGTAATAAATACTGTTATATATGTATATATTATATATATATATATATATAATATATTATAAATGAGGTAAAAGCGAAACGCTGTATGTTCCTTTATAAATTTAAATTTTTCTCATCCTCTCAGAAGTTCCATAAATTTGTGTCGTACTCAAGACGAGATAGAATATCTTACAAATCATTTCCCCCTGAGGTAGGCAGCTTGTCCAGCACACAAACAAAGTAGGTTACATAATTCCTTTGATTTTTCTGAATAAAGACTTTTTGAATCGAATTAAATAATGCCAAATCCTCTTTGTTTGGTGCTGAGTAAGTAACCTCAAGGAGAAATTATTTGTGAGCATTGTGTTGGTGCAGTACTAATTTATCAATTTGTGAAATAGAATAATATACGCATTCTTTGATATATACAATAAGAGAGTTATTAATCTGCATAATATACAATATAAAGAGAATGAGTATTGTAAATGATAATGCCACAATTCAAAGTAAAAATAATTTACAAAGTAATATGGTATGAAAAAAGCAGGGGGTAGAAAGGAAACAAGAATTTAAGTATGTTTTATAAATGAGCGCGTGATTGTTGGGCGGCTGGAAGTCACGCGGTTCCTCTATCTGTGTGGGTGTCAAGAGCTGCCGTACGAGTTATGTGTATGAAAATGCCGGCCGGTTCTTGCGTTCTCGCACCTTGCGGCAGAAGCGGTATCGGAAATAGACAAGCACGGAGCGACTCGACACGCGCCCCCACTCAGAATAGCTTGCCAGCTTGTGTGTTCTGGAGCACGGGAAAAGAGGCGGAGATCACGTTTACTATCACTAGCCAGCTAGCC
This sequence comes from Siphlonurus alternatus, assembly GCA_949825025.1. Lineage (NCBI taxonomy): Eukaryota > Metazoa > Arthropoda > Insecta > Ephemeroptera > Siphlonuridae > Siphlonurus > Siphlonurus alternatus. The sequence continues at coordinate 12,635,728 of OX463788.1, forward strand.
ACAAACAAACGCCAAAGTACCCAGCACATGTCTCAAACAATGACACTTATTTGTGGCAATAATAAAAAGAAAGGAAAAAAAAAAAAAAAAGGCAAGAAGCAAAACGCGAACATTTTTAAACATTGTTTCAAATCTTTCTTTGGTTAGTCAAAAGAAGTGTTCGTAAAATTGTTTTATTGCTATTGTAATTTGTTTGTTTGACATGTAAATATAATTACGAGGAATATCTTATTTAGATACTATATACATACATATAGAAATATGTATGTATATTGATTGTGTAGAGTATTTTGATCGTATGAAACAATAACATAATGCAGAACAATAAAGAAATTGTAGATGCTAAATCTATTATAGTGCAACTTGGGTCAATGGTACGAGTTATAAATTAATAAATTTCTAATGTCTTATAATGTCTAGTCTAGCTATCACACAACTTTGTGAACTTTTTGACCTAAATGTAATTTTATAATGTACAAAATAATATATACGAATGAACAGACAACAAGTTTTGGTTCGTACAAATGAATAGCACGTAATATTTTATAATTATTGTTTTCTTGCACGTTGACTAAAAATTTATCCTGACTTCAACAGGCGTTACAAGTCTAAACTTAATGTTACCATCGAGCTATTAGTGTATTTTTTTTAATTATAGTTTAACATCATATAACATTATATATAGAATTAAAATATATTTATACAACTATTAATTGTAATTAATATAGTTATACACATGATTATAATATGTATTTTAGTAACGGATCGTCAAGTGAAATAGCCAAAACACTATCCAAAAATTTAGTAATTATTTTTTATTGTGATTTATGATTACAAAAAAAAAAAAAAAAAAAAAAAAAGAGGAAATCAAATTGCTTCGATTTTGCTTAATTAATTCAGTGGTTTGTTTTTTTGTGGCTCGTCTCTTTGTGATGCAATTGTGGTGTGTGTTTCTCGCTCTCTTCCTCTAAATGCGTCTGTGTCCCCTTCCTCATGTGTCCTTTGTTTTCGCTAACCGAGATGATCTCGGCCCTTCTTGGCAGCAAATCAGTGGCAGCTGCTCTCACAGAAGGAGATCACCTGTTCATTATTTTGTAGACTATAAAGTCCCTTCTCATATATAGAAGTCAAAAACAAGCTTCTATGATATTAGGATATTTTAACTCTACTTTACACTGTTTTAAAATCGATTGTTCTTTGCTTAATAATCGAGAGCCTTGCGGTGAAGCGTATAGTCTCCTAGAAGTTTCTGACTGAACGTAGTACTCACCTCCGTTTTCCGTTCCCCGTTCTCCGTTCAGCCCCTGAGGCGTGTCACCATTGACAGGGCTCGGTAGTGGGCGGCGCCGACCCAAGTAGCCCTTTTTGAAGAGCACGTCCTGCCGAGGGGTCGTTATCTTTGTGTACTCGTCTGCAAACACAACCCACTGGTCATTTGACTGCGCAACACTCTACAAGAATATAGACTACGAAACGAGTTAGTTTACAACGCTCTCCTTCATTCGTAAAAAAACACTTTTTTATATAACATTTAAACCTATGTTGTCAATATATATTCAATAACAAAACGTCATATTTGGATTTTTTGCCTCCCACATTACTATTATAGAATTTCAGTATTCATAGAAATACCAAAATCACTCCATGCACTTTAATGTTTATGGTTGGATGTTTATGGTTGGCTGTTTAAATACATTTTATCACTTCGAAACTATAGATTATATTTATCAACAGGATTTTAGGCCCTTTAGGTCATTGATATGGAGATGCAGCAGCTTCATTTTGAGTCAATATACAATCCATCGTAAACCTTCTTGGTTTATGTAGCATATAAGATTCAACTTGAATATTGTAAATATTGTTAAATATATATAATAGATATACAAGAAAATATGCGTGTATGTATGCTCAATAAAATAAATATTTATAATTATTATTATATTGTGATTTTAACTCCCAATAAAGTTGGGGTGTTATTATTTTATTAACACAGTAAAATTAAATAATTTTTTATTAAGGAACTAAGAAAAGCACAGAATAATACTGAAGTTGCATACAATTTAGGTACTTTGTAAATATTTACTAATTTTTTATAAGGCATTATTGAAATTTATGTAATTGCTTTCAATTGGCCACGACACTGTTGTTGGTAAAGAGAGGTTTTCTGCGCACGCTCTAATACGTCTGGGTGACTCTCGGCTATCTTAGGATAAGTAGAAGAATGGGTATTACTTAGCGGGAAAAATAACCCTGACCTACGACAATCCTGATGCCTCCCACTACAAATTTACCGGGCGCCAAATTTGATAATGACGGTGCGAGTCAAATAATTTGTCTGTATTACTCTTTCAAAAGTCAACAAAAAAATGTAGGAAGCACAATAAAATTCATGTTTATTTTATTATTGTATTTTTTTTACAATAATATTTTACTATGGAAGGAAAATGCATATTTTCTTTAATTTATTAAGCTTTTGCTTTGACTTCGTAAGTTTCTGATGCCTAATCAGCTGATATTGTGGAACCCCATTGTGCAGAGTACCCTTTCTTCTACAATCCTATAGGCTATCTGCAAGGTGACTAAAGTCAAAGTTGACTTTGCGTAAAATTGCTAACACTTTTTTTTTTTTTTTTTTTTAAATTGACATTTCTCACAGTGGCGTTGGTTGTAGGTCAATTTATTTTAATCCACATATGCGCGCAATACATTTTTTTTTTAAATAAACTTAGAAGAACTGCTAATAAATAGTAACCCGATTAAAATTCAATCCAATTAAGCTAAGTTATAAATGTCTGAAAATTCTAATTAATTAATTAATCTATATCATAGATATATGAATAATTAGAAAAATACAGACAAATCAATTTGAAATTCCCTCTGGAATTAACCGGAAAAGTGTGAATTTTGTAGCTATTCTGTTTGTAATTCAATTTTAAAACTTTTCAGAAAGTTGTGTACTAGCTGAACTGACAGAAATGTGAAATTTTAATGATGAAATACAAATAGGAAGGTCAAAAACCTCACACTTCCGGCTATTTCCGGAGGGAATATCACATAAATTAGTGTCGGTCACTATCAATCTTCTTACAATACTTTTTGGATTCCTTTGTCTATTTAAAATGTGATGGGAAGGTTCTGTTGTAAAGTAAGGACTGAAATTGGGCTGCTTCGCCGGCCACGATGGTGAGTATTACGTAACTTCACAAGCAGTCGTGTCTGCAGCTGCCGGGCGGAGGAGTAGCCGGGGGCGTTGTCGCTGGGACGTCTGGAGGACGGGGGTATCGATTGTGTCTGGCCGCTCTCTGTGGTCCTCCTGGTGCATTCAGTGCACCCAGAAACACGTAGGTGCATGCAGCTTAGTTTCGTGATCGTCACGCTCACGGACAAGTGCAATTTTTAGCCTTAATGATGAAATATACTTTAAATACTCTTCAAACCCTTTAAAAGATAATTTTGACAAATTTGCAGTCTCAAATAAATAAAAAAAAAATTGTAAGCTCTTTTGAAATAAATATTGCAGGGAGATTTAGTACTGGAAAAAAAAATACACTCCACTGTCCTTTGAAACAGAAAAATGACATTAAAAATTTAGTCACTACAAAAATTACAATACAAAAAATAAAAAGGACTCCAAAAATATTTTGATTCATTTAATTCATTTTAACTAGGATAAGCTTTTTGCACTTTTCGATCCTCCGTATACCAATGATCTGGCATCTTAAAATAAAATTTATGTATCGTTATATAAAATATTGTATGACGATGTAAGCTTAACTGGCCAGATATTAATATAATAAAATTTGAAATAAGTTTCAGTCACGTGATCATAATTAATTTTTTAATGCAAACCACAAAATTTTACTCTAGAATTTATAAACAAATATTTTCTCATCTCTCATCTTTTTTATTAATACTTTATTTTATTTTCATTTCGAACGCCTATGATTTGTCGATAATTGATGAAAATGGGAAAATTTAAAGCTGTATGGCATGAATTGAATGACCTTTGAAAAGGCATAATCATAATTATTGTAAATGATGATGATGTAATGAAAACAAGTTTGAACTTGTCATTTCGTCATAAATATGAGTTGGTTAATAATAATGATTTTGATAAAATAAAAGAGCAAACCAAAGACCATGCTGTAAATATGTTTCATACGGTCTTGGTATAATTATTATTATATATATATATACTGTATATATTTTATGTATACAAGCATGCAAGACTTTTTGTGTAGCTATGTGTAGAATAGCTTCACACCAAAACATGCAAATCATGCATGATCGCTGAAATTATAGTGAAAATTTCATTCAAAGTACACTGATTTTTTTTTTTTTTTTTTTTTTTTTTTTTTTTTTTTTTAGGTTTAACATTCTCATGGTCCTCATGGTCATACAAACAACTAATCCCTAATTGTTTACAGTATATTTTCTACTTTTTTTTTTTTTAGTTGTATATAACACGTACTAAGGTGAGAAATGTGATGATTCACGTTGAATTGTAACGTCATATCCCCCACTATTATTTCAGCACGTTTGCTTTTTAAGAGAGTAAATACACTATTATATCCCTTCATACATTGCACGTTAGTCTGCCCAATAATTGCAAACACTTAATCGCTTCTTTGTTGTTAAAAATAATTTAGAATAATTAAAGTGTATATAAACAAATTATGTTAAATATATACATAAATTAATAATTTATGCAATGTAACATGTTTGTGTAAAAAGGTATATTTGTTGTAAGTTTTTTTTTAAGATTTGAGAAATTTCATATTTGTATATTATCTATTTATACTCCTTCATTTTATGTGTTGAGCGCTAATTACAAAGAAGTGAAAGAAGACATAACATGTATTTTTTTTCATTTACGACAAAGAACAAGTAGGATGCACAACGAGTTGAGCTAACATGCGGCTTGGCTTCGCTCAGTGCATGGCGGCCAGTGCAGCCCAAGAAGGTATGGTGTCACGTGGGCCAGCTGTCGGCGCCACACACATTAACGCCTGGGGGTGATAAGTCACAGACAGCTAGTGGCTATAGACGTCTGAGCGGTGCTGAAGAAAGAAGCCATAACACCCGGCCGGCAAAACTCGGCCACCGAACATGCTGGGTCCGAGGCACTTAATTGTGATTTGCGATCTTTCATGCTATCATAAATGCAAATTACTTGCATAATTATGCACATTGTGTCAGTATTAAATTTAATTAAATCACAGTTCTCATTATAAATTGATAATTATTAATTAATTAATAATAAGATTTGTTATTATTTAATTTGGTGTGCATACAATTTCGTATCGAATTGTAATAAAACTGAAAAATCGAGTTGCAATATATCAAGCTACGCAGTATTTCAAACGTTTGTTTACGTTTTGCGAAGTGGAGTACTTTCAATGAAATACTCTGCCTTGATTCGTCGACAACTTTTCTGCCGATCTCTTGAGCAAAATAAATGGTATCCGCTTGGATGTCTTTACGCACATATAAATATTACAGTGAAAAAAAAATATCAGTCACTCTGCACACTTTGTGGTATCATTAAAAGCATCGTCAAAATTCTTAATTCATATAATTCTTGTTCATCTAAGGTTCCGTGATCTTGTAAATTATATAGACTATTTTTGTACAAATTAATTAATTTGCAGACATTGCACGAATGCACTCAAAAAAATGCACTCGAAAAATCATTGTCTGAAAAGGGAGTCAAGATCAGCTGATATTGGTTTCCGAACTTCTTTCGGAAGACGTCTCGTAAACCTGAAATACTATATAGCCAGACTTGTTTGTATGGAAAGGACATTTTCTTGCATGGAAAAATTAAAAAGCTGAATGTTCAAAGATGCAAAAGATGATCGTCTTGAATTATTTTACTTGCATTAATAAACGAATAAAAACTCCTTTAACAAAATCAATTTGAAAACTGTTTTTAAAAAAATATCGAAGCAATATTAAAAAGGCTTCAAAAGGTGTCACTTTTAAAAAAATAAAAACACCTTGATCACGTTGACGTTAATTTTTTAAAAAAAATATTTCAATTTACTAAACTACTAAATAAACTCTTACTAAACTCGGAAAATGTGAACAAAAACAGAGTAGCGATTAGCGAAGTGGCAAACCTTTTCATGCTACTAATATATTACGTAATATGTGTTTTTAAAATATTACGTAATATTCTTTTAAAAAAGTTTATAAAATTTCAAATGTTAATTTGAATTTTGTAAATTGTAAAACAACACTAGTTTTCAAAATTTAGAAAAAAATAAAATAAAATGGAACAAAAACCGTTTAGGGGTTGTTTTAAGAAATTTTCAACTTTTTTTGCAAGTGACTTGTAAAGTAAATCTAAAAAAAGAAGCGAAATTGTTTTTGTTTTTTTTTTTTAATAAATTTCAGAAATATTTTTTTTTTTAACTTAATAAAAATGAGTTCCATCCAAATTCGTTATATATTATGTAAGCGGGCTAAACACCATATGTACTGTTAACAATTTAACTACATGTCATACATGTATAAATTTCTACACTGTGTACTGCCAGCCTTACTATTTTTTTTTGTGGTTAATGTACTTTGGTAAAATATTTATAGGTTTTAATCTCAGAGACAATGTTGTGTCTTCTTATTCTAAAGTCACGAGTGTGTTTTACTTTTGCAAAGTAAGAGCTAGATAAAGTGAGTTATATGGTTTCTAGAAGGCTGAGACCACGACCTGCCCAAGCGAACAGCCATTATACTACATCTATATTGGGTTTTGAGACCCAGAAATAACCCCTAGAGAGCGAGGTCACGCTGGGGGTTTGGGGGGCAAGGGAATGTCAGCCAGCCTACAAGAGAGCAGCCCATCTGCATGTGTCCATAAGCCCTAGCCTACCGTGGCAAGCAAGCCGCACTAAGACTTGCTTGCTTGCTTGCTTGCTTGCCACCGTCTATTCTTAGGCGCAGCTCTCTAGCACTCAGTTAACTCAGTTTCATCTTGTTTCTTTAACAAACACCGACCAAACACATAAAATACACAAAGTGTATTACATGTACTCCACTCTTACACACGTACGTACACATAAATGTTAACAATTGAAGCGTGGTATTATTGACAGTTTAATCTTTAACACTTTTTCCACTTAGTTTTAAGAGAGAAAAATCAAATTTAAAAACTCTTAACAAATAATAATTAAAAAAAAAATGGAACATTATGTATTAGATTTAAGCTCTATCTCAATATTAATTTCCATGTAATACCCAACGAAAAATTAAAATTTAAAAATGCATACATGAAAATATGAATTTTATAGCAAATTATTATCAATGACAATGCACAGTTAATAAAATAAATAAATCAAGAATTCACTAACTGAATTTGTTTCAAAATTTGAGAATTTAATTTTAATTTTGTGTTAGCAAATTTACGCACCATTCTGTTTACAATAAAATTTGTTAATTAACTGAAGAGAAAACAATGAGAGTCAAGCCAGAGTAGAAAACAAGACACCTGCACGTGAGTCACGGACAATAAAGACCGAATGTAGACTTTAAACAATGGACCCATTTAGCTTTGTTGCAATGGCTGCCTCTGAATATTAATGGCCAAACTACAACAATATTTTTTTATCATACATTCTATATAATATATGTAACAATTTTACAACAAATAATCACAATTTTGGTACATTATATTATAAGTTTAAATGAACTGAATTTTTAAACATTCGATTTTTCTTGTACGAATATTTGGGTAAATATAGAGAAAACGAGAGAAATGGCGAAATGAGTAAAAGCTATTTCACTTTTTACTTAGCAGAGACCGAAGTACCTTTTGATTAACAACAAATATCAAATAATAATGATCAAGTATATTAATTATCAAGTAATTTTTGCCTCGCTGGACAAAATTTGAACTACATATATACGTACTTTGGTTGAATGGAAGAGTGTGGTCCTAATGGCCTAAATCTTGCCCTCGATAAAGACGATTTTATTATTTAATTATTTAATCTCCATACATAAAATTCTAATTATAGAGAAAGCGACAGTTGATTTGATGATAACTTTGAATGTAAGCCACAAAATTTTAGAGCCCGTGAAACATAATATCCTGTTAAATAAAGTTTAAAATATTTCAAGTAAAATAAAATAAAATTTAATGCAATATTTATAATTCAGGATAATGAAAAATTAAGCAATTCCATATATTTTGTTCATTCTTTCCTTATACTGTTCATAAAGTCTTGTTTTCTAGTTCATTTATGATCTTTGATCAATGTGAGATCCTAAATAATAGACTTACAAGAATTATTTATTTTTAAAGTAAGTAAGTATATTATAACGGGCCCGCCGCGATTCTTTGACAGTACAGTTCCTTTCAAAGAAATTGTCTTTTAATTATGACGGTCAGGTACTGTACCTTCGTTGAAGAGTTTCTTGTCTCCATTTTGCTGTACAGTATGTGCAGCCGTGTTTCTGTGTGCGGCATGCTGGTAGTAGCGGTAGCCCGTCGCCGCCGCGTTGTTCGTCCGGTATTTCCGATAGTGCAACCCGGAGACCGGACCATTTTCAGCCTTCTCACCCCCTTCATCGCCATCTTCCTCGTTTTGGGACGAAACGTCACCTGTAATAACAAATATATAGCCCTTGATTAACTCTTGGAGCCTTCATAAGTTTCAAACATTAATTGAACAATCATGGTTTAAATTACATTTACTAATTAACTAGTTCCTTAATAATTGTGTTTAGATAAAGTTGTAAAAAATAATCTAAAAGGTTAATTACACAATTTATGTACTTTTGTTGCAAATCTTATGAGCTTAACTTACTACTTTTACGGTTGGCTTTTAGAGTCGTGACAACCGAACATGTTTGTAAAAATTGATTAAAAAGTGATTAAAAAGTGATTAAAGCATTGCAAATTCAATTTGCTTTTCAATAGTTGAAATAATTACTATATAGAGCCTATATTCAATACATTGATCGACCCTCGTCAAAGCTGCACTGATGCAATGTTGAGTCTGGTAAGTAACTTGATTTAGTGACAAACGTGTAACCGCGCTCAGAGCCGCCACGTGGGTTTCACGTAATTACAGACGACGCACCCAATATAGTTTTTGAGTGATATTTGAGAGAGACATTTACTATGAATACTAAAGTAGTCATTCTAAATCGTTCACTATGAGCATAATCATAAAATCTTTAACGTATACATATGGAAAGTTGTAGTATATGAACTGCATGCATTGGACCAAGCGACTTTATGAGAGATTGAGTTACTGAAGCGGCGTGAGACTTTTGTATAGATGAAGCAGCAGCCGTAAAATAACGTAAGTAAAATTCTTAAATTTATTGTAGATTAAAAAATAAATAAAAAATACATTCTTATTCAGAGACACACACGTCAGCAAAACGGCATGCAACCTACATTATAGCTCTCAATGGAGTACTCCTTATTAATAATTTTTGACAATAAAGTAAATAAATGAACCGAATGAAATACACACGTATACAAAGTATGTACAATATCTTACAATTCAGTTAGATTTACTGTAAACTAAGTAAAAAAAAATAATAATACTGCAATTCATTAGCGTGCTTTCAGATTATAAATTACAACAATGGAATAATATAATATATCATATAATATAAAAATATATAAATTCGCAAACTAGAAGTTATTTTTGCGCAAGTAATTATTATTAAGCAAAGTGAGAAAAGGGGAGAGGAGAAGGATTTGTGGAGTGGGGTGAACAGGCAAATATCGATAGTTGACCCAACCTCGAGACTCAGCGTGGTCGACCAAGACAGCGAGCCACTGCTCCTCCTCAGGCAAGATGGCTGCTGTGACGTTACGGAGCTGCAGTCTGTATTGACGTAACGATAGTGCACGTTTCCCTGAGCCAATGACGTAATGAACACGCGTTCGCCGCTTCCACTGCATGGTGGAGAGTACTGGCTGCGACTGACTGAGGAAACATCGACTCTCGCATTCAGTCTCGCGCGTCAGTTCGCCCTCTTCCCCTCTCTCTCTCTCTCTCTCTCTCTCTCTCTCTCTCTCTCTCTCTCTCTCTCTCTCTCTCTCTCTCTCTCTCTCTCTCTCTCTCTTCTTGTCACTCGCTCAACACGATGAGCATGCGCGCCACACATTAATCGTAATGAAAAGGAGAAAGAGTTATTGTATCTTAAATATTGTATAAACTGATTTTTTTTCCAGAAATGTGATGTAATTGTAGATTCATTACATTCATTTTTTCATCAAAAACTTCTGAAATAATTTGCAAGAGTATATATAATGAACTGAAAGATATTTATGCCTGATAGTTCTGATACGATATTCCTTAATATTTTATGTTATAATTATATATATATATATACATTATACATATAATATATATATATACGTGTATATATATATGTATATATATATATACATATTTTCGTTCTTAAGCAACGGTTTTACTCTGAGTTGCTCATCGTAGGTCAACGCTAAAGATTTGCGCACGTTGCTGTCTGTGCTACAGTTCAAAGTTGCCTGGTAAAAGACAGATTAGTGTAATGAATTGTTTGAATTGTTTCAAAGAGCAAGACGGGCACCAGGCAATTTGGTTGATTCCACTTGCTCTAGGCTAAACTTGAAGACATATCGGCAGTGAGTTCTGGCATCCAGCCATTCCTTTTGCTGCCTATGTTATGTGCTCTCCTTTTTTTTTTTAACCCTAAATATATCCAAAATTGTTGTAGAGTGGAATATATTTTCATAAAAGCTGACAATGTCACATAATCACATAATTTTTAAATCGAAAACTTCAACTTGTTGTATAATTTAATACCAAGTAATAAATGTACTGAACGGTTAAAAAAAAAATGGAATATATATTGACTAGGAGAAACGATATTAGGCCTATAACTTAGTTGCAAATTAATTCACAACCGTAATTATAGGTATTGCTCTACTCAAGGTGTGCTCATTATAAGGGAAAATTTTCACGTCCAGTAATTTCCACCCCCTATAGTCCCTATACATTCTATACAGTATAATAGGATTGAAAATGTGTTAAAATAAAATATTATAAAAAGAAATAATAATAAATAAAATTAGATTTAAGGTCCAAAATTTTTGAAATCATTAGTGAAAATTAAATTTTGGAGCCACCCTCTTTCATACTTAAACAACCCTAAGGCTAAATTTTTAATGTTATTACTTTTTTATTGACAGATTCGAGTTTTTTCAGTCAATTTAATATGAAATCATGGAATACATCCATTTCGGAAAAAGGGGGGGAAACTTAAAAACAACAACCCCTTACTCTCTCTGTCTCTGTTTATTGCAAGATTAAATTGAAAAAGAGAAACACGAATATGACAATTTAATATAATAATAATTTTAGGGTTCACCCTTTAAAAATACAGCATTGATTTTCATATATTTTTGGACCCCTAAATCTCAATTTTTAGAATTTTTTTACAATATTTTATTTTAGCACATTTTCAAAACTGTAGGGGGTGTAAATGACTGGACGTTAACATTGTTTCTCATAATGAACATCTCTTGACTGTACTCTAGAATTAATTTGCACCTGAGTTATTAGCCTAAAATTTTCTCCCATATTATAACTAATGTATTCAATTCTTTCGTTCGTTACAAAAGTATGTTATGCATTTCTAGTGTGTGCCATGTGGTAAAATTATTTGTGAGAATTGTAGACATTTTACAACATATATAATATATATGTAAATGACATAATATTACAACCAAGAAATCTCAATATACAATTTCCCACCCATATAAGAAGAAAACGCGATCTTTAGTTTTTAGGGTGTGGACTGCTAGGGTTGGATTGGAGCACAGCCAAAGTGGCGTGCTCCTCCCTCGCGTGGTGGCTGGTGCAAGGGCAAGACTGGTGTACGTCATCGCTCGTGGTGCAGTCTAGTCTGGCGGGTGGCGTACTCCAGCCGGTCAATACTGCCTGCCTGATGCTGCCTCCACCACGCTCGCAACGTTAAGCGGACCGCCCCATCAGCTCAATGTTATATATATATATATATATATATATATATATATATATAAGCAGGCTGCAAATAACCTATCTACCTCGTACACCTAACCCAATGGCTGCAGGCAGCAAACCAATGTGCCTGACAAGCTGTAGTCAAACAGTTATATTATATAACCCTTGGAGCATGGAACACCACTTTTTTGTCATTAACTGGATCAAAGTACAGCTTGCTATGCACAGGTGTTAGCGTAAGTCATAAGTGCACTAAACAGCGTAATATATATATAATATAATATAATATTATATAATATATAATATATAATATAATATAATATATATAATATATATATATATATATATATATATATATATATATATATATATATATATTATTATATTTTAGTGAACTGTGTTTTTTAAAGCACACACTTAACACCCTGAGGAAACTATTGTATACGATTTTCAGTTAAATATTTTCAATTTTTTTTATAGATTATTTTCCTGGCATCTTAAAATATTTAGTGCAAGAACTAGGTCAACATGAACACGTGTATTCTTGTTTCTAATTTAGTTTTGAAAATTTGAAGAGAAGTTATTTACAATACAAGTATTGACCTATGTGTGTGAAATTGTAACGCTGAAATACGAATGGGAAGACCGGAAAGCCTAAACTTCTGGAGGAAATAGTAATAAATTTGACTGTAGCACCCAACCATCAGAAGTGTGGTACCCTTAAACTCTGAATTTCTACGTTGGGTATCTTATTATGAGGCATCAGTCAATGTGCATTAATATAATATAACAGTATCTAATAATAAAATAATAATATTATAATATCAAAATGTCTGGTCCTTTCTTCCCTGTTGCATGGTCTGATAAGTACAATAGAGGCTTCAAGTGTTCAATTTTCTCCATAAGCCACCATGCTACAAAATTTGAATTTTTTTTCTCAGTAACTATTAAAGCTATTAATTTGAAACCATCTCCTACCCCCCCCCCCCATTTAGAGGTCTTCTGATAATGAATCAAGAACTTATTTTCCTCTAAAAAATTTCTTTTATGTCAAAAAAGCAATTTCGAGTTTTTTTTTACGTATTATAGGTTTGAATGGGACGTTGGAAACACCGCAAAATCATCAGCTGACTTGAAGCCTCCATTCCCCTGGAAGACTGGAAGCGAGTAAAATGCATGCATATTGGTGATATTATTTATTTTTCAGTTCATAATATGAATTCATCATTCCATATTAAAATGTTTTTTACTAATTCAAGTTAGTTGCAAGCGAATATCTTCTTTTGTAGTTATTTTGAAATTTTGAATCAAATTATAAAACTATCAGCCTAATAGCTGATTGGGAATGTTTTCCAATGCTAGAAAATATATTCTATTCTATTTTTTTTTTTTTTTTGCAAAATTAGGTTATAAATAATTACAAATGGACAAATATTTTTTCCTTAATATTTTTCCTTAAAAGCAATATTAAAAAGATTATTCTGTAAGATGACCTTTATATTGCATATTGCCATATTATGAATGTAGTCCAAAATCGGAGCAATATTATGTGAATAATTATGGTAACATTGCAGACATTTCATGCATTTTAAACACTTACTTATGGTACACAAATTAATATTGAAAGACATTTCAAATCGATGATTGATCCAACATCGGTAAATATTACGGGGGTTGTACCCTCAAACGTAGGAACTGCATGTGAAAATGAGTACGCGTCATCATCTGCTATGTGTATAGCAGATTAGTTAGTGGTATAGCTAGAAGGTCCCAAAAGAGGATAAGATGTATCCTGCCAGGTGGGAGTCAGTCGCTACCGACGGTGGCAAGCGATCGTTGCTGCCGCTACAGTTTACAATCTATTTGAGGTCACCCGCGTGATGGCCCTCACGGTGATGTAACTGAAACACTCTCCTGCTGCTTACGTATGCGTTGCTTTCTTAGTCTTATTTCTGGCCTCAGCAAAGCGCGGAATCAACTTCTTTGTGTTGAGTTTTTATGCCAACTTTTTTTAACTTTTTTAACTTCTTTGACTATATTCTTTGAATGTGTTTCTAAACACGGTGTGTGTTCATTCACCAATTTTGTCAGGGCAAGAAAAAAATAAATAAAAATGCAAAATCAGCTTAATTATGTCATACATTTTTCCGTAAAATTTCTTTAAAAGCAATATTAAAAAAAGATTATTACAAGATGACATATATTGTAAATATATGAAAGAAAATAGGACTGCTCGGCAATCTTTTCATTTGCTCCATGAGCTTTTACTTTAGAATTGGACTATAATAAATGTAATGTTTACTTTGCCCATTAAAGAGGTTTATAATAAAATAAAACCATGCACGCAGTCATTGTTGTTGTTTCTCTCTCTCTCTCTCTCTCACTCTCTCTCTCTCTCTCTCTCTCTCTCTCTCTCTCTCTCTCTCTCTCTCTCTCTCTCTCTCTCTCTCTCTCTCTCTCTTTTTTTGGTGGGGGTGGGGGTGGAAAAAAAAACACGTGCAAAACAAAAGGGAGATATTTTATATAATTATATTAATGTAATATTATCATTTGCAATAAAATATTACAGCAAATTTACTCAAGGATTAATATAGTCAAGATAAGTAACCGCGCGTTATCAACATATTATAGTAAAAATTTCATCTTTACACTGTACATCAATGAAGGTAGATCATGATATTAGTGAGATTAGTCAAATGAAAGTCCCATGCCTGATAAAATTAATTAATTCTTCACAAACAGCAATTCAGTGACAACGCAATTTTCATATAAATACGTGATGCTAGAACTCAATCAGTTTAAATTTTATTTATTTATTTTTTAATATGGTCTGAAAATTTAAAACCACGCAGTTCTTTATATGAAATTATAATATCAACTTGTAGCTTTAAGGATCAGGGGGGACTCGGTTGTATTTGAAACGTAAATTATTTTGGACCAATCAGTTTGATTATAATTTTTATAAAGTGTTTGTTAAAAAAAATTATGTTAAGTAAATTACTGACAAAAAAAAAAAAAGAATAAGTAAAAGAATGAATGCCATTAATATTTGGAGTATAATATCTCCATTATCTTGAATGATAACAAATTAAAAAGAGAAGAAAATGTTTTGGATTTTCTACTCTCTTAAATTTGAGTTGAATGCAATGGTTTTAGCTGATATGCTTTTTTCCATACAAATTTTATTGAAAAATTTCTTTTTCCTTTGGCTTCACGCTATGTAACAGAAACTATAACTTTTGCCAAATTTTCACCAACTCCGGTGTAGAATGATTACATAATTTTACACTTGATTGTTAATATACGAATTAGGTCAACTAATAATTATTGTATTCCACGTTATACGTTATACCTTTGTTCAAATATATAATATATATTTTTTTTACTTACATATAACATACAAATATATAGTATTATAAATTATAATTATACCTAATATATGAGTGTGTGTTGGGGAGGAGGTAGAAAAATGTATGGTTGCCATTAGGCAGTATAGAATGCACACTTTGGAAGCGCGCGACGCTTTTATAATGATGGCTACGAAAGCAGTTGGAGATGTGAGGTGGGGTGGCGCCGTGTGCTCCGGTATAAATAGTCGCTGTGGCGTCCATTGTTGCTGGCAACCAACTTCGGACGCCACAAAAATAAGCGGGGGGACTCACGTGCTTGTTCTCTATCTTCACCCTCGTGTTCGTTCGCTCGCTTCATCTACTGAGCCACCACAAACGAGATTCCCAAGATATCTGAATGAATGATCAAAATTGGCTCAACCATCTTCAACAACAAGTTAAAATCTTTGGCGCTGCCTCTATTAATATAATATTTAATTGTTTAATTACACAAAATTTTGTTCATAAACTATTTAAAATGTTACACACATTTTTATCTGGTTTGTACCTAAATATCATAAAGAAACGCAAGTCGCGCGTAATTAGATGGTATAGACTGGTCTACAGAAGAAATGTTATCACATCCTTAAGTACTACGTCAGAGTCAATTTACGTATATATAGTAATTGTAAATATGTCAACGGAGGCTCTGATAACGTTAACTGCTTCCTGCAGTTGCAAGTTGTATTATCTAAACTGTGTATTTTGTTATAATTATTATTATTATGCTGGCAAAGTGATGCTATAATGTAATTATAGCAGTGTTATACAGAGTGTTATTACTCTGTAATTATTGCTTATGTAATCTGTGGTGAAATAATAAATAAATAAATAAATTGAGAATGTATTTTTGTTATAAATTATAAATAAAAACAAAAGTTTTTTAGTATTCTACGCCAATTTACAATACTTAAACCGAAAATTGTAAGGTCAGTAATGTACTCCATACAAGGTGCTATACAGTATTGTGAGGCTCCGAACTTGAATTTTTGGCGTCTTAAAACTTTCGCATGATCCCAACGCGTTCGGATCAAAATAATTCGCTTCCAAAGCGATTTCACTGCCGGTTGCCAAAATACATATTGAGTATTGAATAAGTATTTTCAAGGCGATTTTTTAAATTTTTTATTTTCAGATTCTTAACAATTCTAGGAGCTGCTTGCTTGCAATTAAAACACGCATTTTGCATATTATTTTTATTTGTACTACAACTAAATTTATGGAAACACATGCACGAATCAAGCTGTGCACTAATCGTTGTGCGGTAGTCAAGTCTAGTAGCAATATCGACAGACAGATCCACTAGCAGTCAATGTACTTTGCTTGTTCATGCACGTGTCATCTTGCTAATTTAAGGTTACCTGCCTGAGAACCTGACAAGTCACGCCAATATTAAAATATTCCAACTCACGCAGTGTTCAATGTTTCAACATTTTCGGCGTGACACGGTGAGTGTGCGTTATCATTACAGCATGTAATTTACTAGAGGGAAAAAAATTAAGTATATATATACAAATATATAATACAGCATTTAAAAATTATATGAATGTTAACATGGATAATTTCAATTTAAACTTAAGTATGCTGTTACAGTAAGTGAAAATATGATATAATATATATTTTTTTAAATAATATCATCTACCTCTGCAGCTAGCTGCAGGATTCACGATTCAGTTTTGTGTTAAAACATCATTCGTTAGAATTGAAAGCCTTGCTCTTGTGAGTTATGAGGCTGCAGTTTTGCAAGTGAATTGTGATCACACAATAAGTGAACTTTTTGATGACATCTATTTATAATTCTATTTTCATGGCATTATATCTAGATACTTTTAAATAAGAGCTTCTTACATTAGTACATTATATTTATCCTGCTTATAATTACGATAAAAAGTCGAAGCAAACAAAAATTATCTTATATACGTAACTATACATAATATCAAACACAACATTACATATGTTTTTTTGTTTGTTTGTTTTGTTTTTTGCTAGTGCTATTTTTTTATGGATTGCCTGTATTAGTTTATTTGCAACCATGCAAAAACACATAATTTGAATTCATAAATTACAAAAGTACGTATATTAAGGATATCAAAAAAATTTTACCGACACAAAGTCCTTACTTAATTCTTCACTAAACTATGCTTAACCAATAATCTAGTATAATTAAGTGAACCAGTGTTATAAGTTTGTAAGAACTATGTTTTTCGAACGATTTTATCAATGACCAGACCCTTCCAGTTGCTATCATTAAAATTATGTCATTGTGTTGAAATAGTAAAATGAAATTTAGACTATTTTCAATGATTGCACCTTACAAAAATTAACAATTCAGTGATCAGCAATTTCAAATTTAAAACTTACTGCGTTAAGTCCACGTCTAAATTTCCTTCTGGGCGTAAAATTAAATATTTTAATTATGAATATCAAAGTTGCTTTAAACTATATATCGCAAAACATCAATAAAATAACAAATAAATGACTGAATGGAAAAGAAGAAAGACAAAATTTGGTCTTACGATTTTGTAGATGATAACGGTCACCCATGTCAGCTCAATCCACAAATGCAAATGTTGGCCTCGGACTAAACAACAATAATACTAAGAGTAGATGTTGTAAATCCAAACTCATGTAAAAAAATTTACTTCTTTCTACACCTGCACCCAGTTGAATGAAAATAACAAAGCGTCAGCAAGCACAATGGAAATTTAACATCGTTTTCAATATCCCGCTGTTGTTGAAATATTACATATTGCACTATAGTTTATCAAAAAGAGTACTAAATTACATCCGAGGACATGACGTACTCTCCAAGGGTGGTGCTTCCGTTAATTTAGCAGCATACGTTGTTGACGTAGCACGTGTTACGTTTTGGTGGCACCTTAATTCTCATTGTCAACACGATTCTCCAGCTTGGTTCATACCACTTAAGTACATCGTACATCATAAGGAACGAAGTGTGCAATTCTGAACGGAGAAAAGCTACTTAAATTAACTGTCGTACACAATTTAGAGAACTTTTCAATTATAAAATGATTAAATCAATTATAACATAATGTATCACATAAATATAAATAATATATTATGATATTCAAGAAGCTTATTTTTAATATTATAGCCAAGATGAAATAGCACCTGTTTGATATTTAAAATTATATAGTAATTATAAACATGCCAAATATATTTCATAAATTAAGAACTCACAAATTCAAAAATAAAAATTAATCTTTGTGTCTTGCTAATTAATGTAAATGGAAATTTTGTCACATAATTAAGACAACTAACCATGCAGTAAGCATGCATGATCAATAAATTGTAATGGATAACCAAAACGATTTTGCCAATGCATTTTTGAAAAGAAAAATATTAAAATCTTTGTGATGCCGTCATTAGCATCATTTTTAAACGAAAATTTTCTACTTGATAAAGTGCGAAACAAAATCATCAATATTTCTAAAACAGTTTTCACACTAAAAAAATGTTTTGACCAAAATCATGCATTTACCATGGTAACAAACTGAGCTCATTTATCATATATATATTATATATTGTTTATTATACATCAATGAAATGATATCAGTTGCCTTCTGTAATAACACTGCTATAATAATTAATTCACAATCATGTATAACTCATATATGCATTGGTTGATGCATTTTTTTTTGGAACGTAAAATTATTAAAATCATTAAAATGTCATAACTGTATACACCATCAGCCTCGCAATTATTGCTCAACAAATAAAACAATGTTGCCGATTTAACGCATCCGTTCCAAATAGTCTCACAGTATAATATTCATATCACTAATATATTATATTATGTAGTTTGTAATGTACATTATGTAGCCTATACTTAGTGGTAAATCAGTGTTTACTTTAGGTTTTTATCGCTTAGTAAGGAGACTACATGTGAGCTATGATTTATACTTGGAGCTTCTACTTGCCTTGTAAAACATTGCTGCTTGTTATCTAACAAAATTTAAGGTGGTAACATACACGTCACTGTTTAGAGAAGTGCAAGTACGATAACTAGCTTGAAAAATTAATGGTCAAAGTCCACTTCCTTTTTTTTCTGCTAAGTAATCTTAATTTTGAAAATAATAATATTAAGACCGATAGGTAAAGGATCGAAAGCAAAGATGTATTTTTCCATATTATTTAATATTTTAGAGTCTTCTTAATTTAATGTTTTTACTACATGCTTTATTCTAATGAGAAACTAACTAGTTAGCAAGTGTGGTTCCTCGCTAATAAATATACACCGGTTATTATTAGAATGGAGAAATCAGCATTCATACTGTAATTAACTAATTAGCAAATTGGTTTCATGGAAACATTACTTCTTTTGTAAATAATAACATGACATAGTGTACGATTTATATATATATATATTATAAAACTCATTGTCATTGCATTATAAATTATAATTAATAAAATTCCAGTATTTCCAGTGAAACTATTCGATCATTGCTTTTCCGCCCAAAGTTTTGTTTCAGTTTAAGTGTTCCTGTTTTATTTTCTTGAAGTAAATATTTAAAACAGATTTAAAGTTTAATCTATTTAATATTGGTTAAATCTTGTCAAACTGCAAATGCAATCAGTTTCCTTAAATTCGAGGGTTATTTCACATGGATAACGTGGAAACATGATGAAGTATTAAATTAAATATTGTAATAATTTATTTACAGATTTATACTGTTGGTTACATTATAAGAAAGCTACCAAGATTGAACTTAAGCCATGCCCTGTACTAAATTACTGAGAGCAATTAGAAATGGAATATAGTAGTTAGTTACAGTCAATATTAAATACTATCACACTTTTTTTTTCATTTGATGCCAGTGATAACAACTACTGATAAAATTCTTTTTAAATATAGCACATCGTGCTTTTGCAAATGCGCAAATGTATCTATAGATACAATATGACTAAAGAAAGCTGTGTATTAATTAAATTTAACATGCTTCTAAATATTTGTTTAATTTTTTTTATTATAAGTAATATTATTTTTTACAATATTTGCAGTATTCTTTATTAGACTTTAACATAACCTATCAGATTACTTTTTAAACGTTGAAAAGGTGGCTTATTAATTGTTTTCACACGGTTATGCAATTATCAATGGCTGGTAATTATTATATAACCTTTTAAAACAAGTTTGTGTCTATTAATCAGTGCAATGATTTTGTTCAAAGGTATATGACCATTACATGTATAGTATTTTTAAAAGAAAAGCGAGGCACCTCAGAAAAATGACAATATACCGTTCTGAATAATTTGTTTTTTGGTGGGGACACATTTGCCATTTCATTTAAGTGTGTGCTGCAACATTTCATATCTGCATGCTGACTCGTATTTACACAGATCAATATCCAACGGGACCAACGCTCTATCTCTATATAAGAAGTGTTCGAACTGAAAATCACGAAAAATTTCCTGCTTGCTGGCTCTTTCTGAGAATATTTTCATTATTATTAATGTTATATTTATTATATAATCTTTATTGTAGAGTATAATAATAATCAAGTCAGTAAATTTTCGTCCTTTTGAAATATTTTAATCTTGATCGGAAAAAATTATAAGTTTTTAAAAAATACCAGTAAGCACACATAATTATTTTTCACATTTTTTTTTCACTCTTTTTTTTTTTTTCTTCTTAAAAAAACATGTTTACTTAGTTGGTTTAGACTTAAGCTTTGCTTACTGCAGTGAAGCTGCTGGTCGAGAATATCAGTGTCTGGCGGCCCAACTTCTCATTATCGGCGACCTGTCAACTACAGCCACGGTAAACGCCGCCCTCACAGCTATGGTTATGATCTCCGTGCTAATCACTTCGTGTGCCGCGGTAATTTGCAGCCTAGCTAGCGTACGTTTCGTGGAGAGATAGTGTGAGGACGCCGCGAGTCAGTGGCACACAGCCTCCCTCTTTCCCTAACTCGTACAGTCAGTTCCCGCGTCTGCTCGGTCGCCTGCATTATCTTAAATCTTAACGTGATACCGAGCTTAATTTCAAACAACGACAAATGGAACGTCACATGTATAGCCTGGAGGCAAACTCTGATGAAACGAATGACTCTTAGGCCTTGTCTGAAAAACACAAACTTTAAAGTATATATATATATATACTATATATAGTGATCAATCCATCCGCTATATCATATATAGGTGATACAACCTTTAAAAAAAAAATCATGCTAATTGTGCAAAAATTATATTATTTATAATGAATAAAATAAATTTCTATACAAAGTAGAGATATAGCTTGATTCTGGAATTTTTGTTGATTCGTATTTTACAGTATAATACAAAATAATTTGTATTAACTTTAAATGATAAAACAACGATAAAACAACTGGTGAAACATTATTCCAGAGTGAAATGACCATATAAGAGCATATTGGTTTTTGATCACATCGAATCCTAAATAAACTATTACACGTACGTGTTACAAATAAGTTATTATACTGATATTATATAGTAAATGAGATGTCCTCGAAAAGCAATAAAAATATTATGAATTACCTCTTTCTCTCTCTCTTTGTCACCTTCAACCTACATTCAAGCCAACAACAACATTTCCACCTTACTGGCTGTATTCTGTGACACATGAAATTAGAAACAGTTTAATTCAAATGATTACATCAAAATAAACCCGTTTTCTTTTTGCAGCAAACGTTCAAGAATAATGTCTGTGAAGGTGATTTTTGTGATGCGGGTATTTCATTAAAAATATTTCGCATGGTGGTGGACTGAATTTAAAAAATTAAAAAAAAAAATTTGAAAAAAAAAATGATAATAGCTTGTCACTTTTAAAATATGAACTTGAACAACGAAAGGCCTCTACATAATATACTATATGACTTGGTTTAGGGTTTAGGCCGTTTAGGGTCATATTCCTATTTATTAAAACATAAAAGAAACATACAGAATAATTAATTAAATTGTCCTGTTTCCCTATTTTAATTACATTTAATATACTGCTGAGACTAGATAGGTCAGCTGGGTGTAATTCTGTGTTTCTGCAGGTGTCTGCCTTACATAGGGGCGTCCAGGAGTGGGTACATGCCAGCCTAACCGTCCGCTCTACCGTCGCCGAGCCACATAACACTGCTCATACCAAATAGCTAGCCCTGATGTTCTGTGCAAATAAACACAGGCAGCAGCACAATGTACTGCTACCATCAGCTTTACAGTAACTTCTAAAGAACTCTTCATCACAGCTCTCTACGTATTTACGATCTTAAATTGATGAGGTTGAGCTAAAAGGTTTATTTGCTACAAAACATGTGGAAATAATCATCTTACACTAGCTTTCAAGTAAAAAAAAAAGTTAATTAAAATTAATAGACAAATTTATAAACCTTATAGAAAATGCAAAGTTTACACATCTTTTAATATAATTTGTATACATCAATATTTTGTGGTGTTATACAACTACATGATTTTTTTTCTTCTTTCCATTGAAAGTCGCGTTATATATATTTTATTTATATATTAAAATTTTATTTAAATATTTTTGTACTTACGCGACTTGTATTCTAATTGTAAGATGACATATATATATTAAGGCAACACAAAATAAAGAAATCACCTATATAATTCAAACCTGGATATATAGTCTTTTAATGTGCAATTAAAAAAAGCATTTGCAATATATAATATATAAAACTTATATATAAAAGCATATCTTATAATATAATGATATCCTATAAAATGTTTTATCTTAATTCAAAATAATCTCTAAATTTAAGCCTTTATTACACCATACAATTTTGAATGCAATTTTTCCTTGCAAGAAAATTTCATCTCCACACAAACAAATGGAGTTCAAGTTTTCTTGTAAGGAAAAATTGTATTCAATAGTTAGAAAAATTGTATCGTGTAATACCGGCTTAAGATTAATTAAATGTATAAATATACGACTGAAAGTGGCTTAATGGGGGTCTCAATATAAGATTAACTTCTGGTCTTATTGTGGGTATAAATACGTACTCTACCACCGCAAGTTTTTCAAGCATGGTAAGCTGTGACAGTTAAGGATTAACTCGAGACCTTTATGAGGCTTCGAGGATGTATACTCAAGTGTTGAGAAAAGTCATCTTCTGTAAAAAGATTATTTCGGTGATTATAATTACGCTGGATAAAGATGAAGCAACAAAGCGCATACAAGGTGCTGGAAGTAACATTTTCTTTAATATTAAGATAATGACAATTGCTATCTATTGTATTTAATTAATTTATCAGTCATTAGTTATTACCAGGATGAATGTACGTCCTTTTATTATTTCAATTGTTAATATTTTATACTGCATTGTTACAGGGTACAATACCCAAAACACATTATTTATATTTTTTACAGGAAGACACTCCAATCAGCTTGTATATATTAAATATTATATTTTCTATATTTTTCATATCAATTAAGTAATGTGTTAATAATATTGGATGCGATTCACGAAGAAGTTGGCCAGGTACAAAGTCACGTTTAGCTTAACCACATTTAACTATATACTTTTTTTACGTTTTATGTGTTGAACCACCTAGTTAAACGTGGTTAGAAACTTGGCTATTAACTGCTTCGTGAATCGCGCCCATTATTACTCATATTATAATGGCTGTAGCCTTTACAGTGTCCATTTTATATTAAGTCTTCAACTTGGTCGGAAAGCCTATTTTACTATTATAATACATAAATTGACGTTCATAATAATTAATAAAGATGATTGTGCAACTTATAAAAAATAAATGACATCGCTGATTAATATCTCGTATTGTCGAGTGACGTGATAATTCATTACCATGTTAGGTAATTAATAACTATATAATAAATAATCACGTAATAACTAAGAATTTAACTTTTAACACTTTCAAGACAGGCTTTAATTATTAAGGAGGATCAAATATAAAGGGCAATTGTCTTAAAGTTCCGATTCCAGATAAATAATTTTACGATAAGTATTTTTTTTTTTTAATCTTTGTCGACATGAATGACCTTTAGCAAAAGTGGTTTGTTTGGTTTTGGAACGTCAAGACTCGTGTGTGCTCCCCTCAAACATCTTATCTGCAAACCGCGTCGCCTGCGATAACCCGCCAACTATGGGTGCTTACTTGCAGACATATAGACGCAGCTTCCCGCGTGGACATACAGGAGCACCATACGTAATACTACTATAGCACACTGTTTTGTGCCACCACGCTGTTCTATACCGTGCAGCAGCACAGCTCCTACACACTCGCCCACGCGCAAGGAGCAGTAAGGAAATTGGAACCATTGATTTATTGAAATTTAATATTACAGCTTTCAATTAGTTGTACATCTATGTAATGATTCATTAAATAAAACAAAACATTTAAATATGGTGGTATTACTAATAAACTTATAGCATTTAAATTATATTTTTATAATTTTGGAATACAATGCTGGCACTAAAAAGTCCCAAAAAAGTACCAAAATTGTTAATAAAAAGAGACTGCAATAAAGATGGATAAATTTAATTATATTAGGAGATAGGCTTAATATTTGCAGCAATTGGTTACGTTAAATTATTCATTCCTGATAATATTGTTGGTGTATAAATTATATAAGGGAAAATAAGTTAAGTGTCAAATACAGATGACAAAACAAAGTCACGTGATTTGTCACATGAAGGATAACAACATTCTAAGGTGATATTTATATATTATAATTACACTATTACATAACTATTATCATAACTCTTATTTTTTATGAAACATCGTACTCATCTCTTCATTTTGAATTTTGATTAATATTAACATTACATTTGCGTATTGTCTAAATCTAATTTGACTATGTATTAGTTAATTATTAAGAAATACAATTAAGAAGTTTTAATATTAAAGTTAAAAAATTTAGTCATGAGGGTTAAAAGACATAATGCATTAGGTTGGATAAAAAATTAACTAATTGTAAGTGTTATATCATTATTATCAACACCTCCAATTAAAATGATGCATGATAGCCACACTACCCATTTATCTGGTGCTCAAGACATCGAGCTGTATTAAGTGCAGGCAGAGTACGAGGACTGCAATGAGCCGTTGCATGCATGAATCCAACTTGCACCACACACTCTCATTCAGCATTCAGTAGCACCGTTGCACTTGCTCAACGTAATAAAATTGGCACTATTCTGAACTAACAAAATCTTCGGATCTAAATCGAACATTTGCTTCTAACATTCAAGCTCTAATGTCTAAATAATCAGTCAACACATTGTTCACGATTTGTTGGTTGGTATGGCATATATGGCATTTGACAAACGTTCGGCGTGTAATCAATGCAGCAGTTTCTAAATATAATTATATAAAAAGTATACTATTATTTCTAGTTTCGTAACATTTGTATCAGATCTATTTTAAAATAGATTTCATTATTTTCTATTGATGTCACTTTGATTTTTTTTTTTTGTACAATTATTGTTATGTTTTACTTATCGAAACAAATTATTTTATTTATTTAATTGTACTTACCAATTGGCAGGGATCGCCAGCGCGTTTTTCTCTTGGATTTCTTGCCCATGATATGTGGCGTGCTCGTGCGCTGACAGTCAGCGTGTAGCCGTCATACGGCAGTCCCTAACTCGTTCGTTCGTCCTAGCAGACACGCGTGATGTGGGACGCGCTTCTCTTGGAGAACGCGACAGTGAACGTTTGAGAGGCAACTGCTGGGCCCCGCGTGCGCGTGAGAGTCCCTCGTGCTCGTCGTGCAGTGCTGCTGCGTCCGCGAAGGTTTGCTGCCGCCTTGCTGTCGCTGCTGCGTCGTCGCACCGCCGGTCCGTGCACAACCAACACCCTCACCGTTACCGACGACCGGCAAATGTGCGCGCCGCGCCTCGCAAGAGACATCACCGGAGAAAAGCTGAAACAAACATCACCGCTCACAGTTACTACTACTATTGGATTAAAATAACCGCGAACTTATTTAAACATATCTGCACGTGTAGTAATCATCAATCATGATTGCGTCAGATCTCATGAAACTGAATGGAAATAATAAAATTTACGTCTATGAGTGTGTACTTTTAAATTATTAAAAAAAAAAAAAAAAAAGAGTTTACAGATATTAAAGACATTGATTTGATATGCAGTATATTTACGTTCTTATTTATGTATTCAGCAGCTATTATTTCGTAAGTGACAGCTGGTTGGCTTATATATCTGAGAGGAAAAAATTATAATATTATGTTCTGGATCATCAAATACTTGACCAAGTATTATTGAGGTAGCTTCTTGCCAGCTGGGGATATATATGAACTTAAAACTAGCTAGTACATAAGTGCATGCGCTATCGCTCTTTAAGGATATTGATCAGAGCAACGAACGTATATATTATATCATATATACCATATCTTTTCAAATATAATACTACTATAATGTAGCATCAAAGAATGGGAAATTTGCTGTTAATTCTATATTATATTCAATTATGCATATTTATGCGCTTTGCTGGCATCTAACTCGATCTAAACCAAACAGAGTCATGTCCTATGAATAAAACTCTTTAAGTCAAAAAGTTATGAAAAACACAATTGAGTAAATCTGAAATCTTAATTTGCTTTAAAAAAAAATCAATGCCATAATAGGCAAGAACGCAAGAGTAATAAGTAATACAGTATTATATTTATGTTTATAGTTAACAAATATATATAATCTATGTCATGCATTAACCTTATTTTAGACAGTGCAATAAATGCAATTTTCAATTAATTTATGTTTATGTATTCACATTCATAATTTTTTTTTTCACTTTTTGTAATAATATATATCAAATCAATTTTAAAAATAGATCTGATATATATGTAAGGTAATTATATATTTAGGAATAAACGGTAATATTTATATTTTTAACTTTAAAATTTATGTTAAGTATATCACAATTTCAATACAAATTATGCATGTGTAATAATCAGGGGAAAAATAAATAATAATAATAATAATAATAATAATAACTTACGAGCTTATGTTCCGTATTTTGTACATTTATTTTTATTTCTCCCAACTTAATCCGTTATCTAATTTTATATGTATTTGTGTAGTTAATGAATTTTTACTTATGTACTTCTACTTAGTTGTACAACTCTCTGGAAGCAGGTCTCACAAACAGATTGTAAGGTTAAAATAAACGAGGACTCGTAATCTTCTTGTATTTATTTTACTTTTGCCTCAACTCTATGGCAGTAAGGGAACTTTAATTTTACATACATTTTTTTAACGATGCAGCTGCCAGTTTTGCTATAAGACCAAGTTTCCACCACTGCTATTCAGTTCAGTCGGAAGGTATTGATTTAAGCAGGCATGCCGCCCGATTTGGTACAACCCACGCCAGGGGACCGTTTCCTAGTCTATAATTTTATAAAAATATTAGCTATATACTCAAACATTAATATAAAACTTCTTAATAAACAATCCATTATTATAAATTGCTATTTATTGTTGATGGAACAGCACTTTCTAAACAAGAACACTATATCGAATACAAAGGAAGGAAGAGTAAAATGTTTATGTAGTAAATAATATACAAAAAATCTAAATTTACTCCAAAAATCTTGAGCCGCAATTGCATGGTTACAAAAATTAAATTTAATATTATAATTTACTGAAGAGGAGACACTTTTTTAATTTTACCACGGAAGATCTTCAAATTTATTGGTAATTATTATTTTAATCTTGAATTGCTCTTACTAGCACTCTACAAATTTACAGTAAAAATTTTACTTTTCATTCAATAAATTTCAAATTTATGACAACCATTATAAAATATACATAAATATAATATCCAAAGCGTTATTTTTTTTCTACATGCACGCAGCAGACTTAATATAGTAGTTTATAGATTAGTATTTAACTAAGGTCCACTTTTTATGTTTACTTGCTGGTGAACATACTAAACTATAATTATATAGGAATCGTGAATATGATTATGACACAAATCGCCTTACTGAGATGTAATGATCTGATTTTCATCAATTTATCAATCAGATGTGAGAAATGCAGGTTTCTTGGCCTTAATCATAATGTGAATATTTGTTACAAAATTACAAATGGTATTTGATCCATGCAGGTTCTGTACAATCTACGGTGTCTAATTATGAATGTTTAGGGCGTGCAAACCACATGGCAAGCAGCTGTCCGGAACAGATAGCACATTAGCAGGTTTGTCGTCTGCCTGTCGAATACATATATATGAAGCGCATGGCCTCCCGCCTGGATCACACGAACACTCCGTCCGCCGTGCAGCCGTGCCATCGCAGTACCACACATGCGGCAGGGGACCACGGACGGGACGGGGCTAATTATAAATGAGGCCAGTTGCTTGATGTGCTACTCACTAGACGTAGCTCAGGCACATGGCTTTGGTCGTAACCAATATGCAGCGATTGTCTATCAACATGCAGCTCAGCCTGCTGAGCTCCGCTACCGCTACAATGCCGCTACCATCGCAAAATATAATAATTGTTGTTTATTGGGTTATTTAATACATTGTTGTGGAGGAATTAAAAAAAAAGATTACAAGTTTCTGTACATTATACAAATATAATAATAAAATTATATTGTTATTACAACAAAAATATGAAAGCCAAATCAAGAAATGGGTCTTCGATTTCTCAGGATCAAATAACTTCAAGATTATTTTAATAATGGAAGCATATCTATAGATGGTTGGCAATTGCATGGCATATATTTTGACAACGTTGGGTTGCTCTGCTGCCAGTCACGTAGGTGTGTCGGGGAAGCACACACAGCGGCCCGCAGAAGAGAGCGTGCGCAGCAGCGTTCTGTCCACGTTTGTTCGCTCGCTCCTGCTTGGCCCACAGCTAGGGAAGACACGAGAATGCACTGAGGAAATCGAGAGAGGGACTGCATGCCGCAACTCAAAATAGACTCTCGAAAGCGAGAACAAACAAAACAAATTGATGATTTGAAATTAAGTTGCACTGTTGTCTCAACACTTTTATTTCCCTACGCCGATAAAAAATGTCTTTTTCACGGAGACAGCAACAAAGTTGTGTTCATTAAAATATTATCCTGCATAGTTTTACAGAATATATGTCACGTTTGCATAATAATTATGTATTGCGTGTTTGTTTAATTTTGTTTAATAGCAAAGGAAAAAGTTTAGAAAAGTATCTCATAAACACAGGGTGTTAAAAATATGTTGGACCGACACTTTTGAGTGCACAACAGTCTCAGCACTGGACAGACAGAGTTATGTTTACTGGAATTGGAAAAACTATAAAAATATAGCATTTATATAAATTTTTATTATTGAAATAAATTTTTAACCGCCATACAATGTACATAATATATAGTACGTTTCAAAAAAGGCTATTTATTGCTTTTATCAGTGACATATATTATTATCAATAAAAAAATTGAATAAAGTGCATTCATGTATTCATCTATATACTATAAAAACAA
The DNA here is from genome assembly GCA_949825025.1 of Siphlonurus alternatus. NCBI lineage: Eukaryota > Metazoa > Arthropoda > Insecta > Ephemeroptera > Siphlonuridae > Siphlonurus > Siphlonurus alternatus. Next base: position 12,665,546 of record OX463788.1, read on the forward strand.
TACTTATATATATTATTAAGAAACAATTTTACAGTGTTTTTAAATTCCATATATTTGAGAATCTCTTTGAATGAAACTGGAAATTTATTATAAATATTAATACACGAGCTCATAGGTCCTTTGTTCATAAGTTTGAGCCTACTTTTCGGAGGTAGTATAGTACTATTTAACTTGCATCTGGTACACATTTTTTACCTTTCTTTATTGACTGACCTGAAACACATGCAAGCTATAGCTACTAGCTAGGTCGTGAAGTATCAACGTTTCTTTTCATTTTTAGCTGCATAAGTTGACACTATAATTATCACCTTCCCCTCGTGCGGACAAGAAGGGCAATATTGCTAACATGACTACAGTATCAATTGTATCATATTCATACTTTTGAATCTCTCATATCGATGCTGACAACTCAAAGGTTAGTTTTAATAACAATATACAAAATTAATGAAATATCATACAAAAATATTGAGAAAAAAGGCAATATATTTAAAATTCAGAGCCTATTTTTATACATATATATTTTTTTTTACGATATTTCATTGATTTTTTATGTTGCTTTTAAAATTGACTTAATTGTGAGTTAATTGTCTTAATTGTCAGCAGCTATATACGGACATATTATGGACTTTCCTTATCAATATATATCTTCAGTGTGTAATACACAGCATATGCATATTATATGATTATAGATGAGAGAGATTTTATGTACCACTGTACAGGATACAACAACAATGACAAAGAACATAGTGTCTGTTTTTACCTCCATTCAGTATATATATTCATCGTGGATGTGGGTGAGCCAAGCTATCAACGACTTGATGCACGAGGACCCAAGCTTGATCATCTGTCCAAATTTTAGGCCAAATAAGAACAACAAACTTTATAATAATGTAACTTGTGTGAATGTCTGTTGTACAATATTATAGTCCCTCCCCAGTCTCAGAATACTGAGACAAAGTTGGCAAGATTTCTGTCTATAAACGTTGATTTAGGCTGAATGTCTCCAACACCTGCCAATATATCTGTTGCCCAGTGGTGAAAGTAGTTTCAAAATCTTACCAGTGCGCTTCAGATAGAGGCCTGAAGGGCCCAAACCCCCGCCGGAGGCGCGATTTTTTGGGAAAAAGGGGCGTGGCTTATTTTTTTTAATTGAAAGTTGCACTAAAATTGATTTGTAATTAATTTTTTAAATAGAGTGAGCGATTACATTTTTTTAAAGAATTTATTTTCTAAAAATATTTTATAACCTGCCCTCTATTAATTAAGAAATGAAAACCAAAAATTTCCCAAAGTTGGTGTTTCGGAGGCGTTTAACATGCAAAATTTTGGCACAGAAAACAGCATTTTACTTAAACTTTACTTGAACTATGGTACCAATTAAAAAATACGTACGTAATCTAGCATAAATTCATTAATGAATTTTCGATTTAAAAATAAAATATTTTTTTACGGAGCCGTTTAAAAAATATTGAAAATCCCACAAAATAAGTAAAATTAAATAATTATTCAAACTTTCAACCGATTAAAAAAAAAATGTAGTGTCGCATATTAAATTGCATGATAAAAAAAATATTCAAAAATATCTGTGCTGGCTAATGAAAATTAAAACATAACTTTTAATATGAAAAAAAATCGCAAACAAGTTGTCTATGTCTAGCAGCAGTGTTAATACAATAAAAATATTTTAATGAACTGTTTCACAATTTAGAATATTCTATAAATTTAATTAATTTAATAAATGATACATTTTTTTAAATTATTAAATTATCGTTTAAAATGTCTCAAAAATTAATTTAATAAAAAAATTCCAAAAAGATGTATAGGTTACAATTTTAAAAAAGTGATAACGACTACCAATTTATAGGAAAATTGAAGATAAAATAGTAAACCCAGTAAGCAGTAAACCTACAGATATTTAAAAAAAATATATAAAAAATTCCTTGATTAAAAAAATTTAAAAAAATTACATAATAAATAAATGTGTTCTCAGGCTCGCGCGCCAATAAAAAAAAGCTAGGCGTTTGTGAGAAAAATATTAAAATTAACTTTTTTATCGTAGTCTTTTAAAATAATGTTTTACTGTAGCACTTACTATTTATTTATAATGCAACAATTTTGTATCACAAATTGTCAATTTATTTTTATCTTTTACCCAATGAAAAATATAAATAAAAGTAAATACATTCAACATGGATTTCAATTACTTTTTTTTAGTACAAAATTTTGACTTTAAAAGAAAGTACGTGCAAGTTAAAACTTCGTGAGATAAATAAAATCCAAGTACAAGAACATGTATTGAGCATGATTATAATGGTTATATTTGCAAGTGTGATCCGTTCACACTTGCAAATATTGTTTTTTTCATTAAAAATTATTTATTTTTTTTTGTAAATTTCGATCAGTGTCTTACCAGTGCGCCGCACTGGCGTCAAATGTCTTACCAGTGCGGCGCACTGGTGCGCACCGGCTTACTTTCACCACTGCTGTTGCCATGCATGATTCTATGTTTTTCATTGTTGCCATGTGTAGTTATTAACATTCATTTTCAATATTTTCATCCCTGAGCATGCAATATCGATCTAATGCAGGCCCATTCGTATTAAGCCAAGTACCCGCAACTTTTCAACATCTGTCCATTTTGCAACAGTATCAGCATTACTAGTAGAGAAAAGAGAGTATCAAGGTGCATTTCCATGGAGCGATTTCGAGCGGGGCTTGGCGGGGCGAGAAAAGCGCACTTGCTACAATCTCGTATGGCGGCCATGTTGGCGATAAAATCGCTCCCCGCAAGGCGAGAAAATCCGCGCGAGCCTCTGATTGGCTGCGGCACGCGATTTTCTCGCTTTCTTTCGGCTCCATGGAAATTCACCTTAACTCTTTTTTCTCTGATACTTCATGCAGACCAATGAGACCATCCTACCAATATCGGTGACCTATGTTAGCTAAAAATATTGTGGCTATTTGTATATATATGTTCGTTATAAATCAACAATAAGTCTGAAAATAAGAGCCTGCAAATTAACAATATTAAAGGTCATTAGATGTGAATTTTAAAAAATCAAATTGTCCAGTAAGTGCATGCATGAGGCAGAGAGTGAGCGCTTTTCCAATTTTATTAATAGTTCATGTGTGCATTTCATGTAATTATATATGACGGAAATATAGTATATAATACTATACATACTAATTAAGTACACGGTGTAGGTTGGAGTAACTGTATGTAAATGACTATAACTACGTAAATCGCTTAAACAGAAAATACATTGTAATTTACAAGATTGGGTGTATGTATATAGTATATTATACTGTACTATATATACTTGATACAACATGTATCATACATAAGAACCATATTATGCTACGGTGACCTACAAGATATATTCGTGAATTTCGCGTTAGCTGAACAAACAATGCAATTTGCGACAAGCGGAAAGCTGTTTGCCGAGTGTCACATGGTGTTGGGCAGCCAGCCCAAGGTTGGTCCCCATGCGGAGACGTCGGCGTCCTATCCGTGCGTCTATCTCACGTGGGCACTGCTCACGTGCTGAATTGCCTCTGTGATATAAAAGTAATACAAATTTTCAAAACCAGATGGCAGGTGTCGGACGGAAGATGAATCATTGAAATTTTTATTATATCACACATAAACAACACAACTAATTTTATTTTGAAATTTACTATTTTTTTTAAAAACATTAATATTATAGAGTATCCAATGTATATATGTATAATTACTAATTATAGTGCTTATAATTAGTACAGCTAAGTGCATTTTATATTTTATATTTATACATAAAATATTAAATAATTTTAAAAAATTGATAATATACGAATCGACATAAATAAAATGTTCATGAAAATTTGCAGAATGAAAGTAATAAAATATGCGGTGAAATAAAATAATACTGACGCTAAATGGTTCGCAAAAAATCTTGTAGTTTTCCTTCGTAATTTCATAAATCACCCTTATCAGTTTTAATTATTATATATACAAAATGCAATGGTCCAAAAGTACAAATATTCCTTTTGCAAAAATTATTAGCATGGCATTAATGAATAAGTCATGACGTACATGTAACTTAACTTACTTAAAAAAATGTAGCATAAAATAATACATCATATTTAAATTATAATTATAATAGTGTGGCCCATAAAGTTAAATACCATGCATGTAATAATAATTTAATTGTACTCTGCATGCACAACATTGCGATAGCATGCATTAACGTAAAAATATAATGTAAATAAATAAATTAAATCGAATAAAAGGAAATTTGCAGTACTCTACAATAATACGTAATATATATAATTATTATTATATATTATATTGCATGCAATAATTAAAGTAATAGCATCGACATGAAAACTTTGCCTCAATTCAACTATTATTAATTAACCTCTATTCATTCAAGCTAGTTTTCCTTTAGCTGCAAGTACCGAAACAATCGGTAGTTTTTTTTTTTTTTTTTTTTTTTTTTTTTGCGTTATCAACTATATGTTTTTTTGGTACAAATAATCGTAACTTTCTCATTGCACGATTTTTTTCTGAATTTTTGCTTTCTTTATTTAATTTGCAGTTGCTAGTTGCTACATATATGATTTATTTTCTATAGTGCAAGCAACCCCATCTTTTGAAAGGGGTTTGAACTTTGAACTAAAGTAAATTAAAATCACACGAAACTAGAAAAAAAGGAAGAAAGGCCCGTTTTTACTGTGGCAAGATTATCATGATTGTGCTTATTGTAATCTTGTTTGTTTATCTTCTAGGCCCATACACAATTTACAAACTTGTCACTTGTCTGAAGTGTACCGCAGTTCCCTAGCTCGAATATACAGATATATTCGTATATATTCCTCCATATTATACATACCATGTGGTCTTATGTACAGTGTACACCATTAATAAATTAAATACCATATGATCTTTAAATATTCAATCTTAATTAAAAAAAATAAAATAGTAACATAACAAAAGTATTTAATAAACAATTTCTAATTGCAAATACTTGAAGGCAGGATACGAAAGAATATTCAAGCAATATCAGGGGCGGATCCAGCCCGCGGCTTTGGGGGGGGGGGGGGGCGGTGCCGTATCCCGCAATGTTAAATTTTGGGGTGGGAGGGGGGGCGACGGGTGGGGGGTGGTACTACCTTCAATGTATTTTGGGACCTTTGGGGGGGGGGGGGGGGGCGATCGCCCCCATCGCCCCCCCCCCCCCTTGGATCCGCGCCTGAGCAATATACATATACATGTATATGCTATATATATAGCAAAATACGAAATTAAATATATTTATCTTTACACTCGATGATTAAATACACAGTATGTTGAGTAAGTCAATAAAAATAATGATAGACTTCGTTATCAAAATAAAATTACGATGCAAAAAAAGAAAAAAAAAAAAAAGACCAAAAACTTATGAAATATATTTTTCTGTTGATAATTTTGTAGAGCACTCAGTCAATGCGATGCAAACGTGACTTGATAAGTTTGGCGGAGTATAAATTATCCGCACTTATCTATAAAACCAGCCCATGTCACCCATGTGCTCAAAGGGCTTGGTATATCGATTCGGCTAAACTCCATGTGCTTTACTGATAAGGAATAAAGATGGTCTGGAAAAAAGCAAGACGTCCCCACCGTTCAGCTCATTCATCGTGTGCCGCGATCGTCATGAATTATAACAGTATTAAATGTATTAATACTTACTGCAGTGTTTTAATGTAGATATTTTCCCTCTGCTGATAGTGCAATTAATTTTTGAAATGTACATACCACTATACCTATTATACTCTGTAGGTCATATACTATTATCTATCCATGAAATATGAATATATAAAAATCATTTGATCTTATTTATACAAAATATTATTATGTAAAAATAATATGGAACCTGACTCCTCGTACAATTTTATTTTGTTTTTTTATGCATGCCGTATAAATTAGGGATTATAGTAATCTTGATGCAACTAACATTATATATTATAATATCTAAACGATAATTATAATTATTTTAAGTTAGAAAAAAATAATGCAGTGTGCACACTGACATGTCAGGGGGGGGGGAGGAGATTGGAGCAGCATATATAATATAATTTTTATATTATATATGTAATATAATATTTTATACATAGAGAAAGTACATTGATTGCAAGTCCGTGAGGTGAATTCGCCTTTTGCTGAATGCAATAAATCGAGATCTCGTTTGTGAAAACTTAAAGTGCAGCCAGAACCTATAAATCTTTTCACTACGTACACATTATGGTGTTTAATACGAATCCGTTGACGACGGATAATGTTATTCTTATGAGACGTCATCAACGGATACGTATTAAACACCGTCATGTGAACGTAGTATTGTCACTAAAAAAACAAACAAGATTTTAAAATTTGAAACAAAAATGCTCCAATTAATTTCACAATAATGACACAAGACTTTGATCCGCTACCACGATGACATATTGTTTGGTGATTGCAAGGAAATCATCATGTAAAACTTAATTTATCGTGGTACACACCTTAGAGTTGTTGGTTCAATTAGTTTGCATTGAGAGTAGAGAATAGTACACGAATGTGCAATACATTAATTAAGTGGCAGTTCTCTCTACACATATGCCAGCAATCAATGTGTGCACCAATTATAATCCCTCTTGAGATGTTGCAACTTGAGAAGTTGATGGCTCTGCGCTTGCAAATTAAGACTAAATATAACGAGTCACCAGCCACATGTCTTGACTGTTATTCAGTCCAGTATTGTACTGTACATCAGGCAGTGATTGTTAAGGACTTTGTTATACGACCAAAACAATACTAAAAATGTAGTATCACCAACTTATAGGCCCCAATATTACAACTAGCAGCGAACTACTTATACATTTGCTACAATTAATTAATAGAAAGCAATCATCTAGTAAATACAGTGCAAAAACTATACGTGTGCATTAAAAGCATCGTACCTTGATCCCTAGGACAAAGCATTTTCGTGTCTTGTGCTAGAAAACAAGCTTCTCGTCTCTGAATCAATACGTTCGCGGCTGCAAGGGCGGCAGGCAGGCGCATGGCGCATTCGGAGCGGGTGCGCGGGGGTGTAGTAAAAGCTGGCAAACCCCTGTGCGTGTCTCTCTCTTTGGCAGGAAAGGAAGGCGCATGCAGCCAGGCAGCAAGGCAATCAGGGAGAGACGAGGCAACCAACGTACAGAACGTAACTGAGCAGCGCAACCAAGCCAAAAGTCACGAGTAATTGAAGCGTGCAATCTCATCTCCAATTCCCTATGCGAGTTGCAAACTCTGCGGTGTCTATATAATATATGCTCTATGCAAGTATTAATCTGCATAAAAGAGCTATGTAAGATATTAAAACTTGTCATTTAATCTGCCCAATACAACTTGGAATATGAATATTAGATAATAGGTTCTGGCAATGTTTAAACTAATTTTTTACATTGGGAAGCCATTGAAATTATTCACAGTTGAAGATTCATTGCAAGAGGAAAATGTACGATATGTATAATATATGGATTATTGGATATTGGCTTATGGATTTTTTTTTGTTATAGTTATTCCAATCATTTAAATAGACTCTTCATCTTGCAAAAACGTGCTTTGCGTCTCTGCTCAGTTCGAGAAAAGTTCTTTCTATCAAGCTGCAAAAATTTATGATTTCTTACCAAATAGTATCAAAAATATTGAAAGTGACGTTGTTTTTAAAAATAGCTTAAAAAAGATATTGATTGAAAAAGAGTTCTATTTAGTGAAACCATATTTTAGTAACAAAATTAGTGAAAGTGTTATGATTAATGTACCTGCTAATAATTGATTTTTTTTATTATTATATTTATAAATGGTTAAAATGTATATTGATTATGCTATGCTCTATGTTTTGTTTTCAGTGTCTGACGTGAACCATGTTGTATGTACAACCAGTTGTTCCAAAATAAAAATAAAATATAGTTAATTACAATGAAATTGTATTAATATGTTATTTCTCAACGAATATAATTATAATATATATATATATATATATATATATATATATATATATATATATATATATATATATATAATATATATATATATATATCCTTTGTACGTTGAGTGTACGTAGCCTGGTCATGCGCGCACATGGCAATATTATCGGTCAGTTCAATTGCCATGGTGTCCTGTCCTTCAATGTTAGCAAACTGATTTTTGCCGAACTAAAACATTTTAAAAAGAAGGCATTCACAAAGCAGTCTCGATTAAAGTCTTTTGACCATATATATGGCATCAATGGCATGAAATCGTGACTTACATCTTTGCAAATATCCTTTAAATATATATATATATATATATATATATATATATATATATATATATATATATATATATATATATATATATATATATATATATATATATATATATATATATATATATATATATATATTTAAAGAATATTTAAAGGATTCACGGTTTGAAGCTCATAGGAGTCATAAGGGTAATGGGTAGGGATAAGGGAGGGAAATAAGGATGGTGGTCATGGCCTCCTTTGTAAAAAGGAATTATACTTATTACAAGTATAATTCTTATGTTGAGTTGGAATAATTCAGTATAATAAAAGTATACTAATTGTAAGTTACACAATAAATTATACTAGTTTTAGTTTATTATAATAAATTATAGGAAAGCATAGAATTTTATTATTATATTTCTAAAAATATCATTTTTTTTTTCAATGTATTAAAAAAATATATAAAAAATAAGCTTCACATTGAACTCTATATGCAATTGTCGCGAAACGGTTTAATATTTCTATAATTTATTATAATAAATTAAAACTAGTATAATTTATACTTTATTACACTAAATTATTCTAATTTAACATAGGAGTTATACTTGTAATAAGTATATATGATTCCTTTTTACTAGGGCTGTTACGCGTATTCGCTAAGATGAGACTGAGGGAACCAATGGAAAATCTCAGTCAGGACAGACACCTCCAATTTTTATTAATAGACCTGCTAGACCATGATGTCCAAAGCCTGGGGAATTATTTTATGTGGTGTAAAAATTTTACACAATTATGAATTTGTTCGACAGTAGAGGCTTTTATTTTAAAAATGCTTTTTTGTATTACTAAACACAGTACACTAGATACAATAAGTCAAGTTAGATATAAAAATATTCAGTTTAAAGGGCCAGATCTTGCAGTTCCAGTTTGATTCAATGTTTCCAGCAGTTGCATAATTATATATTACGCTCTAACGCGTTATGGACGCTCGACGATCGCAAATAAAATATGAATTTTTATCATTTATAACAAAGACTCATTACATACAGTACCTCTTTTATATATAAGTTATTTATATAAGTATATAAATATGCATAAGAATAAAAATGTATATAATTCTTAAGGGTATTATAAGATAACACGAAGCATCGATTGTTGTAGTCCCATTTTATTAACATGTAAACCTTAGCAACCTAATAATAATTCTGATTTTTTTTAGAGACAGTTCTTAGCACCAAAAAAATGTGAAAGAATTTTCAAAACAATTAGACGATCCCGTTTTTTTAAATTAATTTCTTAGTTTAGGTATCCATGGGAAAGCCTTATATATACTGAAAATTTTAAAAAAAAATTAAAAAACTGGATCGTCCGATTGTTTTGAACAATTTTCTACATTTTTTTGGTGCTAAGAACTGTCTCTCAAAAAAAAAAAAAAAAAAAAAAAAATCAGAATTATTATGAGGTTGCTAAGGTTTACATGTTAATCAAATGGGACTACAACAATCGATGTTTCGTGTTATCTTAATTACCCTTAAGATATGACATAAAATGTTCTGTATATATATATATATATATATATATATATATATATATATATATATATATATATATATATATATATAAATAAATCAAACTGGATTTTCTATATAATATATTACACTACATAATATATATAAGCAATTTTTGTTTTTTATTTACAATAATATTTTCAAGTCTTTCAGTATAAATTTCATAGTAGTTTTTAAGTTATTTTCTATTGAAAAAATGTAGTAAAATGTTCCGCAAGCAATATTGAAGTTTCTTTTACATAAGCCTAGCTATCTTATTTTTCCTTTGGGCCAGTGCCAATAACTGTTTTACAGGCCTAAACGTGACAAATGTGATGTGACAGTTTTATTTTCTAACAGAAAATGGTATGTAGTCTAAAGGTCTAAGCTATACTTTGTAAGATTTAATGCTATTGTACACGTTTTTTGTATTTTTATAAAATAGTAATAGTTTTAGTTGTAATATATACGCATACTGCATACTTGTAATTGATGACGAGAAAAGAACATACAAAATTCAAATATTTTGTAATTTGAATTAAGTTAATTTATTGCATAATATATAATATAAATATATAAGTATACGTATATAGTATGAACACTATGAACACTATGAACACTTACAGTGAATGGACTGCTCAGCAATCTTTTTCATTTGCCCCATGGGCTCTTTTTATTATTTTGACTTGTACATTGTGATATATATGATATATGTGTATGTTTGTGGCCATCATGAATGAGATAATAAAATAAAATAAATATAGATATTGCAGCTAGTATCACGAAATTGAATAAAAGTAATGTTTGTAATTTTTATTATAAAAAATTTAAAAAATACTTCACAGTATATAATAACATTCATGCATATAATTAATTTGCAAGTCTGTCAATTTTTTAAATTTTAATTCAGATTCGAGATCGATTAAGATTTAATTCCAATAACATATTTAAAATTATCTGCGCTAAAAAAGTATAACGACAATTAAAGCGACAAAAATGATTGTACTTACAAGCTATAATCAGCATTTTCAAATATTAATTGTCAATCACAGGAAGTAAGGTGCGAGGATCGAGCGGGAACCACTAACCTTTTACTTTATTCAGAATAATAATATTTGTGTTTTAATAGTTAGAGGAAATTTCACCTAATGCAGCACTTGTCAATATCACACTCCAGCAAATTTGCTTTAACGCGCAATGATTTAAACATTCTAAATAAAGGTCATAAACTAAATATAGCTATTTATATAGTATAATTATTATATCAAAATATTATATATTATATTATAGTATAGTCTAATGAGTTAGTGATAATGTGATAATAATAAGTTGCCCGAAGATACTTTTTCACGTGTTATTTTGTAATTTTATTTAATTTTAGGAAGCGCTGTTTTGTTAATGCTGTTTATTTGTTTATGTTTTAGGGTCCGGTTGTGATTGTTATAATATTTAAAAATGACAAACCCGTACGTACGTGTTGTACTTGTACATGCAACCAATGATTAATTATTAAATAAATGAATTGAATTTCATTAACTACGCACATTGGTTAAAACGGCATAGAAATAATTTAAAGTAGAGAGCTAGAGTGCATGAGCGATTGCATTTTTCTTTAATATTTTATTTTCTAAAAATAGTTTCACCTGCCCTCTATTGAGAAATGAAAACCAAAAAATTCCATCTCAAGTAGCTTCCTCACAAAAAAAAAAAAAAAAAAAAAAAAGTTGGTGTTTCGGAGGCCTTTAACATGCAGCCTTATAGTATACGTACAGAAAACTAGCTGCATTTTACTCAAACTTCGTCTGAACTACATGGTACAGTCCCAATACTCCCAATTAAAACATACCTACTCAATCTATGATGAATTCTTTAATGTACTTCAAATATATATATTACGGAGCCGTTTTTCCGGAAATAATATTGAAATTTTTGTGGGTTTTAATTCTCATAAGGATTAACTCTCAAGATTTTTTTCGTAATTTTTTTTTTTTATTTGAGAATTCATTAAAGAATTTATCATAGATTACTTAGGTATTTTTTTATTGGTACGATAGTTCAGACATAGTTTGAGTAATTAAAAAGCTGTTTCTGTAGCATATAAGGCTATAATAATAAAGGCAGTAAAGGCTGCATGTTCTATTAGGTTCTATAGGCCTCCGAAACACAAAATTTGGGAATTTTTTGTGGTGAAGCTATTTGAGATGGAATTCTTTGGTTTTCATTTCTGAATAGAGAGCAGGTTAAACTATTTTTAGAAAATAAAATTTAAAAAAAATGCAATATCGCTCACTCGCTACTTTTTAACGTTACAAACGATGACTATACATTTCAAGTGATGTTAATTTTGACGTTGGTGCGGTTTTTTTAATTTTCTAAAAGACCTAAAATACAGATCGAATTGAACTGAATGTTTTTTTTCCTCACACCTTCTCCCCCTTCAAGTCACGTACTCAATGCTAGGACATTCAAAAGTGATCCAGCGTAAAAATTGTATTACATTTCTACATTTATAACTTAATTTAATTCCATGTATTATTATATTATTATGTGACGTCTTATTATATTTTAATTTTTTTTATATGTTTTCACGTTGTTCCAAATTAAGTGAGACTTCGTCAATATATATGCAATCGATCACTCGCGTAATTAAATCACAATCTTCTTACCTCATGCTAGCTCTTTCATATTGTTTTCTATTTTTATCTCTCTCTATAATATGACACGAATGAATCATAAAATTGATTTTTGATTGCAATAACTTGTTAATTCATGTTGTTTTATTTTATTTAATTATTATTTTTTTTTTCAAGGTTTTATGACGAGAACCTCGAATTTACAAAGTCCCAATTTTTCGGTCCCTTCAACTTTGTAAAATCGAAGTTTTACTGAATATTACGAGTATGACTAGCTGGCAGTCTGCAATTTTTGCCTTTATTTTACTTGTGTAAGATAAAAAAAAAGGCAATATTGAATATGATTTAATGACGTTATATAGTTGCTATATGTTCATCAATCATGAGTAACAAAATTTAAATACTTTGCAGCATTAATAGTGCGTTTTCGTCACTATATAATTTATTTTATATTGGTATTCATATAATGTGAAAATTTTGTGATGAAAAGGCGCTTTTAATGCTTCAAAATTTAAGTACCACCATCTAAACTGGAGAATTTAATACAAGAAACTAAAATTGAAATAATTTCACAATCTTATTTTTTTCATTTTTTTTTTTTTTTATTAATTAACTGATATATTTTACACTTTACAGTAATTTTCATAAAATAACAACTTTCATAAATATACATATTTCACAGTTAAATAAGTTGAAAACCTAACAATATATGGTTTATGTGGAGAAGACACCACTGTACTTGTTTAACAATTATTAAAATGAATAAAATGATAAAACTGTTGAATGTCACATTGGATATTGCTCAAGAGTAGTGGGAAATAGGAGAAGTTTTGACTTACAAAATGGCTTAGATTCCAGACAGTAGTGAATTTGTGGAAGTTAATGATAGCTGGCAAATTAAATTTAATATTTTGTCAAACTTGCAAAATTAAGAAAAGTTGTAAAAACATTCAATGCTTATTAACAATCTTCTAGAATAAATACAGAAGGATGATTCAACATGCATTAATGCCATGGGAAATGTGTGATTAAAACGTTGAGATTTGTTATCATCTTCACCACAGAAAATATCTTTGCCAGAGATGGAAACAGTATCTATGTTTAAAAAAACTATTTTAATTATATTTTCCAATTACTGGCGAAGGAAATTTTCTAAAGTAAGAATATTGTACATTTGTGAGTTTTCTGTCATTACAAACTTTGTTCAAAAGTTGAATTTGATACTATATTTATAAATCGTCAATTTCTTGTAATTATTGATCTAATTATGAGATGTAAATCATAAGTGAAGTTTGCTTCTTGTCTTATCCAACAAGCCTGCCGACTCAAAGCCCAATAGTCTTTTTTTGTGAACATTATCAAGATATCAAGATATGATTTAGCAGAAAAAGTTGTAATATGGATATTCAGTATTTCTTAAAAATCTGATGATTTTATATACATCCTTCAAAAACAAAAAGTATTTAACTTCCTTCTCATAAACATAACTTGATACTATGTCAACAAGTGGGACATATAATGTTTGAATCAGTAGGCTCAAATACAAAACAAAAAATGAAAATAAAAATCTGTGTCACATTTAATAAAAACTACTGTATTTTTAAAATATATTTAAAAGGTTCAATTGATGGTTATTTTCTGCTTCATTTGTTCAATTTTCCATACAATAAATAATCAAATAAAGCAACATATTTATAACCATAATAACAACTAGCATTTTGTCACAAGTTCAACTTGCAATCAAGACAGCATCAACTTATCAGACACAAGAGATAGGAATGAGGCAAGCCAGCTTCAACACATAGTGAGCAGCACACGACTGTGGAATACTGTCTTCTCACCTCACTCACTGTAAATACAAAAAACTCCCCTTCTTGTGTCTATATAATACTTTCAAACATAAAATGTTAAAACTATTTTCTATATGTCTATCAGACTAGAAATTTCGTATGGAGTGCTAAATTAAGTCTTTTAATACAGTCAAAATGAAATACAAATACTTAATAAACCTGAAGTTATATTTAAAGAGTGAAGGTTACAAAAATATGTTAGTTTCAAACGCAATAATTAAAAATTACAAATTTATTGAAAAGCAATCAACGTTATAGAGATAATTTAATGGTAACGTTTTGCTAAAACTTTAGATATTGCATCCTCCATTTATATATAATGTTGCAGTACCAAGTAGATCAACAAATAATTACAAACGTTAATCATTTTAACAAAAAATGCTTTCTATTTAAGTGCTGATCAACACAACTTAAATGCCCCATTGTCATGTATACATTCAGTAAAACCTTAATTTTATAACACTAAAAATAATGTAAATGTTTCCTGAAATCAATATTCTTTAAAACAGTAACATCATAATAGGAAGAAAAATAGAATATATGCACTGCAGTTTGAGTGTTGCAGATTTTAAAAGATGTTAGTTGGAATATAATAATATTATGATTACATGAAACATTATACAGTAGTTAATTTTTTTAAGTTGAAGAATATTATGATTACATTAACATCATAGTTAAAACTCAATCAACCAAAGGATACCTTGCAGCAAGTTTCATGAACAGTCAATTCACACTCTAAAAATAAGCAAAATTTAGAAGTGTGGGTTTCATTTATTCAAAATACAAAATGTAAAATGTACCGTAATCAGGGGTTTGATGAATGAAAACACAAAAAACATTTTAACCTTATAATCAGTAGGTAAATAGAAAATGAAAGTGTTGCTGATCAGGTCTATGGTTTCTATATATATATAATTAAGTCAGGTAGTAAAATTACAATACTATTTTCTCACAGTAATTGAGTCAAGTTTTGTAAATCTGTCTTTACAAAATAAAAGGAAATGTGATCCTTGACATACCAGACATACTATATTATATTCATATTAACTATTTTGTCTTAGTTTTAAATAAAATTTTGTTAAATTTACAGAATTAATGAATGTTGGTCAGAACTTGACACAGTGCAATATGATTTAATTAACAATGTCAACATGCATAGTATAATTATATTTATAATGGAGTATCAACCTCCATTTTTTTTATTGCAAAAATGGATAGAGGGTGCAAAGTTTTGCTACCCTGATATTTTTTAGAGCCCGGGAACTATTTTTAAAAAATTATTGAAAGTTTTTTTTGTGACTTCACGAGACGCCGCTCCTTAAGAAAAAGATAGGACTTGCCGCCGCGTGACGTCACAAAAAGGACTTTCAATATTTTTTAAAAAATACTTCCCGGGTTCTAAAAAAATCTGAAAAAAATCAGGGTGGCATAACTTTGAATGCTCTATCCATTTCTGCAAAAAAAAAAAAAAAAAAAAAGAAAAAAAAATGATGTTGATACTCCATTCACCCTGCTATCAATTTTTGCCATATATTGTGGGTACAATTTAATTTATGAATAGTTATTTATTTTTACGAGTTCATAACATAAATATAAACCGAGTTTATTTAAAATATACATGGGTCATAATTCTTAAATTGACCAGCAGAAATTTTTAAGACCCACAAAAATTTTAGAAACTGGCTACCAGTAATTAATATTTATTCAGAACTACTAAGCAAAACATTTGTTCTGTGTGGAATCCTCAACAGAATATTAAAAGAATACCAACAGAAAGTGTCAAATTTCCATTCTAAAGTTAATTAAAAAAAAATCACATAATTTCTAATACAGTAAATAAAGAGTAAAGTTAACTCTAGAACTCAATAAGTGACAGCCACGGGTATCAATGCAACGTCCTTTTACAATCTTAGATCTATAAAGTTAAGGTTTTACTATAAAATACAGATATGCACTTTTATCAATTGATAAAAAAAATTGCTCACTTTTTAACTAATGTCGAAACAGCACCCTTACATTAAAATAAAAAAAGTTGAGCACTTTAACTATAGGTACTCCATAAAAATGTTTTTCATTGTTTTTCACACTCTTAAAGGAAGCAGTGTAAACACTCAGAGGGTGACTTACTACTGGCTGCACTGCTAAGGAGGAAACTTGGGGAGCACTCCTAACTAGCTGGGGCATGCTAGTGGAACAGATCATCAAGATCAGGATCTCCTCTCTGGATGGCTGGGTTACCAATAACTGCCACACTGGGTTCAGGTCGCTCTCCTTGTGTCACTCGAACTTGTTTCGCTGCACGCCTCAGTTGCTGCAGGAATTCTGGCATACCTGACAAATTAAAAAAAAATATATATATTTGAAACAACATATTGACGTAGTAGCAAAAAAATATCCTAACTCCATTGATAAGCCGGAACAAAAATATCCTAACTCCATTGGTAAGCTGAAAAAAAAATCCTAACTTTATTGGTAAGCAAAATGGAGTTAGGATTTTTTTTCCAGGTTACCAATGGAGTTAGGATTTTTTTTCCAGCTTACCAATGGAATTGGGATATTTTTCTGCTACCACGTCAATATCCAAAGACTAAAAGAGTTCAAGTGCCTCATAAGGAGTTTTCAACAATAAAACTGTCCATTTAAATGAAAATTTGCTATTATTATTCTACAATTGGGTGGTGTTGAGTGCAACAGTTTTCCTGTCAGTAAACTTCCCATGAGACACAGACATCATTAGGTTTCTGCTTATCATAAATAATAAGTTGTTGTACTTTTCAGCAGGTAGCTTAAATTAAACTACCTTAAATTACTTTATTAAATATAAACAAAGACTAATTTAAAAAATATCTATCTAATGGCATATGTAATAGGCAATAATGTTTGCATTTTTTATTTCACAACTAGAAAATATGTATACATAAAATTAATGCTTTTCTGAATTTGTTCCGATTTTTTGGAGTACAGTTCGGGAACAAATTTTAAAAACATATTTAAAACATCTGAATTAGGGTGGTACTACCTGTTAGGACAACCGTAACATCATCATTAATTAATTTAATCTAATCATTTAATTTAATCACAGCACGAGAAAATGACGTCATGGTTGTCACATCAGGTAGTACCACCCTAATTCAGATATTTTAAATGTTTTTTTTTTAAATTAGTTCCCCCACTCCAAAAATCTGAAAAAATTCAGAAAAGCATAATTTTATGTATATTTTCTAATTATGAAATAAAAAAAAATGCAACCATTACTGTCTATTTTTAAAATTAAATTAGGATGGCATGTTTGATTTTCTGGAAAATATTTTGCAAAGAAAGATTTTTTTTTTAATTTAATTAAAAATAAACAATTTAATTTAGGACATTTGATAAACTAATTTTAGTGTATTACATCTATTTAGGTTGAATTTTCTTAAAACTTTTGTCTCCTTAACTTGATTTCTTAATTTTACATTAATAAATTGTGCTGATTGGGAAAAATAGTCATTTTATCTGAGATAACCTTCTAAAAAAGATCAACTAAATTTTAGTTCTTGCTCTTAAAATATAAAATTATAACTATTACAAACAAAACAAGATTCTCAATATGCCAGTATTTTTCACAATTTTTTACTGTAAATGAACTGTGAGCTACAACACTCCAAATTCAAAGTGCACACCTTTATGAATATGATAGTAGCCCTTAAAAATAAAAACAATGGGAACTTTGAATTTAAGCTGACAGAAGAGAGGGGAGAAGGAGAGGCTTAGTTATCAATCTTAGCATGAGGAGTTTATTGTTATTGTTTATGAGAGAAGGTGGAAATTTCAGTCAGGTTTGATTATATGAAAGCATAATCAGCATTGAGATACTCACCACGTATACCAACCCAGGTCACCACAGCTGTGGAGATGGCAGAACCAGGATCATCAAAGTATGTGAGGCAAAACTCAATACCGGGCTGCAACAGTAAGCATATCATAATTAAGTCGACCTGTTTTCAAGCTGTAAATTGAATTATAATTGCCAGGGTTAGTATAAAAATTAAAATTTGGTGGAAAGGGGAGGGGGGAAGGGGGATTGGAACTGAGGTGGGGGAGAGGGCAGGGACTTTTATTTCTTATTTGACTCAACAAGCTTTTTGTTACTGATAATTCTTCTTCATATTTGCAAAGGTGCTGCCAGCAGTACACATATTATATCATATCACACATATTTTCTTTACCAATGAGATACAAGTAAAAAAAAAAAAAAAATCCTATTGATTGAAAAAAAAAAAAAATCAAAGTAGCATAATGGAGTATCGATCTCACTTTTTTTATTGCAAAAATGGATAGGGGGTGCAAAGTTATGCTACCCTGATTTTTTTCAGTTTTTTTATAGCCCTGAAAGTATTTTTAAAAAATTATTTAAAGTCCAATTTATGACGTCACGAGGCGCCTCTTCTTAACCTCTTCTTGACCAAAAAATGTTATTGAAAAAAGTGCTGAGAAAGCATATATTAAATAATTTGCGTTAATGTGAGCTGTAATACCATTCTATTAATTGTATTCGTGCTTCTGTTTAAGGCTTAACCTGAGAAATTTGGACGAAAAATTCGCTACAACAAATTTTCTTCAAATTAATTTGGTGGACTTACAACAATCGTCAAATTAGCTCTGAATTTTTTCGGAATTTTTTAACCGTTGGTTTAATTATAATTAATTTATTTAAATGAGAATTTTGTATCCTTCCAATGTTAAATTTGTTAATTAGCATTGCAAAAAAACTAAACAACAGATTCTTTTACTTTTTTTTTTACTAAAACCTAATTTTTTAGACTATTTTTCTGAATTTTTTTCATTATTTTGAACCGTGGCGATGATCGTTTCCTATATGTGATGAGAAATGTGGCAACGTTCTCAAGGACTGATGTCACCACCCCCTCCTAAAAAATTATTCGCATTCCAATGCAAACAGTGTTGCCACTATAGCCACGCCTCTTGACCTTGACAGACAAATTCTCAGGTTATACCTTAAGTTGAAGGGTTTAAATTTGTTTGTGCTTATTTTTTATTGTGTTGTTTTTATCTTTTGTTAATGTTATTAATGTATTGTTTTGTATTGTTATTTTAAATAAATATAGGTAATTTTGTTTAAGCTTACTATAAGTGTTGAATAATTGTATGTAACTCAGTTCCAACCGATAGGGCTTCATTTAGGGCCTTGGTTGGACTGTATTTGTCTCAATTTAATAATAAAAAACTTTTAAAAAAAAAAAAAAAAAAAAAAAAAAAGAAAAAAAAAAAAAAAAGAAAAAAAAAAAAAAAAAAAAGAAAAAAAAAAAAAAAAAGAAAAGGATAGGACTTGCCGCAGAGTGACGTCACAAAAAGGACTTTTAATGATTTTTTAAAAATAGTTCCAGGGATGTAAAAAATCTGAAAAAAATCAGGGTAGTATAACTTTGCACCCTCTATCCATTTCTGCAATAAAAAATTTTGAGGTCGATACTCCATTTGATAACCGCCATTCATTTCTGCAATAAAAAAATTCATATGTACGTTGCTAATTGCAACTGATCCACACTACACAACTTTTATCCCCTTTCAACATCATTGCCTTGATTAACTGTCTCCTCCTATTCATTCTGCGATTCAAAATACACGGTAATTTGGTAATTAAAATAAAATGTCATAGAAGAAAAAATTACAAAAAAAAAAAAAAAAAAAGCAGCAGAAATTAACCTCTCCATAATTGCCTTGATATCTCCACAGATTGACAAGGATGAATTTCACATTTGAATACAGCAGATTATATAATATACAAATATATCAAATGCTATTCTATGAAAAAAAAAAAAAACGTTTTTTTGTTTTCTTCAGATAAACAACGTGCATTCTCAGGTGACACTATATTTACAACCAATAGTCATTATTGGTACACACCTGGTCAAAGCTGATGGTGGGTTTGATAACCATGAACGACCAGTAGTGGGTGACCCGATGCACTCCAGACCGAGGTGGGGATCCTGGATGCTCCGTACTCTCACATCCAATCACATAGCGTGTACGGTCAGGATTAACTATGGTTCGCCTGGTGAAGACATAGTCTCGATTCGAGAGAAACGACTGCATAGAAAAACATATTAATTAAAAAAATACATTGTACGAATCAATTTAAGCAGTATTTAACTTTAAGACTGCAGTATTTAATAATAATTGCAGGTACCACAAAACCAAGAGCCCACAATTAGTTTACTAATTTCATGCTGACTACAACCCGGATTAATTTTTTAAACAATGAAATTATTTTGAAAAACTACAATGAATAAATTTATGGGTTGAGAAATAAATTAATTTCAGCTCTAAACTTCTAATTTGAGTGAAAAATAAACTGTAAGCCAAATTTTTTATGCTGATATTTTTGCTATTTTTGGCTATGAAAATGCCAAAAAGTTGGACGTAGATGCCACACATGCAGAGAAAGCACACAAGTTTTAAAAAAAAAATTGATACGCTAGAACTTCGACTTAGGAGTTAGCATTACTTTTTTAGACTGGCAGGCTTTACATTAAATTTTGAGGCGACAATATGTAATTTGTTTAATGTGCTGTATGTATGATGTTACAAGACAATTTTCTGACATTTATTAAAACCAGTGGTGGCTCGTGGGATTGGATATAGGGTTGGCTGTAGACAGTGGCGTAAGCTCATCACATTCGGGGCTCTCTGCCTTCTGCAGTGCAATTTTTTTTTAGTTTTTTTTTTTTTTTTTCTAAAATATCTACCATCATTCATAAAAAAAAATCATTTAAATACAAACAGTAGCTGCACTCAACATTATATTTTCTACAAAATAAAATACTGTAATTTAACTCAAGTCTCCTATGCCTTGAAATGAAATATATTATAATTTAATGAAAGACATAATAAATTACAGTTTTTGTTTCGTTGTCATGAATTGCTACAAAGATGCAAATGATAAATAGTAAAATCTTAAAAAATAAAGGAGTATTTAAGGATTAATGTCAGTGGGTTCAATAGAAAGTGAACCCCTCTGAAAATTTCAGCAAACCTTCATGACACAATGAAATAATTTTCCTTGAAAAAAAATTAGGCCAAATTCGGTGATTTTTTTTTAGATATTCAGCATTGAGATTAGCATTGTTTTAAATGGAGACTTTTAGTCAAATCAGTATCTTTTCACACGAAAAAATTAATTACTCAAAATTTTACACTGATCAGCAAAACAAGTTATTCTGTCCTTTATTTTATGGACTAAAAATATTTTCAGTTTATCATCGAAAAATTTTGAGCAATGGCCGCCGCGGTGACATTAATCCTTAACCCTAGCATTACCAGGGGGGAAAGGGGGGGGGGGTCATATCGATTTGTAAATCTTTTAAAGCGGAAAGAAAGTGTAAAATACTTCTCCAAAAATTCTGTAAAAATGAAACAATTTGTAATCTTTAGTTAGGCACCCAGCAATGTATTTCCACAAAAAAATTAGTGAGAAAAAAAACTTTAATTTTTTTTTAACACATATTATATAAATAGCGGATCATTTCGATCCCCCTCTTCCCCTCTTGGTAAAACGTGGGGAAAAAAAAAGACCTTGGTAATGCTAGGGTTAACAAGCAGTCATGCTGTGTGTAGGCTTACCGGCCACCGGGTCTCCCAGTATAGAATCTCACTTCCTGAAGAGGCCTCTGCATCCAACACCTGCAGATTAACTGCAGTTGTATCCCACTCACTGCAACCACATACATCAAATTACATGGATACGGTTGTAACATAAATAGCAGCATTTACCACCCCCCACCCATTCACTTTTAAAATTAACAATGCATGATTGCTTCTCCCCCCCCCCCCCCCCCCTCCACACACACACGCTCTCCCAGCCGAGCGCTGGATTCGCCATTGACTGTAACAATCACACCTATAATCTTACAACATAAAAAATAAGTTTCTTATAGATTACGAACAGCACTGTAAAAAAAAAAAAAAAAAAAAAAAAAAAAAAAATAATTTGAAAAGCAAAATTTCTTTTATAATTTTAATTTAATGATTCATCTCAGGTACTTTGGAGTCAGCAGAGGATATTTCAGTCTGAAGGAATCAAATAACATACATGGATTTGAAAATGTTCTAAAACTTAAAGAACGAAACTTTCAACGTAAAATGAAGATAAAATTAGTTCCTTTCACTCGATACCATTAATTTTCACGTGTACTAATTATTTACCTCCAGCTTTCATCGAGATAGATACTGAAATTTGACTCTGTGACATCACAGTAACATCATCAAGTCAATCTTTGTCCGTTGGCCAGATAATGTCATCGTGATGTCACACAGTCAAATTTCAATATCTATCTCAATTAAAACAGGGGTAAATAATTAGCACAGATGAGAATTGATAGTATCGAGTGAAAGAGAATTATTATATGTACCTAGCAAGTGAAGGTTTCATGCACTTTTAATCACTGATGATTTGAGCAAATGGACAATATGCATGACATTTTTTTTTTATTACAGAAATGGATAGAGGGTACCAAATTATGCTACTCTGAATTTTTTCAGATTTTTTTGAGAGCGGGAACTATTTTTAAAAAATTATTGAAAGTCAGTTTTATGACGTCACGGGCATTTAGCGCCTATCCTTTTCTTAAGGACAGACTCCTCGTGACGTCATAAAATCGACTTTCAATAATTTTTTAAAAATATTTCCCGGTCTCTAAAAAATCTGAAAAAATTCAGAGTAGCATAACTTTGCACTCTCTATCCATTTCTGCAATAAAAAAATGTCATGCAAATTGTCCATTCAAAGAGGCGGTTTCCTCACAACAGCTACATTTCCATTTTCCATCCATAAGGCTCCATTTTAAATTTCAACCTCAATTTTTACAAAATTGGTCAGACAGATCAACTTCAAAATTTGTATGCCACCTATTGATGCCCCGAGTTCAATGTTCCCTGCAAGTCTTGCTCAATTCAAGGGGGTCAATTAAACTGATTAAAATCAACTAAAATCAATCAATCATCATTAATTTCAATTAAAAAACAAAAAACAAATGAAGCATGTAAGTTACAGATTTTAATCTAATAATTTAACACAATTATATTTTTGTCTATATATATTGGAATAAAATCAGGGACCGGATGCACGCGTTTTTTTCGTGCATCCGAGATGCGCATCCGGATGCAAATTAATTTTTCGTGCATCCATGGATGCGCATGGATGCGCATCCGGATGCAAATTTATTTTTCATGCATCTGGGATGCGCATCCGGATGCAAATTTATTTTCCATGCATCTGAGATGCGCATCCGGATGCATTAATTTTTTCCCGTGCATCTGGGATGCACGGATGCGGATGCAAGCCCATTTTTGCGCATCCGTGTGCATCTTGCATCTGCATCCGCATCCGATCTTTGGTTTTTATAATACACTTTGTTTCTTGTAATTTTTAAACGACAAGTGGCAAATAAAGTTAAAAAATATGCCTCGTATTAAAGATTTATTTGGAGGCAATTAGCAAAAAACCTGAGAAAAAAGAGAAAAAAAAGTGTTAAATGGATGCAAATTTATTTTTCGTGCATCCGTGGATGCGCATCCGGATGCAAATTTATTTTGCATGCATCTGGGATGCGCATCCGGATGCAAATTTATTTTCCATGCATCTGAGATGCGCATCCGGATGCATTAATTTTTTCCCGTGCATCTGGGATGCACGGATGCGGATGCAAGCCCATTTTTGCGCATCCGTGTGCATCTTGCATCTGCATCCGATCTTTGGTTTTTATAATACACTTTGTTTCTTGTAATTTTTAAACGACAAGTGGCAAATAAAGTTAAAAAATATGCCTCGTATTAAAGATTTATTTAGAGGCAATTAGCAAAAAACCTGATAAAAAAGAGAAAAAAAAGTGTTAAATGGATGCAAATTTATTTTTCATGCATCTGGGATGCGCATCCGGATGCATTCATTTTTCTCCGTGCATCTGGGATGCGCATCCGGATGCATTCATTTTTTCCTGTGCATCTGGGATGCACGGATGCGGATGCAAGCCCATTTTTGCACATCCGTGTGCATCTTGCATCTGCATCCGCATCCGATCCCTGAATAAAATGATAAGCATATTTTGGGATTCCATCACAAATATACTACAGTTCTTAACTTGGACAGCTTTCTCTGTTGAAATATTGTAATAATTTAAATTTCAATAACTTCATATAATATTGATTCCTTGTATTTATAAACATAGGGCATTCTTCCAAGACAAGCACTACATAAGACAGGAGCAAGAGTCACTTACGGTCTATATTTCGTGTCCAGTTGAACTTTGAGAAAATCCTGAGCTGAGACATCATCATAGCGGCCATACACTGGAACAGAAAGAAAAGTTATTAAGCAATTTTTTACAACACAAACTGCATTATCAGCACTTCATTTTTTCTAATAACTACAAATACATAGCTAAGGATTAATTGCAAGTCAGAATGAAAAAGGTTAGCATGCTTTTAAGGCTGGAAGGTAGGCTCAAATGAAGCGATTTGCCGAAACTGAAGAGTTTATTTATTAACTAGCAAAACTCTTTAGCCAATATTTTTCAAAACTATCAGAGCTCCTTCGCCATATTAGTGAGTATTTATCATAAATATTTATTTTAATGGACCAAAAATAGTGTTTTGAAAATGAATCAACAGATGGCGAGTTTTTAATTTGATATCAGTTTTCCTAAAACACAAATGTTTTTTTTTTTTTTTTTTTTTGCATGATGAAATGTGAATATTCTGAAGGCACTGTGAGAGTTTTCAAAGTCGTAACTGCAATACTTAATTACTTAAAAAAATATTAATTCTTCAATTATTCTAATAGATGACGTGGAAGGCTGCCTCCCCACCTTAAGTTTCATAAGAGCTTACCCTTGTAGGAGAAGAGACCTGCATGGTCTTTCTGCCGCTGACGCCAGATCGTCACATCTTCTCGCTCAAAGTAGGGCTGCCAATCGAAATCTCCTCCGGCAGGTGCTGCAATATTTAAAACTGTCACAAACAATGTGTAGTAGAAAACAAACAAGCCTACTTACAACATGCAGTTAACTACAGTAGGTACATGCACATATGTTATCATACTGAATCCTTGACCTGTATGCTGCACAGATTAGGCAAATTAAATTCAAGTTTTCACTCCTCTTGCCACCTCTAGGGAACATCTTGAGATTGTCAAAACGCTACTTAAAAATTATTTACTGACACTTCAACAGGTAAAGAGATTACCCTGGTTGCAAAAGTTTAACTAGGAATGAAAAGAGTACAGTAGACTTCTTTACGGTAAAATTAGGCAGGGACCATTAATAAACCAGAGGGGTTGGGAGAACAACACTTTTAATCTCCCTGCTTTGAGTGGTAAAGAAGGAACATTTTCCTTTTTCACCGTCTCAATTTAAAATGTACAGTATCATGCACTGCATAGAATGCTTCTGTAATGCAGTCAAGCAAATACAGCAACTGTTACATATTGGTAACAAAATAAGGAGTAGAAAACACATTTTAATGTCTCACAAAATAACTGCAATAGAAAGCTACAGCTTAATTTTTTATTATTTTCCTTTTTTACAGGCATGCTCACTTAGAAGTTTGGCATAAAATAAGATACAAAAGAGTTAAATGTCACTTTTTGATTGACTGTATGATAATTTAGGGCAATCAACACATTATAACACATTATTGGTTATGTATGTTCCTGAAGTTAGCTGGAAACTGAAAGAAAGCAATTACTGGGGGTTGTGCAAATACCACCACTAAATTTTGTCCAGCGTTATGGTTCAGTCGGTATTTTAACTTCCCTCCCCCCAGTTACAGGAGAACTTAAAACATAATTTAATGCAGCAAACCACTACACAGACTTTCAGTTACTTGCACTGTTTTTGCTGTTAAAGTAAATAAAAGGACAGAAGATTGACATGGGAATTAGAAAACGATGTTCAGATATGAATGAAACAGGTTTATTAAGAATTTTGTCCATGGCAAGCCAACACGACCTACAAATAAAAATAAAAAAACATTGCAATAATCTTAACTCATTTTAAGGAAAGCAAAACTAACTCTTCCAGCAATTAAAAGCTTCCAAGCATTTGCTAGACAGATTTGAACAGGCAGTCTTACCTGAGGAAACAATAGTTTCTTGCCATTCTGCTAGGTGTGCTGTAACAAGTGTTAGCGCTTTGGCAAAAATAAAACATTGTGACTACAGCACAGTCAAAGCTATGACTTTTCGTTCAATAAAAGAAATTTGATTATGCTATACAATAATTTAAAGGAAAAACTTTTCCTTTTGATTACAGACAAGAAAATAGCTCAAAGGAGCATAAAAGTTTTGACCAAAACTTAAAATATGAATGTATCATTTCCAGTGGCGTGCGGTCCATGTAATCGCAATAACCGCCGGTTGCCCTGGGTTTTTGACGAAAAACGTTTTTTTATTGCATTTGTAGAGAAACTGTGTCTTTTGATTAAAGTATAATTTTTTAATAAAATAATAAATCTGTATAATCTTATAACTGGGTAAGATTTATTTTAGAGTCTGCATTAGGGATTATATGTCAATGTGTTGGTTGTAACTAAAATTAAGTACTGTAGGTCCATATGTTATATTGCTCTTACGTTCATATTCAGATAAGGAACTGGTAGAATGCATTAATTAGATCTTATGTTGAAAGAAGATCTTCATAACGTTGATAACAAGTAACACATACAGAATATTTGTATAAAATATATAGAATCTGGTAGGTTACCTAATTAATTCATTTATTTGACTACGAGTACAAACATAATAAACTGTATCTTATTTGAGAATTTTTGTTAGTCACAATTATATTTTTATTAATATAATGTTATACTATACTATTGCATATTGCCCATAACAGAAAAAAATTAAAATTTCTACCAAAAATTTCAATGGAACACATTTCAAATTGGTGTAAATACTAGTACAACTAGCAAACCTACTCTTAGTCTTAGATTGTGAGAGTGGTAGACGAGGAAAACCTGACTTACCATGATTGCGAGAATTTCCATGACATGTGCAATATTGGATGCCAGGCAGAGTTTGATCAAATTTGATCCGCAGACCGCACTGCATACAGGTCACTGTCGTCTCCTGCAGTTGGTATGCGAGCTCAATGTCATCAAGGTGTCTGAAAAGAGACAGCTTGTTAAGCCAGCAGTCTTGCTGGTGCAGTACATAGGAAATTTAGATTCCATTAAATCAAAACAATAATTAGTCAACTTGAAAATAATTTCCTTAATAAATGTATGCTCCACACTCTGGTGGTTATATCTGTGATAAAGGTTGATGGATGGATACAACTTAACAATCTAGCCTGTGATTGAAGAAATACATAATAATTTGAGCTTTAACACCATTTTAGTAATCGTATATTGCAATATTAGTAATGATTTTTTTGTAAGCTCTGGGTTCTAATACAGGCTAATAAGTGCTTAAGGGTAAGATAACACGAAACATAAATTGTTGTAGTCCCATTTGATTAACATGTAAACCTTAGCAACCTCATAATAATTCTGAATTTTTTTGAGAGACAGTTCTTAGCACCAAAAAAATGTAGAAAAAACTTCAAAACAATAGAACGATCCAATTTTTTTTAATCATTTTTTTAAATTTTCAGTATAGGGCTTTCCCATGGAGACCTAAACTAAGAAATTAATTTAAAAAAATCGAATTGTCTGATTGTTTTAAAATTTGTTCTATATTTTTTTGGTGCTAAGAACTGTCTCTAAAAAAAAATTCAGAATTATTATGAGGTTGCTAAGGTTTACATGTTTATCAAATGGGACTACAACAATCGATGTTTCGTGTTATCTTACCCTTAAATGCTTAAAAATGCCACGTCCTCTTTAAAAAAAAAAAAAAAAAACTGCGGCGGGTCATATGGTGGCTCCGCCCCTTTGGAACCCCTTTTTGTCGTGTCCGGTCCCACGATTTTGCTTCCGCATTACTGCCTGCTAAATGCACCGCACACCACAGGCTAAGGCTTTTTCTATTCTGTATTTTAGTATTTTTTTTAATTTACCTGGATAGGGTATCATCAGAGATTCTTCCTCTTTCCCAATCAAACATCGCTGCCATCGAGGATGCCAGAAGGAACAGACGACCTCTGTCCGATAAACGAGATACAACGTCTCTCAACGCTCGCTCCTCCCACAGCTTTGAGTACAGGCTAAAGATTTGTTGGCTCCTTCGAATCCTGACAACAAAAATACATAAATAGCCAGGATTGGAAAACACTTTCAGTAGAAGTGTGTGCACATGCATGTAATTGAGTATACTGTACTGCATATGGAGTATGCATAATTGTCTGTTGAATATAATTATAAGAATTAGAATTATATATGGTCAGTATAATTTACCTTTGTGCAATCACAAACTCAAACTGCTGAGCCCACAAACGGATGGTGTTGGTTGGCCGCAGCTTTAGCACTGCAGGCAATTGTTGGTGAAGCAAACGCAACAAGCGTGACTGTCTCCAGTGCTGTAACATCAACTCTCGAAGCAACCGTAGCTTGTGTTCAGTCACAGTTGAGTAGTTTTCTGTAACATATTATAAGAGTAGCAATTTACAGTATAACAGATCTTAGTTTACCTCTAGACAGTTCAGTAGAATAGACGGCGCCAGATATATCGGCCAATGAAAAGGCTGGAATGACAGCTAGCCACCTTTTCATTGGCTGATGTGTCTGGCGCCGTCTAGTCTACTGAACTGTCTAGAGGTAATTTGCATACTACAATCACTACGTTTACATGACGGTGTTTAATGCGTATTCGTTGACGACGGGTAATGTTATTCTTATGAGGCGTCGTCAACGAATACGCATTAAACACCGTCATGTAAACGTAGTAAGTATAACAGATCTTAGTTTACGTGTGAATTCGACTGTGCTTTTCGTTTGTCTTCTTCTTTAACACATCCAGACATACGGCTAGACACGTCTGGAGCTAGGCGTCATAAAGCCTATGCGTAACCTTAGGTTTGTTTTACTGTATTTTATGCATATAATAAAAATGGGGTTTCACAGTCATCAATTATTATTAGCACACAGCTTGAAGGTATGATTATTATTTACATGAAATGTGTACATGTCATGCAGAAACATATTAAGTATATGCCTATGATATGCATAGCAGTCTGTGTGGTTATAAAAGCGCGATCTGCATTGTAAAATTATTAAATTTGCAGGATGATTGTCGATTTTCGGCTATGTATTAATAATACAAATAAAAAAAAAAAAAAATGCAGTTGCAAGCTATAAAAAATTTTCTGCTTGCACTTCTTACCATTCACAGTGACTCGGAAAATATTTGGTCTCCAGGTCGATACACGGAAGAGTGTTTTCCAGTCGGTTTGCAGGACACCATCATGGGAAGCTTGGTTTAGGCCGAAGTTACAAGAATTTTGAGCGCGAACTGCCTTCTGGCACTTGTGGAACATCTTTGACACGCAGTTAGGAAACATTTCCGACTCACAAGCTCCAGATACTCAATATTTAATCATATTTTATAATTCAATTTGTATTATTCATACATATTTTTCTTACAAAGACACAGCTGTTTAAAGTCGAGCGGTGTGCCGGTGTGCGCGGTGTGCGTTCGCTTTTGGCTTTTCATATGTTTTAAGCTTTTAGGCGCGATAATATAATCAATTCAAAATTGACAAACTTTATTTATTTATTTATTTATTTATTTATTTATTTATTTATTTATTTATTTATTTATTTATTTATTTATTTATTTATTTATTTATTTATTTATTTATTCATTTATTTATTTTTTCCGTGGTTCTGAAGCACCTCAGAGAACTGGAAGCATATATCTCTAGCAGTGCGCGCTCTGCCGTGTACCGCGCGTCCACCTAACTTTAAGGATATTAACAAATAATGAATGTTAGATATTGATGTAATTAGGATAATTATATATAATCATTAAAAGGATGCGGTCCAGGGGCGCCAAGGGCACGATATTATAAAGTATATAATTACCATATATTATGCCAGGGGATGCAGGTTTCTGCGGTGTTGTTTGATTGTCAGTTCCCGCGCGTCAAAACAAAAAGCTTTTGAGGTAAAAAAAGGCAGGTGAACCAAATTATAATTTTGCTCACTTCCTTACAAATTTGATTTTTTTTTAAATGCCTAATTTAAATTGTTATTGTTGTAAAACTTTTACTGATATTGTACACTTGTTGCCTTCGAAAATTTCCAACTTGCAGCCTTATAATTGTTAATCACCATGCCCCGTAAGAGAGAGTATCACAGGGCATAGTGGGCATACAAGGCCTCAAAGAGAAATTTCCAAGGCGATGACTTTACAAAAGCAGGGACCGGATGCACTCGTTTTTTTCATGCATCCGAGATGCGCATCCGGATGCAAATTAATTTTTCGTGCATCCATGGATGCGCATCCGGATGCAAATTTATTTTTCATGCATCTGGGATGCGCATCCGGATGCAAATTTATTTTCCATGCATCTGGGATGCGCATCCGGATGCATTAATTTTTTCCCGTGCATCTGGGACGCACGGATGCGGATGCAAGTCCATTTTTGCGCATCCGTGTGCATCTTGCATCTGCATCCGCATCCGATCTTTGGTTTTTATAATACACTTTGTTTCTTGCAATTTTAAACGACAAGTGGCAAATACATTTAAAAAAAATGCCTTATGTTAAAGATTTATTTAGAGGCCATTAGCAAAAAACCTGATAAAAAAAGAGAAAAAAAGTGTTAAATGGATGCAAATTTATTTTTCGTGCATCCGTGGATGCGCATCCGGATGCATTCATTTTTCTCCGTGCATCTGGGATGCGCATCCGGATGCATTCATATTTCCCTGTGCATCTGGGATGCACGGATGCGGATGCAAGCCCATTTTTGCGCATCCGTGTGCATCTTGCATCTGCATCCGCATCTGCATCCGATCCCTGTACAAAAGTAATGTAACATTTAGAGTTAACATAATATGTTAACATTCCTGGCAATTATGTATTTGTAAACTTTCAGGGTTGCCTTATAATACAACTTTTATTTTTAATTTATATCAATAAATAAATAAATTTGCTACTGAAATAATAAAATGGAAAGAATGCTATAATGTACACTCCTCGCCTCTGAAAAGTTCCCTTCTGCCGCCTTGTTAATCACCATGCCGTGTGTTATTATTACGGGGCATAATATGGTGATTAACAAGGCTGCAGAAGGGAACTTTTCAAAGACAAGGAGTGTACATATATATTGCCTTAATAACATTAAAAGCTATATTTTAAGCTTGTCTTTTCCTAGGATAATAATACGGGTTCATTCAATATTCCTATTAAAAAACTGATGTACGGGAGTGGATATAAATCAATGAAATGCTCCAAGATAAAAATCCAACAGTGTTTAGAAAATGTAGTATTTTTTCCCTCTCAAAATTTTTTTTTAAAGAATGAAACTTTGTAATTTCTTAGTTTCTTAGTTGCAAAAAAAAAAAAAAAAAAAAAGTGTAATCAGATTATCATAAATTTGTTTCATTTCCAATTTTGTGAATTTTTGCTAAATATTGTTAGCTAGGATTGCCAAACACTATCTTGTTACTGATTTAATTTTTGTGAAAGAACAAAAATAAACAACATTATATATTTTAAAACTCCCAGTATTATCATTTAATTTATAAAACGTATACCAATAACGATAGTAAAAGTACTATTATATTACATATCTTAATTGAAGTAATTATAAGTTTTTTTATCATAAATTAGTGCAACAGTTTATACGCTCTGTTTCTATCACTGTGTCCCATTCCTTATTATTTGTAATTATGCACTACAGATTCGAGGATTGACCTCTAGTTGCAATAGCTGTTTAGCTTATTTTTATTATTATTGTCTATAAATTAATTATAAACCTGATAAAGAAAAATAATATAATTACATCACAACATATAATTCATAATTCATAATCATTTTATTGCTTTTTGATTGTACAACAATATAAGCACGTCATAAACAATAATCACAAACACTATGAAAGCACGTCAATAAAAAAAAAAAAAAAAACATTACAAATAATCCTGCATACAAGCAAGTCAAAGCATTATGAACAATTATATTATGGTAACACTCCCTGCAATTGAATCTAAATAATCACTCCAAAACATAAATGATTATAATAACAAGACAATTCTCCATTATAATGAACACTTGTATCAATATTAAAAAATAATAAAATTAGAAATATTAACCTTTTAAGTAACATTTATGTAAATATTATAAAAAAAAATGATCTTAAACATATTAAAATGATATACAAAACTCAAGCAAAAAAAAAAAAAAAAAAAAAAAAAAAAAAAACTATTGGCATAAACACAACATAGTATATAACATATAAATACAATCATATAGTACACACTTTAATTTGATTCGGTGAATTTATCATTTAGATAATCCATTGTATTATAATAACATTTTTTCACTAGAAATTTTTTCAATATTGCCGGGAAATTGCCTTGATCTACTTTGGATCTCAAAAACATTGGTAAGTGATTAAAAAAAAAAGCACATTTCGTGCGTGGATCAATATCAGCAAAGGAATGTTTATGTTTATCAATGCAAATATCATTTTTATTCCTCAAATTATAATTATGATTCATACTGTTTTTTGCAAATAGATCAGGGTGTTTACGAATAAATTTTATGCATTCATAGATGTACAGCGATGGAAGAGTTAAAATATCTAGACTAGGGAACAGAGACCTACATGAGTATTGACTAGGTTTAAAACATATTGTTCTAATAGCACGTTTTTGGAGTATGAAAGCTCTTTTTGAAAGAGGTGAAGCACCCCAAAAAATGATACCATAAGACAATAACGATTGAAAATATGCATAATACAATGAACAAAGGGATTTCCGATCAATTATTGGCCTCATTTTAAACAACAAAAAACAAGCTTTGTTGAATTTAGAGCTAAGTGAGTTAATATGTGCAGACCAATTTAAAGTATTCATCATAATTAGCCCAAGAAATTTTGTCTCCTGTACAACATTAATGCTCTTATGGTTTAAATAAAGTAGGGGAGAAAAACTCATTTCAATACCAGGACTGTGAAATGTGATAACTTTTGATTTCTTAACATTCAAATTAAGGGTGTTTGTCTCACACCAATGTTCCATTTTATGTACTTCATTTTGAATTTGAGGTACAATAGAAAAATCATGCGGTTTAGCTAGAGGTATAGAATAAGAAGTATCATCAGCATATTTATCTAATTGCCCTAGTGTAAAAATGTTGAAGATATCATTTGTATCAACAATATATAGAAAACCACCTAATATGGAACCTTGGGGGACCCCACTTGTTATGGGTCTATTTATAGATTGTACCCTACGAATGCCAGTCTCATGATAATACTTTATTTCAACAACTTGTGATCTACCCGTTAAATATGAATGAAACCAATTTAGTACAGTTCCTCTAAAGCCATATGCTTCTAATTTTTTTAATAATTGTCCATGATTTATTGTGTCAAACGCTTTACTCATGTCATATGCTAAAGTAATACATTCTCTATTTGAACCAATTGAATCAATAATTTTCGTGATAACATTGAATAATGCCAGGTTTGTGGATTTACCCTTCTGGAAACAATATTGTCTGGGTGATATAATATTGTGGTGTTGAAAAAAATTTTCTAATCTTGTTAACATTAGATATTCTAATATTTTAGATGTTGCTGGAAGCAAAGCAACACCCCTGTGATTATCAATAATTTCACTAGGTCCCTCTTTTCCTACAGTAATTGTCTTAGCAATTTTAAAAGCATCCGGAAAAATTCCTTGATTGAACGAGGAGTTCGCAATAACAGAGTAAGGCCCAGCAATTAGAGTGGAACATTCAATCAATAATCTACCCGGAATTTCATCCAAACCACAGCAGTTCTTTTTGCAAACTTTCCGAATAACTAATTCGACCTCCTGTGGAGTGGAAGGAAATAAAAAAAAACTTAGAATATTTTTAAATTTAAAAGAGTTACAGAAGTCACATTGACAATTTTTGGAAGGTGGAGTATTATTGTAAATAGCAAAATGTGAACTGAACAGCTCAGAAATACTTTCAGGATCCTCAATGGTGACATTATCAATCTTCAGTGAAATATTTTTATTTCTATTTTTTTTTTTTTATTCCTGCTTCCTCATTTACAATGATCCAAGCCTCACGAGCTTTATTGTTAGCTTTATCTAATCTATTTTTTATACGAATTTGATTTTCCCTATTGACGAGTTTATAGTGATTTATTTTAGCTGCCCTATAATCCATGGAATCAATGCCAGAGTTAGGAAATTTAGACATGTCAAAAATAAATCTCAATCTAGAGCTTGATTTCTTTATTTTTTCATTAATGTAGCTCCCACGTTTCCTTTCCACAAATTTTTTCGATACCAAAGGAAAACATTAAATTTATTAAATAAATCTTTGAATATACTTTCAAAATGAGAATACTGGTCATTAACAGAAATGAAGTTATGAATTGATGACCAATCAATTAACGAAAGATCTGTAAAAAATTCAATTTTAGCGTCATCTGAAAAAATACGTCTTGTAATCAGACCTTTCGTGTTTTTTGTCGTCATAATATTCATATAAATAACCTGTGCTAAGTGGTCAGATAAGCATGGATTGAAAGTTGCGGAACTCAAATCATCAACTGCAATATTTGTAAAAATATTATCAATCAAAGATTTAGATTTAATTCCTAACCTAGTTGGGGAAAAAATAGTTTGAACTAACTGAAATGATGAAATAATATCCATAAATTTATCCACATTATTATTCTTCATCAACAAATTAATGTTAAAATCACCGCATAGTACAATGAAGGCCTTAGGGTGAAAAGTAATTGTCTCATTTAAAATATTTTCTAATAAATCAAAAAATATTTCAACATCTCCTAATGGCGAGCGATACATACAAATATACACATAAATTTGATTTTTAACTTTAGTCTTAATACCTGTGCATTCACAATGAAATTCAACACTTTTATTCTTAATGAACATCAACTCTGTATAATCTACCTTCTCCTTCACTAAAATAGCCACACCACCATGTATTCCTGTCAATCTGCAATAAAGTGAAGCAACATTATAGCCTTTAATATGTAAAATCTTTGGAGATTTAGCCGAGATAAAATGTTCAGAAAGACAGATAATTATTGGATTGATATCATGAATCATTACATCAAAATTTTTATTGGAAATGGATTGTATATTTATATGTATAACAGGATAGCTCATATTATTATTATTATGCAGGCAGAAATTTAAGTTGGATTTTTTAACCTCTTTCCCAATACAAAATTTTTTTTATTACATTTAAGAGGTCTAGGTCGAAGGTTTAATGTATTAGCAGGTTTGGTTGGAGATGGTGATTTATTAGAGGAATACTTTTGGTTTCTTAATATTAAGTTCACCAAGTATTTTCTGTTTAAAAATATTTTATTGTATTAAAAGACACAGTACAATAAATATAAATACATGTATTATATTGTATAATAGTCCAGGCGCGGATCTAGAAAAAAATAATTCGGGGGGAAGGGGGGGGGAGGGGCTGCCTACTATTAAAAAAAATGGAGAGGGGGAAACGTCTATATTGCCCATGTTAAATCCAAAATTTCGTGTGGGGGGGGGGGGCTGTGGCCCCCCACCCCTGGATCCGCGCCTGTAATAGTCAAGTGTTAGATATAAAAATATGCTGTATATTCACTAATCAACCTTAATTAATTTTATATTATTAGAATTAGAAAAAAAAGTAATAAAAAAATATATTATTCGAAAATACTGCTATATATAGCGCTGTATACATTATTATTATTACATGAATAATAACATGCAGAAAGTTTCCGGTAGGACCGGCAACTGTAATATAAAGTAGGCAACTAGTTGAGCGTATGTGTAATTTAGGTTGCATAACTTTAGGGCTGAACGTTTTTATATTTGGGTAAATAATAGGCAATATAATGAAACAAGGATCCTTCTGTTCTTTAATAATATAGAATGCAACATTAACTTTTTTGAAAGATTAATAAATTAGAAATCAATATTACTTTAATTTGAAAAAAAGTTACGACAAGAGTTAAATATAATTAACTGCGAAAATCAGTATTATATATACTTTTATTATACAGCATCATTTATGAATGAAAAACTCTATTATATATCAATTATATTTTTTTTATTAAAGAGAAGTGCTATTCAAAGGTGCATGACTTTGATATGCTTAACTTTAATTTCATCTTTCCAGGTTCAAAAGTGATTTATATATGAAAAAAATGCTGTTGATGTATCGTAGCTTAGGGCGCTGAGACTAAAAATATTCAAAACCAAGTTGGCTTGGAAATATCCTTTTTTGATCCCGAGTATGTATGTATGTGTGTGTGTGTGTGTATATATATATATATATATATATATATATATATATATATATATATATATTTGTTTATTTGCTTTGCTATCGTGGTAAAGGAGATAATTAAAGTGTTGTTCATTGTTTTCGCGATGCGATACTGACGTGCTACCTCAAGGATTTTGTATATAATTATAACCTCTCAAATCGCGATGGGCACATT
This sequence comes from Siphlonurus alternatus, assembly GCA_949825025.1. Lineage (NCBI taxonomy): Eukaryota > Metazoa > Arthropoda > Insecta > Ephemeroptera > Siphlonuridae > Siphlonurus > Siphlonurus alternatus. The sequence continues at coordinate 12,702,483 of OX463788.1, forward strand.
TAATTAATAATAATTAAAAGTGCAGTGCGCATTTTTTCTTCAAGCTTTTTTCAAATTTGAGCTGAGATAAATTTAATTTATCAATTAATTACTGCGTCTTTCAAATAATATGACAATTTATAATAATAATTGACGATTATGACAATATTATTTAATTTTTATAGTTTTTATATATTTTAATAAATTTATCACTCATGCAGTCTCGCATATTTTTTGTTAAATTTTATTGTTACTGATGATTGCTCTTTTCTTAATTGAATTCGCAATTCTGTAATTCAGAACTATCTCCCATTGGAAATATTGGAACCACGGAACCATACCGTATCGTTTGACACTATTTGAAGAAAAAATAAATTTATTGGTTTACCAATATAATATATACAAGTCAACATTATATGTACAATAATAATCAGAACCTTTAATTTATAGTTTACTTTTTATTAAAATCATCCACTTTATAATATCTTTGTGGGATAAATTTATTACTCTTTCATTTTTTAATTCTTTATAAACAAAAATATGTTATTTTCACTTCTAATATTGACTTGGAGATTATTAAAAAATACTTGAAAAGTATATAGACATAATAAGTCCATATTATTTTCATATGCAGCTGTTCCATGACGTTCCAATATATTATACTGATCTGTAATATATCATTATGACGATTCGAGTAGAATATTAGCGCAAAAATTTACACTGAAAAAAAAATATAGAAGAAGCTTTTTTTTATTTTACAAGGATACACCCCTATATAAGAGCTTACAGCTCGCGGCGGAGTAATGGGTAGGGATAGGGTAGGGAAAGGATGGCGGCCACGGCCTGTTACGCGTCCCAGCATACGCTGAAGTGAGACTTAATGTGGATGAAAGCCTCAGTGATCAGGACGGACACCTGTACTTTTTATCTATGGACCAAAGTGATGTCCAAAGCCTGGGGAAACACACCACGAGTGCATTAATGCACTGGGTGGAAAGCGAGACAAATTTACCCAAGAGAGGGAGCAGCGTAATTCTTACTTGTAACGGTCATCCATCCAAGTACCAACCACGCTCGACGTAGCATGACTTCGGTGATCTAACGAGAACCGGTCATTGCACTGCGCCACGCTTGACTACAATTTTATTATAAATATTAAATTGAGCTAAAACGCTAAAACTGATAGCCAAGTTGCAAAAATTGTAATAAATATATTATAATAAATTATTTTGTCCTAATTTATTAATTTTGTGGTTCCAACATTATAAGTAATTATATTATATTTACTTAATTATATTAAAACTGGGATGTATAGCTTATAGCTTCAATTCCATATAGGTATTTTAATTGGATTCTTATATAATATTAATTAATTGTTGAGATGTAAATTATGTATAAAGTTTTATTGGCTATGAAAAGAACAAAATATATTATGGTATTTTTGTTAAATGTGTAATTACAAGCCAAGCTTCAAGCATTAATTAATAAAGAAAAAAGTGAACAAATAAAGTGCATGTATTATAGCTATATATTATGTGAAGATTATTTATTACAAATATTTTATGTAATGCGTATATATAAAATATAAGAGAAACTACAGTATAATGTGTATCATCTTCGAGCTATATATATATATATATATATATATATATAAATATAAATATATTATGTGTGTGTGTGTGTGTGTGTGTGTGTGTGTGTGTGTGTGTGTGTGTGTGTGTGTGTGTGTGTGTGTGTGTATGTTCATAATTTGAAATGTTCATATACTCGTAACCTCGTACATACCTCTTAAAGTAGAGTGAGCGATTGCCTTTTTTTAATATTTTTATATAAAAAAAAATTACAGGGCCGTTTTATCGAAAAAAAAACTTGATGTTTTTGTGGGTTAATTCGTTAATTCCCATAAGGGTTTTCAAGGTTTTTTTCCGGAAAAATGGACCCGTAATTTCTTTTAATTGAAAATCCATTAAAGAATTCATCATAGATTACGTGTAGGTATTTTTAAATGTTACCATAGTTCGGACCAAGTTTGAGTAAAAAGCTGTTTTCCGTATCATAAGGCTGCAAGTTACAGGCCTCCGAAACACTAAGTTTGGGATTTTTTTTTGTGGTGAAGCGATTTGAGATGGAATTTGTTTGTTTTCATTTCTCAATAGTGGGCAGGTTAAAATATTTTTAGAAAATAAAATATTAAAAAAATGCAATCGCTCACTCTACTTTAAGACTTTATTTTCTTGTCGCTGGTCCTCACCGATGTATAAAACAATAATCCTAATACAGTCAATATAGTACTTATTCTCTTCGTCAATAGATGTCGTGCATTCCGAAATGTGATCAATATGTACTGTATTTAAAATCATGTTATATTATATTAATTTAACGACCTTTATAGACAATGAATTTGTTTAAATTTGCTGCAAAATTATAAAAACGAAACAATAAAACAAGTAATTAAGATAGAGCACGAGTAAATCTATTTATAAATTTTCAAAAGACATACTTCAGAAGCACTGTTACGAGAGTGAAAATGTTATTTTATCATTGTGTTACCTGTATAAAAATCAATTGCGCGTCAAGGGGATGTTGGTAGGGGGTGTGGTTATATACTGTGCTATTAGCACACAAAGTTGACGATAAGAGAGGTCGGTGGAGAGAAAAGGGGAGAGCCGCTCTATCCTGGTTCTATCATTGTGTGAGCAGCTCTACCGTCAGTCGCGTAGCGCAAGTCAGAGCGGGTGGCTGGCCAGAGCTCGGTTGGTTGCGGAGCTACAAGGAGCGAGCGAGCGCGCCACCGAACCAAAACTTTGCTATCGATTTTCTTCTCCAGAAAGTGTGCAGCCGAGAGTCTACAAACAACGTGTGTACTCTAACATGGTGTTTCAAATTGAGCTGCTCTCAGTGAAGCTACATAATTTTACTTTGCCAATTAAATGATATAGTAATTATTATATTTTTTTAAGTTGTTAGTAACTACTATATATAAACATTAGAAAATAATGCATTTACATTTTGAACGAAACTCGAATGCAAAATGTGACTGTGCAATATTATCGTTGACATGGATGGGCAAAGTTCCGGACGAGTTACCAGAGGTATGTATAATATTTATATACACCCTTTAAAAAGGTTGATGAAAGCTATTATATATATTTTATATAGTATCAGAATAATTGATACTATGAAAAATATACTCACTCCAAAAAAATGAAGAAAATATGATAAAATTACCAGCACTAAAATCTGCTGCATATCACACATGTTTATTTTCTCTTTAAGTAGTAAATATTGAAAAACTACATGACAGGCTTTCTTTCAAATTTATTGCTGAGATGTTATAACAAATACTTAATATGCCATTTATATATATATTTGCAATTGAAAATAACAATCACATTAATACTAAATTTTTTCACTGTGTCATATTGTAGATAACATCGATAGTAAAATTGCAGTGCTCATGACTCACATGAACATGCAATTGACTGTGCTGTATTTTATTATTCCCACGGTGCTCTCGACAGCTTTATGAGATGCACGTGGTTCTAATAAGTCTAATAACACGTTGAATTTCTGGATTGTGCCCCAGGAATCTAGGCAACTCTGTGCTTCTGACACGTCAAACATGTTGCCTAGCCTCCAGGGGCTCGCCTGAGCGTGAAAGTTAGCCTGCAAAACTGGGAAAAATATCTTAATTACATGCAATAAGTAGTGATGAAACATTTTAAATACCTTTCACCTTTTCCTTTTAACAGGAACACTAACCACAAAAATTTTGTTTCGCATGTTTGATTGTGCAATTAATACAGTATAAAGCTTCAGCATAATATCAGGAGACCATCAGATGCAAAACAAGACAACTGAATTTTCTGATAAGAACTGATTTTCTTACATCATCTTACTGTTAAAAGTAACCTTTATCCAAATGTCAGTTTTATTGTTTTGCTTGTATCTTGATTGCAGTCCCACCATATGCAAGGGAAGATTTGTGATAAAAAATGAACAAAAGAATCCAGGTATGCAGGTTTGATTACGAAAGATTAAGAAACTGATTTTTATAGTTAAAAGTATATATTTAGTTCTCTGTTCATCAGCTTGTTGACTTGTTCACACACATATTTTAATATGTCTGGGCATAAAACATTACAAACAAAACATTAAAATTTATGTGTATGTATTTATTTATTATTATGTATAATTGTATAATATATTATTTATATATATAATATATATGTTTGAAAAAGAAAATTGTAAGCGAGGTATCATAATGACTATAACGAGTGTAAAATGGGCCTTTAACTAGACTATTATCCTCGCTGATTTCGACACCTTACCGATGCCCTCTTCAGATATTACAATGCGACTAACTCAAAACTTCCAGCAGGTCAATCGCGCCAACCTGGCCGACAATCGAGAGTCAAGGAGGGGGGGGGGGGGGGGCGTATGTGTATCACTGCTGGCACGATGGACACGACAGGAGGAAGTGGGGGCGGGTACCTAGCTGCCCTGAGGCCATTTGCTGCTTTCGCACTTGTTGTGTTACAAAAACATCACGCGTCAGCTTCTCTTTTCTTAATAAATCCGTCCACATACAATCAAGCTCATAGCTTGGTTGAATTTTATGGTATTATTCAACCTCCGTCTTGACCTCTTGACATCTTATCTCCGCCGCTTCGTGGATTTTCCGCTTCTTCCATACGCTCTCACGGCCAATAATTTTTGCTTGATCATCTGGTTACTCGAAATTAGCTGATCATGCTCTTTATAAACATCATAACATTTTTTGGGATCAATTATATATTTTATTGGATTATAGAATATTTTTAATTCTGATAATATCCTTAATATCTTTTGTTGTTGTTTTAATTTGTATCAAATTGTATCTCATGCATTACACATTACATAATAATTAATAACCATGTACTTGCAAGTTGTAAATTATGTTATGGATTACTATACCTTTTTTATAATTGAAGTATGCATTTTTATATTAATAAATAAAGTGTGTGTATCTTTGCATTTTGACGAGGAAATTAAATTGAAATTATGTAAATCCGTACCAACATCCGTATCACATACGGATAAATATTACATTATATTTATCCGATAAATATTACATTATATTTATCCGTATCCGGATAAATATAATGTAAGTTATTGTCAGTGTTTTATTATTTTTATTATTTAGAAAATGAAAAAGTTGACATGAGTTTTTTTTTCTTATTGCATAAATTCGCTGCAGAGTCTAATATAATGTTAAGTCGATCGAACTATTCTGATTTTTTTTCAGATTTTTCTGAGCCCAGGAAGTACTTTTAAACAATTTTTGGTAGTTAAGTTTTTAACGACGACATCCGTTTTGGTATCAATTTTTTTATATTGTAATAACTGTAATAAGGATTGACGGCCTTAAGGAACAAGGTTATCCTCCTTTTTTTTTTTTTTTTACCAGGTTATACCCTTACGAATTTAAAGCTCGAGGTGGGGTAATGGGGTAGGGATAATTAAAAAATATCTGTCTGAAAAGGACAATAGCTTAAATTTGTATGCTCGATTAATTTAAATGCAAATTAAAATGTATGCCATACAAATGTATGTAGGTTGGCCAATACTGACAGTCCTCTGTGTGATAAAAATTTCAAGTGATATAATATAATAATAATTAATAAAAACAAAAATTTAAAATGATAATTTAATAAAATTAATTTTTTTACTGCTTTGGTACTTCGTAAAAGTTCGCAGTTTGCCAACTTTGTATATTGTCAAAAAAATAACGATCTGTGCCTAAAGTATGGAATTTGGCACTTTATTTATTAGTATGTATGATCATTTTTACTGTACGTCTTAATATTGTGGTTATATTCCAGTCCACTGTTGCTTCTATTTTATAGAAATGCAATTAAAGTTCGTGAATAATAAAACAGAAAATAACGCAAATTCAAGTCACGTTCGTCACTTGCTGTGATAAGACAAGTTAAAGTTCAGACGCTTGCAAGAGGAAGCATATTAAATTTCAATTTCACTTATCTATTTTTTCCAAACAAATAAATTACTTCTAAATACGTCAAAAACTAATATTATTAATTTTCAATTAAGTACTAAAGTAATTTATAATTTAGAAAACACATGCATGCAGTACACTGTGATAGTGAATTTATTTCTTTCACAGAAAATGCTAAATTATTGGACATATTTGTAGATAAGAATTTGAAATGGACCAACCACATTGATCATCTTTTTAAAAAAAATTGTCTAAATCATTATTTGTATTAAAATGTTTAAAAAATTCAGTTGATGTAACAACACTTAAAACTGTTTATTTTTCATATTTTTATTTTGTTTTAAGTTATGGAATAGAAATTTGGGCCAATGCAGCTCAATATTTAATACTAAGGGTTTTCAAAATGCAGAAAAAATCAATTAGATTATTAACAAATGTATTTCCACAAACAAGTTGTAAAAGTTTGTGTGTTAATCTTAAAATTTTGCCATTACCGGCGCTATATATCCATCATGCATTGATTTTTGTAAAAAATATCCTCATTATTTCGACCATAGTATTGTACATAACCCCTATAATACTAGATATAAAGATTTGTTTTCCCCTGCCTTACATAGAACATCGGCTTACGAAGATGGACCGCATTATTCTTTCCAAGAGTTATATAATAATCTCCCCAGTCAATTAAAAAGTAAAGTGATACTGTGCATTTTAAAAAGAAGATTAAAATTCATTTACTGGCAATGAACATATATAAAATGGACGATTATTATAAATGAATATTTCATGTCTTTTGTTGACATAATATGTCTTTGGAAGATGAATAAAATTTTGAATTTAGAATTTTGGGAATTTTTTAACAATTTTTCCAATTTTCAATTATTCCACAGCAGGGTTCAACAGAAATAAAATATATTTAATGTATTTTATTTCTATTGAACACTGCTTTCTAGTAGATGTGCTTGATCCTTGCTACAACGAGAATAATACGAGCAATAATGTGTAAAGCCGGTATTACACGATACAATTTTTCCTTGCAAGAAAATTTCATCTTCATACAAACAAATATATGGAGTTCAAATTTTCTTGTAAGGAAAAATTGTATTCAATAGTTAGAAAAATTGTATTGTGTAAAGCCGGTATTACACGATACAATTTTTCTGATTATTGTATACAATTTTTCCTTACAAGAAAACTTAATTTCCATTTGTTTGCATGGAAAGGAATTTTTCTAACTATTGCATACAATTTTTCCTTGCAAGAAAACTTGAACTCCATTTGTTTGTGTGGAGATGAAATTTTCTTGCAAGAAAAAATTGAATGCAAAATTGTATGGTGTAATATAGGCTTAATACCGGCTTAATAAAGCTGTTGCCAATTCATAATTATATATATATTTTTAAAATAATGGTAATTCTTGATAAATCCCAGATCCCAGTAAAAAGCACGCACTTGGTTGAGTAAGTCGATAAAATTAAACATGAAGAGTACATTATTATCATCTGACTCTTTGAATTCAATATAATGCAGTAAAATAAAAGTCTTTGTGATTTTTTTCCCCCTATCAACAAATTGTGCTTTCACGAGAATGTAAGAACCTCAATTCATTACGTTAATTATGGATGGGGGGAGGAAGGGAGGAGTTTTCCTCCCGAGTCTCTTTGCTGCGTCTCTGTGACTTTTGTGAAATATATGGAAGAGAAGTCATGTATATACTTATTTTAGTAGCTCCCTATTCATTTAGCTAGTTGTCTCGATGATTCTGAATTCATTACTGCAACTCATGCAGTAATACTAACTTGATAGAGGCATTCAAATACAATCAAGGAACAAATCAAGGAACAAGAAAGTAGAACACTTCTGCACTAACAAATGTAATTACTAACGGTTTATACGCGTTTGCTCCAGCTTGTTGTTAGTTAGACTTCTGCAAGGGGGTCGGAAATATTGTGCAACTATTCTTGATGAATTATATATTTTTAGGTCAACTTATATTTGTGATCTCAAAACATTTGTATAGATATTATACAAAAGGGGGAAGGATAATTATTCATTTACTAATAATGGGCTTACACTTTTTCTTCTTTCCTTTTATTCTTACATGCTGATTGTTTAATTAATAATATTGTATAAAGTAATTCAAGCTCACGTCCGGCAGCATCGATCGAGAGAGCTAATTTGTTTTGTGTTTGGTCTTGCCTGCAGGATGAAGGCTGGAAGCTGAACCGAAGCAACTACTACCAGGAGGGTTGGCTGGCCACGGGCAACGTGCGCGGTATCGTGGGAGTCACCTTTACCACCTCGCACTGCCGCAAGAACCCAGACTTCCCCCTGCGTACAAACTACAACCTGCGTGGACACCGCTCTGAGGTACAGAACGTCACGCATACAATGTACAGTCATCGTCTCTGAAAATTTCCCTTTGCAGCCTTGTTAATCTCCATACGCTGTGAGTATATCACAATGGTGATTAAACAAGGCTGCAAAAGAGAACTTTTCAGAGACGAAGAGTGTACAGTTTTTGAAAAAAAAAAAAAAAAAAATTATCTTGGAAATACTAATTTTGTGATACAATTGAAGAAAGGCACAGTGAATCAAAAATTAATATAGGTCACTCCTTAAAAAAAATATCTTCAATATCTGTGTAATTCTTCACCCCGAATCCAACAGGGGACAATGGGGAAAATTATTGTAAATAACAAACACACTATAATATATGATGTCATAATTAATATACTGTATATACATGTTTGCTAAATTTACGTTGAACAATTTTCTCAAAGAGGTATTTTATTTCATTCTCAAGCATTTGTTTATTTGAAATTGATGACTTTTTTTAGAGAAATCAAATAATTTTGATCGTAGTTTTAAGTAATTATTGCTGAAAATATCTAACCAAGTTATTCAAAATTTAACGTTTCTGACGCTTAAAATTTTAAAACCTAGCTTCAGCCTGTTTGAATTAGCTGTACCAAATACGATTACTATATATATACAGTATATATACACAATAATACAATACGTGTGTGTTTACTAAATAAAGAAGTTTAATTATTTTATAATTTTATTTACTGTAATAGCGTGAAAAAATATTTGTAAATTGAATAAGGGGGTAACTTGTTTTTTACTCAAAGCAAAGTTGTCATCCCAAGAAAGTGATTATAAGTTAGAGATTAGTTTTGCGAGAAAGGTTATAAAGCATTACGTCGTCTACATCGTCACATATTGCGTCAGCATTGAGTAAATTATGAAACATTCTCGATCGATTTCAAAGCAAATATTTCATATCTTCCAACTACTTTTGAAGCTAAAAGGAAACCATTTCTCATAAGCAAGATATAAAGTAACGCGAGGGTGCATGCAAGTATTGCATTTAGAATTAATGTCCGAGGTAAAAGCCTGGGCTTATTAGTATATATAGATGGAGAATCTAAAACTTCTTTCAGCGAATCTTTTCAATTTAATATTTTATTTTCTAAAAAAAAAAACAGCCTTTTTACTTGTAAAAAGACAGAATTAAAACAAGATAAACACAGAATAATTTAAAACAAGATTTTTGTCAAGTATACACAATTAAGTTCTTAAGTACTTGTACAGTTCAGTTAAATAAAACTGGGGCACTTAGCGTGCGTGAAAGCCAGAGTATAGCCATCAGCCACTAATAGTTCACTCGCCGTGCTGAGTGGCAACATTGTGAGTCAATTCACCTGAGCTTCAACGATATTGTCATAATTATAAACTAAGCGATTGAACTGATGGTCCTTCAACGCACTAACACAACACTATATGCCAAGTGTCCGAGTCTTATATAACTTAACTGTACAGTACATCTATAATAAGTATGTTTGGTTGTACTAATGTTTCTGCATGCTATAATATAATTGGAGACATTTGGAAAAATTGCGTATAAACGACAAATTGTGAAGTATTTAATTAATTATGACATCGCGGTTTCAGGGGAGAAATAGTTCAATATATATATGTTGTATTATCAGAAGTTTCAAAGAGTTTTGAGGCGAGTGAAATTTATCTGCGTTTAACGTTTACATTTGTGAATGACTGCATTGTGCCGCATGCTAATGGAGTATCGACATCAACAATTTTTATTACAGAAATGGGGATAGAAAGGTACAAAGTATTCTGTTTTTTTTTTGTTTTTTTGTTTGTTTATTTATTTATTTATTTATTTATTTATTTATTTATTTATTTATTTATTTATTTATTTATTTATTTATTTATTTATTTATTTATTTATTTATTTATTTATTTATTTATTTTTTAGAGCCCGGGAACTATTTAAAAAAAATATTGAAACTATATATAGAGACGTCAAGAGGCGTCACTTTGTAATACACAGAAAAGGGCTACATACAATGAGCGTGGGTTTACAAAACTGAACTTTGAAAAACATTTTAGCAATACTTTCTGCATGCCTTTAAAAAATCTGAAAAAAACTCAGAGTGGTATAATTTTGTACTCTCTATTCAACTCTGCAATATATATATTGACACGCTGTTGTTCGGAAAACAGACGTTTTAGCGTTGTCTAGGATGTCTGTGAGTTTTTCAAGTTCAATTTTAATGAATGGAATAAAAATATGAAAATATGAAAATAAGCAACATGTGCTCCAAAATTTGAATCAGAGTAAATTATTTCATTTGAAGCAGTTATAAAATGTTATAATATTACCAAAATCCTTGCATGTTACAAAAGCTAATCAAATGTAGATAGCTTGCAGCTTGCATCAAGGATAAGAGCTGAAATACGATAGTGATAATCAGAGCTTCATCACTGATCAATAAAGACAATAAAGTTGCCATAGCAATCAATACTCAGAATCTTTCCCATTTCCCTAGAAGTAATGAGGCCATCACCTAGCTTTTTTAATTTATTTATTCGCATTAAATATCAGTTGGTACATTTTGAGACTATTATATATGATACATTAATTCATATGCTGGAAAAAATATACAAAACTTGCTAAACTTGCATTAAAAGAAGAGTCAGTGATTAATAATTATACATGCATAATTCAGATCAAAATATCGGTTTTTATTAAAAATTAAATTAGTTAACAGACTCATTATAATTTCTTACATATCGCAACAATTCTGAGTTATCTGCATTGTTAGACTTCAATAAGTAGTCAACTTTAAGATGATGGCATGGCCGATGCCTTTTATTATGTATTATTTGAACTTATTAGCTGGTGCACTTGGACAAAACACAAACTTAATCTGCTCCCCCTACTCAGGTGATTCTGGTGAAGTGGAATGAGCCATACCAGAAGCTGGCGTCATGTGACAGCTCCGGCATCATCTTTGTGTGGATCAAGTACGAGGGCCGCTGGAGTATTGAGCTTATCAATGATCGCAATACTCCCGTTACCCACTTCTCGTGGTCGCACGACGGTCGCATGGCACTCATCTGCTACCAGGTACAGCCTCTTGAGCCTATTCTCTTTTCCACAATGGACAACATACATGAAATTTTTTTATTGCAGAAATGAATAGAGGGTACCAAATTATGCCACTCTAGATTCTTTTACATTTTTTTGAAACCCAGAACTATTTTTAAATAATTATTGAAAGTGCGGCCACGCCCCCTGGAGGCGTCAATAGGCGTCCAGTCTCTATCCTTTTTATTAAGGCTGCAGGGGTGCCAACTGAAATCACAGGACTTTCAATAATTATTTAAAAATAGTTCCGGGTTTCAAAAAAAATCTGAAAAAATTCAGAGTAGCATAATTTCGTACCATCTATTCATTTCTGCAATAAAATTTTTTCATGTATGTTGTCCATTCTGGAGTTCAAATTTCGTTACTTATAAAAATAATAAAATATGCTCTACAGTTTTACAGTACAATAGTCTGGACAAAATTAACTGTGTGCGTGTTTATGTTTTCGTACGCAGGACGGTTTTGTACTGGTTGGATCGGTGGCTGGACAGCGTTACTGGTCATCAATGCTGAGCCTCGAGTCAACCATCACATGTGGAATATGGACACCTGATGACCAACAAGTTTATTTCGGCACAACGTCAGGCCGTCTTATCGTGATGGACGTGCACGGCGCCATGGTGTCACAGGTGCAGCTGGCACCAGAGCACGGTCCCATAACTGGCATGGCGTGGAGCTGTGAGAAGTTTAAAATGGAGGAGAGCGACGACAGCAGCAATGCTGACCACGCGTCTTCACCTACAGGTAAGTAGAGCGTAGTTTACAGGCCCAAACTAATAAGTTTTTATGTAGCAGTTACGTGTAAAAGAAAACCTAAACTTATCCTCTGAGCACTCTGAGCAGGTTTCTGGCAGTTTTGACAGTTGCTAACTTAAATTTTGAGTTGCTGTGATAAGTTGTTATTATGATCGACTTATAGCAAATTTTAAAACTACTTGAATTAATTTAAAAAAACTGCATAGTATAAATCTGAATTTTGATTAAAAATTCAATGCCATTTTAAAATTATAATAATTCTAAAATTATGTTATAGTACTAAACTTGAATATCAAGACTAATGTGATAATTATTAACACTATATATATATATATATATATATATATATATATATATATATATATATATATATATATATATATATATATATATATATATAATTTAATACATACAAAATATTTTGCTATCGCATATATAGAAGATTTTCTTTAATCGACTACTTCAGTCTTTCAGATGTTCCAGTAATATTGATATTATATATACATATTATATACAATACATGTATTGTAATTTTAAATGGCCAGTCTGATCAAATGAATCCAACGAACTATATTTCTCTATTTTAACAACGTCGGATGTCAATATCTTATAGATAGCCTTTATACTATAGGTTTAGGTTATACAGTAATGACAGAATTTACTGAAATAAAGTGACAACGAAGAAAAAAAAATTAAAAATAAACTTCCAGAAAATCTCATTGAATCGACATATAATACATATTTTTTTTAATGCAACGACACTCATCGCTCAATAGCTATATAGATCTGCTGCCTGCACTTCCTGAAGATTTGCCAGTGCTTATGCGTAATTTTATAATGAATTAATTTAAATCTATAATACAGTATGATTTGTCACGATAATGGAAAGGAATGGTTACCATGTAAACAAATAATCAATAAAAATTTATTAGGAACTAAAGTTTTGTTTTCTTTTGCACCAAAATTATTATTTATCATTGGCTTTGGTGCAAGACGATTCAAATGTTTCTTTCATAACCCATGCAGTGATGAGCACTGCACAATTATTGAATGTTATATTTTTATATTATCCATGCAGTTAAAAAGCGATAGGAGTAAAATTATTACACAAAAATAGGTCACCATCATATAATATAAATTATTCAATATTTCAGGCCTCTCTATACGTAATAACGACTGCAGTAAAAGCAAAGTATGCCTCCGTTTCTATAGCTGAATGTTATCGCTTGTTAAAAAATTGACATTTTTAGCTTGCACAGACAAAATATTGTATTACTTTTTCTCATCCATCATCCATGTTTTTGTGACACCATTACTTCAAATTTTGCATTGGCAGATCTTTTCCACATATTCTTAAAAATTAGCACTACATTAATCAACGACAAATAACGTTATAAAGGACTCAATGGGTTAGCTATAATAGGGTTTGGTTATAAAATTTCTGATAAAATTGCAAATATAAAAAGTTTTAGTACGGTCTGAATAAACGTTGAACCTCGGTTGTGTTTGGAAAAACTATAAACAGTGACCAGGACGCAACACTCATTCGTTCGTTATAATAATTTGGATAATCGTATAAGCGCTCATTGTTTCAGTCTATTTTGCTTAAAGAAAATGATGATACTTGATTTTCTTTTGAAAACTTATTAACTAAATATTAACACTTTTTTACTATATTTGAATTACGTTTTGTTTCAATTTAAAATATACATGCCACCATAATATCTTACTGCTATATTTGTTACGACTACACTATACAAACCATTTCAGAAAATGTATATATATATATATATATATATATATATATATATATATTATATATATAAATTTATAATTTTATACTGAAAAATTATTTTGAATTTTTAACGTCTTTTGTAATCGTGAGGTGTTATGGAGCTATGGTGTTATGGAACCCAATCAAAACCATTGTGAATTATAAATAAAAACTAATAAATGTGAAAATAGAGAGAGAGAGAGAGAGAGAGAGAGAGAGAGAGAGAGAGAGAGAGAGAGAGAGAGAGAGAGAGAGAGAGAGAATATGTGCATACAAAAAACACAATACACAAATATAATTATGAAATATAGCATGTCAATTTTGTTATTTTGTCACCAACATTATTATTTTGTATATTGCTGCTATATACAAAAACCACGGTTCCCACCCAGGGGTAAAACGTTGCGCTTTTCCACTATGTGGTTCCCCTGGCTTTGGACCATTGCACTTCCGGTTCATTGACAAAAGCTGTAGCGTCCATCCTGGCTGAGGTTTCCACGTTTCCCTCAGCCGCAGGCAAATGCCGGGATGGATTTGCAAGGCCGTGGCCGCCCTCGTTCCAGAAGAGCCCGCGAAACGCTCAAGTTAGGGTTTCGGAAGGTTCGGGGTTTCAAAGTAGTGTTTAATTAGTAAATAGAAGTACCCAATAGGGTTTGATTAAAAACTAAAAAAAAAAAAAAAAATATACATTTTCTATACTTAATATAGAATTGAAACTGATTTTTTGTTTAAAGCACTTTAAACACATAAGAAAAAAAGTGATTTCTTTGTAAATTTAGTTTATGTGTAATTTCTAAGGAAGAGCATTGATAAACCAATCTTGACTAACATACAATATTATACACGTACGAGATGTTATACCACTTAATTGCTGAGGATGTGTGGCTAATTTCTGTTATTCTACAGGTCCCGAGGAGCGTCATTTCGTGCTTGCAGTCAGTCTCAAGAGCGGCGTCATCTTGCTGATGAAGAACTTCGATGACGTGTCACCAGTGCAGCTGCGCACTGGACTTCTGGGTCTGTGCATGGAGTGGAGCAATTCACGAGAGGTGCTTGCCGTGGCTGGAACTCGACCAGCTGCCCTCGCTTCCGCGCAGCAAGACACGTGCACAAACGTTCTGCACTTCTACTCGGACAGCGGCAGCCTTATATACTCCGCACATGTGCCATTCTCACAGGTATATTTACAAATGGAGTATCATTGTTTTATACTTAAAAATTAAATTATATAATATATCAATTTAGTGGATAATTTGCCCTTACAGTTTACTGTTCTGAGTAGATACTTATATTCTACCTTGTAAATAAGTTGCAAAACTTTCATTTCTTCAGTTTTTTTAAAAGTATACTGCATGATGATATAACAGTTATAACTACATATTTAACATGCATTCATTTAACATCAATGAATATATTTCTTAGAATTTTATTAATGGACAACCTGCATGACAAATAACTTTTATTACAGAAATGCATAGAGGGTACCAAAAATTATGCTACTCTGAATATTTTCATAATTTTTTGAGTCCCGAAACTATTTTTAAATAATTATTGAAAGTTCTGTAAGTTAAGTTGACATCCCTTAATCCTTAATAAAATCCGTTGTTGCTTTGCTTGTCATAGTGTCCGGTAACAGCACTTACCTGGGGACACAACGACAAGCGGCTGTTTGTAGCCACTGGCTGCCACGTGCACATCGCGTGGGTGTCACGGCGCATCGCGTCTCTGCAGCTACTCAGCGGGCTACGAACACACGAGCAATTGCGCGGCGAGGCACACGTTGCTGCCCTGCCGCTACCTCCCAGGATTCGAGCGCTCGTGACCAACCTGTTTGCACAGACTGTCCGCGTTAGTGAAGTGAGTCCAATTAATTAAATAAGTGACAGTCTACATGCCATGTTACTCTACATTTTGAAGAACTTGCAATAATGTGATTATAGTATCTGAACAAAATGGTAACCATCCATAAGAAATATTGTTGCTTAAATGCTTCAGTCCTGTGTGTTCGAGCTAGCTATCTATCGAGATTTACATTTTAATAATATATTCAAACGAGAAATATTGATATTCGCTTGGGCATATATATATATATATATATATATATATATATATATATATATATATATATATATATATATATATATATATATCAGCTACTTTTTTAAGTATATGCTAACTTGTCTTCCCTATATCCCATATACTGCCATGTTTATTGTTGGATTATATTGTTGCAAGGAAGGCTTAATAGTAGGTCAGAAGTGCATGAGCACGAAATGGTATAGATCTAAAATAAATGAGGGCAAGACAAAATTAATGGTACAGATTATAGTTACGAAATAAAATGAATTTAATCATGCTAAAAGGAGAGCAGCGGGAACGAGTAAAAGAATTTGTGCAAATGGGAAGAATGTTTCAGTTGGATTGGAGAAATATATAGAAAAGTCAGTGCAGGTAGGAGCCGTGTAAGTGAGAAAAAATTGCAAAATGAATGTTTAAAGCTAATGTGGAAGGAATGAAAGCATTAGGTGGAACAAAGGTTTGGTTGGATGTGATTGCAGCCATCAAGACTGAACAGCAGAGATTTTAAAAGTAAATGTGCAATAGAGAGAGTAGGGCAAAGAAGTATTATGAATATTTCTGAAGCAAGTGAAGTGTGTAAGAATCGAGTGCTGTGGATGGCCGAGGTAATAATGCTGCTGGCTCACCCCGTAAGGGATATGGCGTCAGTGGCGTAGCCAGGGGGGGGTTTGGGGTTTACCCCCCCCCCCATGAAGATCGAGTAATGACTGGATATAAGAAGAAAAAAGGAAAAAATATAGAAATTTGAAAAAAAAAAGTTAAATAAAAAATTGAAATTTAGGGGATTGATACTTGATAGTAGTCTTTTCTTTAAAATAAACAAATTATAAGTTAGTTTCTAATTTTATCAGGAAAAAAGTGCATCTCATAAATAAATGCTTTATTTCCCTTACAAACTGCATGCATATAACTACTGTTGTATAAATTAAAACGCTCTCACGTGTGCTGCACTTTCATTTAATTGGCTGCTCCACGCGGTGCAGACAACATTATTTTAACAAAAATAAGAGAAGCAATTTACTTTTTTATTATTATTTTTTTACAATATCTTAATGATTTGAACTTTGATTATTAAATAAATTTTAAAAATCAAATTCAATTAAATGACACGTACACTGATTCAATAAAAATAATATAAAAGTCGTTACATGAATTAATTGATTTAATTAATAAAATGATTTACTCAAAGCTTTATTTATTATGCACGTATTGAAAAGGAATTGAAAAATGGGGTGAAAAAAATATAAAATGTTAAAAAAATTGCATCAGGCCATATATTTTATTTTCTAATATAATAGTATTTTTTCATGATTTTACCCTAAAAAAGGAGCGTGTCCTTTAAAAAAATCGCGCCTGCGGCGGGCTTTTGGGGGGCTACGCCCCCCCCCAGTGGGCTGTTCTCAATCTTTATCCTGAAGAACCCCCCCCCCTTGGGCAAATCCTGGCTACGCCACTGTATGGCGTCATGTTATGTATTAGTGTTGTTAATATCAATATGTTAAATTTATTCAAAAAATTAAAAAAATATATATATATATATATTAGTTCTAATTACAGTATAGTTAATTTGTTAATTACCAAGTATTACTTCATTAGTTATTGTTTGTGTGGGTAAAGATGTTATTTCATATGCTCAGCTTATCTGTATATGTGTTTGCAGTGCTTCGTGCCCGAGGTGCAACACATCCGCGAGTTCGTGAGCCGTCCGCCTTTGGGTAGTGTTCGCCTGCACTGCACCATGATACGTCACGACGATGAGGCCAATTTGAGTGCCGGAACGTGCTACACATTGTACCTCGAGTACCTGGGAGGTCTAGTGCCCCTGCTAAAGGGCAAGCGCACCAGTAAGATCAGACCTGAGTTCGTCATCTTTGACCCCCAGCACGAAGGTAAGATAGTGTGTAATTTATAATAATTATGTACAGCTGCATGCCTGATTCAATTAAAAACCGACTTTATATCG
Source organism: Siphlonurus alternatus (assembly GCA_949825025.1). NCBI lineage: Eukaryota > Metazoa > Arthropoda > Insecta > Ephemeroptera > Siphlonuridae > Siphlonurus > Siphlonurus alternatus. The sequence continues at coordinate 12,720,490 of OX463788.1, forward strand.
ACAGGAGTGAGAAACAGTAACAAAATAAAAACATGTTGTTAATTTTTGTAATCGATTCTAGTCCATCAGAATTTGTGATATATCGATTGTTTTTATTATGAGCCGCGTTGATGTTAATATAACTGTCACTTTAAACCAGCAATAATTTATTTATGATAAATAAGTATGTTAATTTTGTTGTTGCAGAGACAGCTGGATTGTTGGGGGAGTGCACGGGTAACGTGGCAGCCAGTGTAGTGAACGCGGCAGAGTTCACCCCGAGTGCTCACCCCTCTGATTCTTCAGACTCGGAGCGTGACGATGGTTGCGCCAGCCCTCGCGTGCAGCGGCGCAAAAGACGACGGCGCAAGTCACATGGTGGTGAACGCCATGGGCTTGGACTGAGCGCAGCCGGCGAGCCGCTGCCGCAAGTTGATGACCTCACCTATGTGGACACTCTACCTGAGGTACGAGCTCCTCAAGATTCCACGCATATGCGATACCCCAATCGTTCTGATTACAGGAATTCGAAACAATTATCAATACCTTTTAACACTAACATAATGAACTAACATAATGGTATCCTTGCTTACTATATTACAAAATAGTTCACATAATTTCTATAATATTATATCACTATTACATTGAACAAAGAGCGTTGTAAGTTTCTTCAAATTTTTAAATCAAACTAGATATATGTGAAAATATTTATACTCATTTGATCATGAATTTTAATAATAATAATAATAATAATTATAATTTTATTTCGATCGTTGGCTTTACAGCATAGATCACGTCAGATTTGTTACATAAATCATACATAACAGGCACTTAAATCTAATTAAAATTACCTAAAATTAACATACATAGGTTTACACAAATGATTTTAAGTAAATTTACACTATTAACATATGTTTTATTCATTATTAACAGGTTCTTTAATCTTGATGTTTTTTTTTTGTTTTTTTTTTATTTTAATATTTAAAAATAGTTTAAGTTTTCAATATCACTTTCACTCTTTTTATTATAATTGTTTTATTATCTCCACATATGATTTCTTGATGCACTATTAAATAGATCACATAACACTTTGCACTATAGTTCACGTAACACTTTGATGGTCAGATATTAACTTTGTTTACTATCTTTATTTCGGAGCCATAGATAAAGATAACATTTTTTGTTTGTGTTGATCCGTAAGAGCAACGTTCCAGTTTGCAACATCCTCCTGCGTTATTTTTGAATTTTCATCATAAAAATCTTTTATGTTATAATATTCTTTTTTGATTAATATAGTTTTTAATTTATTTTTAAATACATTATCACTAATTTCATCCCTCAATGACTCGGGTAAAAAATCATAGATTTTATGAGTTTGGTAATATGGATTATTTTTATAAAAAGCAGATTGATGCTTTTTTATTACAACTTTGGATTTGTTTCTGGTATCATAAGGAGAGATGTCGGAAACTTGAGCGTATGACTCTGGGTGTAATCTTTTATACATTGCACAATTCAAGATGTAAATACTGGGTAGAGTTAACACTTACAAATCATAAAAATGTGTTCTACAGGAATCCATCTTTTTAAAACCTTTTATTGTTTTCACAGATATTTTTTGTAGTATAAATAAACGATTTAGCACAGCATTATCACTTCCCCAGATTATGATAGAGTTATAGCTTAAATGGGAATATACATTTGCGTAGTAAACTGAGAGCAGTGTATCGTCTGAGACTAATCCTCTCAATGAATAGAGTAAAAAGTTTCCACGATTAATTTGTTTTGAAAGTTCATGAAGATGAACATCCCAGTTTAATGTATTACTAATATTAAGCCCTAAGAATTTTGTGTCAGTGGCTTCTTTAATTGACTTGCCATCTAATTTAATATTAATATTTACATTTTCTTTATTAGTAGGCAAATGGAATCTGAGAAAAGTAGTTTTATCAATATTTAATAATAAACGATTGTCATTACACCAATTTTCTAGTTGTTGTACAGTATTATTTGCTTTTCTCTCTAATTCGACCACTGAATTTGCTGATATCCTGGCATTGGTATCGTCAGCATATTGCTCTACACTATCAGCATCTTTTAGATGAGATGCCAGATCATTAGTCGTAAAATTGTATATTCGGGGGCCTGTCTTACTGCCTTGAGGAACTCCTAGGGTAACGGGTTTAAGAGCTGATTTGTAGACATGATTTAGGTCTCCATTTAATTCAGATCTTATTTCGACATACTGGTATCTGTCGGTAAGATATGAATTAAAAAGCTTTATACTGTTCTCTTCGCAACCCATTGAGCGAAGTTTGGAGATGAATATATCAGGGGGGAGGCAGTCAAATGCCTTTGAAAAATCAAAAAATAGACCCAGTGAATATTTTTTTTGTTCTAAGTCATCATAAATTGGGTTAATGAATTCAAAAATGGCTGTAATTGTTGATTTATTTACTTGAAAGCCATGTTGAGTTGGAGATATTATTTGATATGTTTTTTCGTAGACAGCAAATTGATAGTCTATTACTGCTTCGAATATTTTTGAAAAAACTGATGACAAGCTTACTGGTCTATAATTTTGTAGGTTACTTTTGTCTCCTTTTTTATGTAGTGGATTTAAAAGTGACTATTTTATTAGTAGCTGTGACTTATATGCTCAATATGCTGCAAAAGCACTCCAAATTGTTTAAATAATACTATACCATATTTACAGCATGTACGACTGGTGCAAGTAACATCCAACATTTGGGGAACGAAATTTAAGATTCATGGGCTTGCCACATCTCTACCAGCAAACCTTGGTCATGTAAGTATTTAAGTAATAACTGAAAGAATAAAATTAGAGCAAATTATATATTTAGTCAGGATCTTTGGTCATACAATTTTTGTCTCAAATGGCTTTAGTGTTATATTATGTATATCATATGGTTATATACCAATCGTTCATGACTCCTACAGGTGACGTACAAGACATCACTGCTACACCTGCAGCCGCGCCAAATGACGTTGGTTATGACAGAGCTGCGAGATGACGTCACCCCGGGCCCGGACCCCAGCTTCAATCCAAACCTTTTCTCCGAAGACGAGGAGGAAGGTGAGAAAGAAAGCAGATCTAATTGTAAGTCATGATCTTATTCTACAGTCTGAAGATTAATTGACATTTAAAATTTATTTCATATAAGTATAGAAATAACTCATTTTGAAAACACAGGTTGGTATTCACGAAGAGTTAAGGAGCGTTTTAGGGAGAGATATTTTAAGAAGCGTTTTTTATACCAGGTAACAGGTAAGAAAAACGCTTCTTAAAATATCTCTCCCTAAAATGCTCCTTAACTCTTCGTGAATACCACGCACAATCTCTTAAAATAAAAAATTTGGCGTATACTTCTTTGTTGTCGCCTCCCCCTTAAGTAAAAACATGCTAGATTCCTTTTCTCGGTTTGTTGGACACTTCTTCTTGTTAGGTAACAAAGCTTCAAAGGGTTTTGCTACCATTTTGTATGTCACTTGTCTCATGGCTCGTCGTAATTATACTAATATATTCCATAATATGGAAGCTTCACTGAAAATTCTCAATATTTTATTACAATGGTAACTGAACTTATCAATAAAATACCATTTTGGAGCAAGGTCAACAGATATTTAGTACAAACGACAAGGTATGATATGATAAATTTTTATTGATTTTCATTTAATCTTGAAAATGTCTCACACATATATGTTATTCTTTAATTGCAACAGTAGAGATTTTTTTTATTACTATTTAAAATTGACTAATGCGCTGATACAAGCTAATTTTCTTTCCTCCTGTGGCAGTTCTAACGGACACAGAGCGGTCTGACATCGCACCGATAGCACCAATGACCCCACGACCTGCGTGTGCTCGCGCGCGGTACCGTGCGGCCTGTGATGGAGCCTCTGCAGGAGAGCTCGAATTACCATCTGAGTCTCAGCGACCCACGCCTGCTCTAGCTTCACCACGCCACTCGCTGCCGCCATTATGTGGGGGGGATACGCAGAGTACCAAACACACGGTAGCACCTACAGAGGCCATGGACCTTCTCACAGAACTACCGCCGCCAAACTCCGATTATTCATCCAGCGTACATAGAGTTAAGAATTCAATACTAAGATCACAACTAGAGCTAGGGGAAGCTAGTAGTAGTTCAAAAGAAACACCGACAGTGTTGCGATCTAAACGACGAGAAAAAACAACTTGTCACAAACAAGTTGTATCTGGATTAAGGAAGGATGAAGAAACATTACAGCAAGCACCGTTACCGACTTGTACTAGAGGTCCAGTTATAAATCCATCACCATGTGTTTTATTAGATCCAATGGTTCGATCTTGCAGTGTTGGATATTTAGATTTAGTAGATCTTGCATTAAATTCACATGGACCTTTAGGAGATTTAAATCAAAATGACGCTCCACCTAAAAGACTTGTGTTAGTTCATAAAAAGAAAGAACAGCCGAAACCAAAATTAAAACATTGCGGTAAGAGTAAAAGTTTGGATTCGAGTGATATATTTCCAAAGGAGGTTAGCAAGAGTTGGCTACTTGCTGCGGCCACGGACATGGCTGCTTCGTGTTCCAAGGCTGCAAGCGTCGCCAAACCCGAAGTTCGCACGGAGGTGGACGCTTCAGGACGGCTGCTTCTTATCAATTGCTCGGACGGCATGCCGACGTGTCCAGCACCTCCCGAGGCAACAGGCAGGGTGCCGCAGTCTCCCGCAGTCCGCCTTCCACACAGCACCCCAACCAGCCCAGCGCTAAGCAAGAAGAATAAGCGAAACCAGTCGCCCATTAGGTATGCGTGCCTACCCTATGTTGCGTCCACTGAAGGGTAAGGTATCACGAATCAGCTGATTTTGTAGTTCCATTTGATTAACATGTAAACTTTAGTAAATTCACAAAAATTCTGAAAAAAAAAAAAGAGATACAGATTTAAGTACCTATAAAAGTCATAGAAAAATTTCAAGACAATTATGCGATCAAGACGATTTTTTTTTTCATTAATTTTTAGTTTGGCTCTCCATGGGAAAGCCTTATGCTGCAAATTAAAAAAATAAATTAAAAAAAATCAGCTCGTTCTATGGCTTTTAGGTACTAAAATCTGTCTCTCAAATTTTTTCAGAATTTTTGTAAATTTGCCAAGGTTTACATGTTAATCAAATGGGACTACAAAATCAGTTGATTCGTGTTACCTTGCTCTTAATTAAGGTAACTTGGTTGACGCACAAGATTTTCGGTCAACTTTCTTTACTCTAACTCTAAATATATGTCGCATTGCATCTTCTCTGTTTTATTATTTATTGATCAAGTTTTAAGTAACAGTCTTTGCTTCTCTTCTGTAGTAAAATTCGTTAAGATTTGTTACCATGCATAATTATTGGTCATTGCGTATAAGGTATTTATAAGGTGATTGACAGTAGTGAACAAGTTTTGGGCATAAAACGTACCTGGAACCTTTAATAAATGAATATTCACAGAGAAGTTGCAATGCATCTTTCACCTCGGGCAAAATATATATGAAGAAAATAGTTGAATATCCAAACAACGATTTGGTGTTCGACTAATAAGTTCTTTGTGGGCGCAGTTTACACACCTAGTCTAAGTGCCCGGACTTACATTTAACCTAACTCTGTGATATAAGTAACACATTATTTATTTGTAAAGGAAATTTAAGCAGAGTTTTGTTTTTGTAATCAGAATGTTAACATTTTTTTAATATAATTATTTATTTTTATTTTTCACTTTACAAGTGACAGTATGATGAATTGAAAAGTTTAAAAACCTTGATGTAATATGGGACTTGAAAAAATGCAACAATTAATAGGGTTATTTGCATATTTTTTTTTACATGATGTTTTAACCTGTCCATCAAATACTTTACATATTAAAATTGATAAACCCATGAAAATAACTATCTCCACTATAAAATGCCAGCCTGTACAAGCGCTCTTAAGTTTCATGGTGGTCTTTAACAATGGAGTACCGACCTCAAAAAATTTTATTGCAAAAATGGATAGAGGGTGCAAAGTTAAGCCGCTCTGATTTTTTTCAGATTTTTAGAACCCGAGAAGTATTGCTAAAAAGTTTTGCGGAGGTTGGGTTTGAACCCACGCCCCTTTTAGGTCCTATCCTTTCATAAGGAAAGGCATCTAGAGACGTCACTTTCTCTGTACTTTCAATACAAATGTATTGATTTGTATTGTATTGTGTTTTAATGTTTTTTTAAAAAAATAGTTCAAGACTAAAAATTCTGGAAAAAATCAGAGCAGCATAACTTTGCACCCTCTATTCATTTCTGCAATTAAAAATTTTGAGGTCGATACTCCACTGTCGTAAAATTTAATGTAAGCAAAGCAAAGCAATTTTAATAACACAATTCGCGCAGTGTCGTGAAATATAATTATATATGAAAATATGTCTGTTTCACTGTTAACTGTAGAATTCCCCGCGTCTAAATATTTAATAATTGTGAATAATATCATGTACATGTCTGCTTGTACGCATCAGTGTCTTGTAACTTCCCTGAAACGAAAGTGGGCCCGAGTGCGACATGTTAATAGTCATGAGAGCCGATCCCGTCCCCCCCCCCCTATTCGTATTATTGAGCATTAGTACACCGCAGTAAAACATAGAAGGGGTAACGCTCCGACTGTTCTCATCCCTTAGGGGGTATAGTGATAACTGATAACGTGATAACTATATACTATATATGTTGAAGCTCTAAATGTAAAAAGAAAAAAAAATAGTGTATGTTTTTTGGGGGTATAAAATGGTGTATTTATTTTTGGATATGAGTTGAGTGGTGTGCTTGCCGCCAGGAGGCAGCTGCTCAACTCTCCGTTGCTGTCTCGACGAGCCCGCAAGAACCGTAACACCACGGAGAGCTCGGATGACGAGATCACCCTCTCCGGTGACGAGGTGGTCAACGGCCGCAACTTCAGGGACCTCGAGAGCTTTCAAAAGGCCCAGCTTCGTCAGAAGGTGTGCTATAATAAAAGCTTAAAATTTAAATAACATGTATAATTGAACCACAAAATATTTAAAATCAATCAGTAAAATCATCATCATTAAGAAATTATTAGTATTATGTTACGTAATGTCAGTTTCTTATAATTTTATTAATATTTAATAGTTGAATGCACTGACAGTATATATTATTTAAATTTGGTACAAATAATATGTCATTCTGCTAAACATACCTCTCTTTGCTCTGTGCAAGTCCTAAATTAAATACAAAACAATAATTTAACTTATCAACTGCAACAATTAATGTCCTTTATTGTTAATGTCATACTGACAAATTTCATTTTCATTGCTTATTTTTACATGACATTATATATACACTGTAATAATTCCCTCCATGTCTTCTTCAAAACTTATATACTTCTTATGAAATATATTATATTTATGAAGCATCTTTTCTTGAACTTTCTGGCGAGTATATTGATCTTATGTCATGCGGCACGAATGTGTGTTTGAGTAGTTAATAATTAATAATTTAAAGTTTTATTAATCTTTTCTTCTGCACATAAATAACTGACTGTTATCTTTCTTTTACGTGTTATTATACTACGAGAAGTATATCTCTATTTCAACTGATTTTTTACACTATTTCAAGAAGAGTACGTGAATCGCAAAATTTTTCTTTTCTTTTAATGCTTCAATTTTCTAAATCATACATAACCTTTTGACAGTTTTCTTTATTTATATTTTATTTACAAAAGCCATTTTAATTTAAGTAAACAAATCAAAGACTTGTTATTTTTTTCAACAAATAAAAATCGTATATAAGATTTAAAAGTTAGTACTATTAGTCTCTATAAAGTTTAATGATATTAGTTAATAATAGTGCAGGTCTGTCTGTAAAGGCAATTATAATATAACAAAACAAATTACACTGAACTTTTTTTTACTGAGAATCTAATTCTTAACTTCTTAAGGCGGATTCAGATGGCGTCAACGGCGATGCGGCGCGATTTTCACGTAAAAGCTGTAAAATCCTATGCGGCGGCGAATTCACGTTAATTGCGATGCTCTTTTTCATTTAATCGCCAAATATGGCCGCCAATGGATGCTACAGCAAGTGCCCATTATTTGCGTCGTGTCGCATGATAAAAATCGCCATGGGTGTGAATCCGCCTTGCACAGTGCTGAATCTATTACAAAAATACCAACAGATCTTGCTATGAATATTTTCTGCCAGTGCATCGCGTTTCATTAAAAGAAAATATCTTGAGACTTACCTTGCTTGAATACCAATATATTTAGTGGTAAATATGATTATGTTTATAGGATAATCTAATTGACATTTTGTAATCTTTTGTCCCCATCAGCTGCGTCGCGCCAAGGGAAGTGGAGCCGTGCCGAGCGCACCACGTCGCCGCGAACTCGTGCTGCACAACAAGGCGCCCATGTGGAACGAGAATAGCCAGGTTTATCAGCTCGACTTTGGGGGCCGCGTGACACAGGAATCGGCCAAGAACTTCCAGATCGAGTTTCGCGGCAAGCAGGTAAAGGCTAGACACAAATAAAATCAGGGAAATATTTAAACTGACTCTTATACTATAACTTACAGTTAGTATATAGTATATACTGTATAACACTGAAGAAAACAAAAAGTGTCCGCTCAATTTATGTTTCGTTGTTAAACATTTTTTTTTTTCGCTTAATGCATTCAAAGTCCTCTAGAAGCAGGAAAAATTCACACAAATCAAGTATATATATATATATATATATATATATATATATATATATATATATATATATATATATAATTTATTAATTAATTTATTTATTATAGTTAAAAGTAAATAAAAAAAACTGCGGCTGGCGTACCTGATAAAAATCATACCATTTCATAAATCGATGATATGTCTTAATTTACTTTTAAGGACACTAAATGAACTTCTAACTTTCTTAAAATGTGTTTTGGTAAAAAGAAAATACTTTGTCAACGACAACTGCATGACGTGTGTTTTGTTGCATGGTTTTATCACGTGTTCTCTGTGGTGAGCACACACAATTTTAACGTACCTGGATGTTTTTTTTTTTATGAAAAATGAAAATGCACAAATAAAACTTGCTTATTGCATGTGTGGCAAAAACTAATTGCAATATATTATAATAAAATTCAGTCAAATTTAACAGCTTTTTAAGATATGAGATTTTTGCCTAAACATAATAAGGCCAAATCGTTATAAATCGCCTCGGAAAATTGTCCTTTGCGACCTTGTTAATCATCCTGCCTTGTAAGAATAACGTGGTGATTAAAAAGGATGCAAGTGGTAAATGGCGACGAGTGTACAACTATAATACATTAATACCGCGCACAACGTTGCTTATGATGGTGACTTTTTTTTTTATTCGGCCTTTACGTTTTTTTTTTTTTTTTTTTTTTTTTTTTTTTTTTTTTACAAAGCTGAAAATATTGACTCAAATATCCAAAGCTGCACAATGTTTGTTTCATTTCCAAGTTTCCAAGTGTGACTTTCAAAGCATGAAAGTGTCAAAGTGTCAGCGGAAAACCTGCAAGTTTTTTTTTTTTTTTTTTTTTTTTTCTAAAAAATAAATGTGAATAGAAGACCTTGAGCTATCAATATTTTCAGATTTTATTTAAAGCTGAAAATGTCAGAGAATGTAAATATATGTTTTTGATGGTCTAATTCATTTAAAAACAAATAAAAATCATGCAGATTGAACAAAAATAAAGTATATAATTACTTATTAGTCTTAATACCGATTCCCACAGAAAATTTAACCCTTAATTAACGTGTAATTATTCTCCAGGTGATGCAGTTTGGTCGCATTGATGGCAATGCCTACACACTCGACTTTCAGTATCCGTTCTCAGCCCTCCAAGCGTTTGCCGTCGCACTGGCAAACGTCACGCAACGCCTCAAGTAAAAATGTTAATGCTTCATGTAACATATCACTTCAGTCAGTATAGTAACTTCTGCTCTTTCTACTTACTTGTAAGTGCCGCAGTTATTAATTTATAAATTGCCAGAGAAAAAGTAAAATATTATCAAGTACCCGCTACATCCTTAATAAATTTCATACACTTTACATCTTTACAAGTATACTCTTTGCCTCTTTGGTACACTCAATAGTTTTGTTAATTCATTGAACAAGAAAAACATTTTGGGGTGGTGCTATTTTTGTCATTAAATATTGCAGTATACTATATATGTATATATATATATATATATATATATATATATATATATATATATATATATATATATATATATATATATATATATATATATATATGTCTCGCGAAGAAGTCACTATATTGAAAGGTCTTCAAGTCTCGCAATTAATCCTTATACTTTCCCTCAGCCCCAAATGGTTGAGTGAATGTAGTTTACTGTCACAAATTACATTGGCTATAATAGCTATTGCTCTATATTCAGCCATAAAGCATGAATGGCCAAACTTGTAGACATATTATACTGCAGAAACTTAATTATCATACTTCACAATATAATACATATTTTATGTCCGTTGTAAACAGGGGCGGATCCAGCTCGCGGCTTTGGAGGGGGCGGTGCCCTATCTCGCAATGTTAAAATTTGGAGTGGGAGAGGGAGCGACGGGTGGGGGTGGTAACACCTTCAATGTATTTTGGGACCTTTTGCCCTCATCCCCCCCCCCCCTTGGATCCGCGCCTGGTTGTAAAGTTTTATTAAAGTGTAAAATAATAATATACATAATTATACTAGAGACTGATTCTTAAAATATATTTGGAGTATTTAGCATAATAAATGTTATATACTGTATAATTGTTATAGCATTACTAGCTGGGGCACTTACGATTTGCAGAAAAATTCCTTTGTCTTTTAATGCAATGCTTTATATTAAAAAAAAATATCTGGCCTATGGAGACTTAATTGTATTTTAATCAATTATCATCTATTTAAAGCTAAGAGCAATCAAACCTTGACATTCTTGAGCTGCAAATTAAAAAAAAAAATGAAGTTAAGGATTATATTTTACAATATATTGAAAACGCTTAATTTACTGTAGCTATGAATTGAAAGTTCATCAGAATTTTTAATTTCATAGCATTATCTTAGATTAAAGCGAAATATTATGATAATTATGTTGTTATGTGAACATAATATATTGTGTTAGCTTTTCATCTACTTAGCAAATATTGATATTTTATTTGAGAAAAAAATTGAACATGACGAAATTCTGTACGCCTGGAGTTGCGCATTGCTGTATAAACATGATAATTTTAGATACAAAAAAGCGGATGAAAGTTGTGCTCAACCTTTTTACACTTTTAATCATCTCTGATTTTTATGAAATTAATTTCTTTGAATTGCTTAAGCCATAAAATCAACCGTCCAAAGATGTTGAATTTCTGATGTTGAATTATTTGACACAATTAAAAGACAAACTAAAGATGGGATCCATAAAATAATGCTCGAAAAGTGCAAAACAATATGCAAACTATAATATTACAGTTAAAATGTACTAAATTTAGAAATCTTGGTATATAATTAATATAATTATTAAATAATAAAGGTAATTGCATGAATTTTTTTCTTATCAATCAGACGATTATACTTACCGTTTATAACATTTTGAGTTCATATTTCAATTAGTTGATTCATTTTACTTTTGCGAAATAATATATGTTTCATTATAAAAGATATATCCATAGAAAAGTATTTAATGCATTATTGATTATTATTTATTGAGACAAGTTTATTTAAGAAAGTAATAGCATCACAAAGAATATACGCCATGATTTCATGTTGAGTGCCTATAAGGTGCTTACTCGATAAGAATTGTTATTTGTTACATGAAAGTGAATTCTTCACATTTTGTGTTGGGTACAAGACCATGTTTACTGAAAATTTACAAATCAACATAATATATCTGTCCACATGTAATACTAAATCATGCTAATATGTCAAATTAACTTTATGAGAGTGAAGTTTAAATCCAATAAACCCACATTGTTCATCTTTTATAGATAACCTACTTGAATTTGTTTCTTGCAAATATATGGCTCGAGGGCCTATAAGTTTTACATGATTATTTGGTAGTTTGGTACCAAAATTTTCTTAGATTTTCGCTCGGGCATTAATGAGAAGCTTCAACACTGATGACACAATTCTCTCAGCCAATGAAAATCTAGCGCGTGAACTGCGCGCGACGACATGTTCTATACCGTGCTCCCTATCCTTTAACACAGCGGTACCTGGTTTTTAATTTTTTCCTTCAGTTCTTATGAAGGGCAAGATTAATAATTCATAAGAGTCACGGGAAAGATTACTTTACATGACAAAAAATATTCGAGATTTTGTGCAGCATAGAATTTGAATGAACAAATAAATAAGATTTTTCTCCTAACAAACCTTATGGAGCGATGTCAGAATGCGGCGCTGCGGCATTTACGAGTTGAAGCTTGTCATTATATAGAAACACAGTAAATACTAACTACCTTCAAAATCATTCGAGACACATTGTGATGTCATGGATGTGCATGCAACAATTAATAACATGCAAATATTAGTTATATAATATATATTCACGTGACTATGATATCACAGTATGTTTGTTTGGAAATAGGCGATATTATGCAAATGACTAATTTAATACTTGTTAACGTGTAAGATCTTCCATCTGTACTTGAAGTAAACAATGTCATGCAGGTTGTCTTTACTCTTTACTTTCAACTCTCTTCTCTTCTTCTTTATTTTTTTTGTTTCTTTTTTTTTTTTTTGGTGTACGTTCTTTCTTACTGTATATTTTATTATTATTGTTATGAACATTGTTTTATTTATATACTGTTGACCGTTGCATTAATATCTCAAAGATTACAAGAAATAATTTGATTTGTTGAATTGTTGAGCTTGTGATTTCTATAACTGAACTCGCTGACTAGCTCATTAAGCAGTACTAGCATTTTAGCATTATTCAGCTTTAATTTATTATTATGCTTAGACAATTAAAGAACACTGCAATGTTCTATTTTACACAAGAACAGAAAAAATGGGAAATTAAAAAAGGCCAATGCATGCGTGCATATTTATTTACATAATTATACTGTTTGCCTACTGTCGTATAAACTCTATACTAAAAAAATGAGAAAATAATGGACCTCTCAATATTATTTTGAGATTTATACCATAGCTATAAAGTTGAAATGTGTATCTTCTCTCATGTCTATAGCCTCACTACATTTTATGAGATGTAAGATGTATAAACTAGATGAAGATTACATATGAATTTAATTTCATTCTGTATTAATTTATGTACATCGTGTGCATGTGTAAGTATGGCTGTTAACTGTACAAATGAACGTATTTACTGCGTCAATCTTGTTAGTTTAAGTTATTATTATTAATTATTTTGAAAATCGCTGTAAAAATCAGATATACAGTATTAACATTGCATATGAGATAACATAAATTATTTTATTATTATCCGCTGCCGCAATTGTACAGTACCGCAATTTCCTCGATGAAACGTTTCTTCCGTTTTCCTGGAGTATTAATTAAGACTTTGAAGTTTAAGAATTTTATTAATTTAATGAAAAAATTTCAAATAACCAAATTGAGTAAATGCATATACTTCAAAACCGGACAAATAGCTTTGTTATTATTATTATTATTATTATAAATGTTATTGTTCGCGTGCTTCGCCGTATTCTGTCATACGACGGCACATAATGTATGTAAAATAGGCAGATGCCATAGTTAGTCCTGCGATCGTGCTCCGCGTTCTGTTAATTCCTATTGTTGAAATTTGTTGCTATCATAACAAGCACTTGTCTAGTTTTGAAGATAGTGGCCTCAAGTCTAGTAATTATGTTTGGATATATAATTTAAAAGTTTGAGCTGAGATTGATTGAGCATTGATATTCAATGCTAATAATAAAACATTATTTTCCTTTAATATGTAGAATGGAGTACCGACCTCAGCTTTTTTTATTGCAGAAATGGATAGAGGGTGCAAAGTTATGCTACTCTGATTTTTTTCAGATTTTTTAGAGCCCGGCAACTATTTTTTAAAAATTATTGAAAGTGCAGAAAAAGTGCCGCCTCTTGCCGCCTCTCTTAATAAAAGATAGGACCCAAAAGGGACGTGGATTCGAACCCGACCTCACCAAAACTTTTTAGCAATACTTCTCGGTCCCTAAAAAATCTGAAAAAAATCAGAGTAACATAACTTTTCATCCTCTATCCATTTCTGCTAAAAAAAATTTTGAGGTCGGTACTCCATTGGTTTAAATTTGGAGCATATTTAATGCATATATTTAATTATGATACGTTTACTTGTCAATATTTATTTTATTTGTTATTTGTTTTAATTATAGCATATAACATGTAAAGTCCTTAACCTAAAAAATTTCCTTCGCCAAAAGATGGCAATGTTATAGTCAATGTACAGTACTGTTTGAATATATCGACGCTAGCTCCTGCCATCTCCTGGCGAGAGAAATTTTCCAAGCAATGGAGTCTACGTTACCAAATCATTTAATTATGTATAAAAATTGTTATACATTTTTTTTTGTAGACTTTTTTTTTTTTGCTTTTTTTCCAAATATAATGAGAACAAATGAGAACATACACAAAACATATAGGTAATTGCAAATCCTCTGTACTCTAATTTGCACTGTAAAATATTAGATTGTTCTATTAATAACGAGAACTATATAAACCATATAGTTTAAAATCTGTTTTTTAAAAATAATGTTACTTGTTTACTTTTCGTTGAACTAAGCTAATTATATACCTATAAAATATATAGGTTTATAATGAACGTTAATATGTACATGCAAGGAAAATTTGTTTTTAATATGGTTGTTGTTGTTGTTGTTATTTTCAGTTCGGTTTCATTTTATTTAATATAAATATGATATTGTTGTACTTAAAATTTCTTACACTATATTACATACATAATATTTATCATGCTTTTAAATATGACTTGATTACGTTTTAATAGGTTTATATTTCTTTATAATATGAAGAAAATTGATTGAACTTTGTATGTTCATCGATATTTTTTATGAAAATTAATTTAATAAGAATTAAGCTTCATTTAATTGACATCAGCTGCAGTATTGATTGGCAGTTTCTCGATTAATGAAAATTTATCGTGCAAATTAATTGCTCTACCTTATCTTTTAACTCGGAAGTATTGTAACTATAATATAGTTATATGATATATTATATTATATTGTTGTATGATGGCTATTTAAGTACTATAGTTAATTAAAATCTCAAAGTGTCTTTAATTCATTTTAAGTTTAGGAAAATTGCAATTACCGGTGTCCAATAATTGATGAGATGAAAAATGGTGAAGGTGTAGAGTGAAATTATAAATAACAAAATAACATTGAAACTCTTTTTGCACGCACAATGCTTAAAACACAGATATTGATAATATTGATATAAAGTATTGAAACATCGACTCGAATGACTGCAATAGGCTGCAAATCAACATAGTATGCTCGATACTACTGAGCTGTGCTTGAAAGAAATAAAAGAATGTCAGTTGATACGCCTTCTTAAATTACAGTTTGTACTGCAGTACAGCAAGCTGAAATTAATGACAGTTTATGCTTATCTTACTTTATTGCACTAACCTGTACGCTTATTATATGTATGAAAATTTTGAGTAAATAGTATAATTATATATGATTATGATGTATTTTAATTTAAGCAGGTTGGAGTAAGAGTTATGTACCGTATGCTCACTGAAATGTTAATAAAGTGGTTCTATACATCCATGCAACAAAGCAATTTTTTTAACTGCTTGTGAATGAACACACAAAGAATATAAGATACAAACACTGTATTTTGTTTATATAGGCATATGAACAGTAGTTGATACTTGGATATAAAAATACCAAAGAATCGATAGTACTATGAATTGACAAAGTTATTGTGTAAAAAATATTTGAAAATTCGATCAAGTCTATAAAAGTTGAGCCTGTTATAATGATAACTTTAATTTGTTAATTTTGTTGATATATTTTTATTTTGAGAGTAAATTTATGAAACTAGAAATTAGCTTGGATTGTACAAGAAACGCTACACTTTACACAAACGAGGAAATTTACAGGTTTATTATTTGTACATAAAATAAGAGGAGGAAGGCAAAATTCTATTTAATACTAAGAATCCAGTATTTATTTATTTATTTTTGCATCATCATTGTAATATGATACGATCATATAATATACATAATTATATACATTGTAACAATGTTAATTTTGTATATTTAGTATAAATTATAATGACAATATACGCAATAATATATAAAATTGTAAATATGATATATATGCGTACTGTTGAAAATTTTAAAAAATTGCTAGGCATTTGTTTTTTAATAATTAATATTTTCTCAATAAGCCTGTTCGTAATCCCGGCCCAGTGTACGTTTTCTTCACTCGATTTCTTTATCAAGTACAATGTAATTTGATATCAGGTGGATCAACTACAGAAAGTGTATTGTACGTGAATATAACACATATAACACTATGATATAAGTGATATAACACTAATTTGAACATTTGAAGAAAAAAATTATAATCTAATACATATTTCTTTTTAAATAAGCACAATAAATTTTCAATTCTCTTGTTTTAATTACAGTTTAATAATTTATACTAAATGATGCAACTACAGCTTGTAGTTTAAAATTAAACTGATTTGATTAACGCCTTAAGTTAATTTTACATTTTGTATTTATAAAGGCTGTACCAGCCTGTACCACCTGCAATTAAATAGCAGTGGCGTTAAAGAATGTGAGAAATGTAGTGAGCAATTTAAGCAATTAATAGTTTCATTGCTCTCAAAATCTGTTTAGTCCATGCATGCTATAATATATAGTTATATTAGCAGCTCGGTGAGAATTATAAATTATTATTTTGGTAATAAGATTTTACATTTTTTTAAGTGTTTATCGTGATTTATTTAAATCACATATAGCCTCAAAATTTACATTAAGGTATGAAGTAAAGTAACGAAGATGATTTGAATTAATAAAATATGTTAACATTAACATTGTTTTACACCACAATAGAATGTTCTAAAAACTTTATTCAATTTGTGCTTAAATTAACTTAATTTTATTTCATAAAGAATCATTGTTAAGTGTTGATTTTTGTATTTTTACAAAATACGTGTCATTGCATGAGTGTGTGTGTGTGTGTGTGTAGCAAAAACTTTTCATTAATGAACAGAAATACATAAAATATTGTTGCAATTTTACTGTAATGCTTCATATTATAATTAAAATGATATAATTATGTGCTATAATATACTGTATATTATATGTACGAATGAGTATGTGAAATTAAGATTTGTGATACAATATTGCTTAAAAAAATGCAAGTGTTCTTTTTTATTGATATTTATTTATCACAAATTATATAAAATTGTTCTTATCACTATGTAATGTGTATGTTGATGGTGTCATTGAAATGATATAGTATTAATTGTCCACAAATGTGTCAGTGCATAGTTATAAATAAATACACTTTTATCATGCAAAAAAAGTTATGTATATGTAATTTACTTTTAATGATAGAGTCAAAGCGATCTTGAATTTCTAGAATGCTATGATAGAGTGCATAGAGCATACGTAGTAAATTTGAAACATGATCATGATACATGATATTTTGTCAATTTTAAATTGTCAGTACATAAATATTCCAAAAACCACAGCCATGCAGAATATGGTGTCCTGAAAACAAAAAGGTTTTATTAGAACGATCGCTTCATATAAAAAGATAATGGATAACATAAAATCCATGGACCATGGACTGAAAAAACTATATAACAATAATTTAATAATTATTATATTTGCTTAATTTTATTTTAATTTTTTTGAGTTGCACCAACAAAATAAAAACCACGAAAAATAATACATGAACTCACGGTTGGTATAAAATATTATATACCGTATAATATACTGTAGATATATATTATAATGTTAGCATCCAAAGTCGTATTCGGAAAATTTCCAAAAATAGTGACCACATCTAGTTGTGTTTTTTGCATTTTGACCAAAACCCGAAATGAACAAATATTTCAGCTTTTGGTAAGTTAAATTTGATCACAACTAGTTCTGGTCAAATCGTAAGAAACATAACCCAACGAGAGAAATTTAAGAGAGAGAGAGAGAGAGAGAGAGAGAGAGAGAGAGAGAGAGAGAGAGAGAGAGAGAGAGAGAGAGAGAGAGAGAGAGAGAGAGAGAGAGAGAGAGAGAGAGAGAGAGAGAGAGAGAGAGAGAGAGAGAGAGAGAGAGAGAGAGAGAGAGAGAGAGAGAGAGAGAGAGAGAGAGAAGAGAGAGCTCATCATCGTCTTTTGGTCAAACAAAATTAACCACATCTAATTTTGGTTAAATCAGAAAAAAAAAAAAAAAATCCGGTGTGAGCTTTATTTCGGCTTTTGGTCACTTTTTCACATATTTAACCATAACTAGGTTTGGTTATTTCATTAATGTGACTAAATAATATTCACGCTTTTTTCAATAACCACACTTAATTTATTTCACAGCTTACTTTATTTTATGACTCACAAGGAAATCGACTCACATTAATTGGGAATTCAAAATAGTTGAGGGTAAAAATAAATTCTCTCCTATATTTAAATTTCCTAATGTGAACCTATTTAAATATTAAAAAAAAAACTGTTTTTCTGAAGATGCAAAATAATAATAATAAATTAAATAATAAAAAGAATAATGACAATGATGTAAAGAAGAAAATAACTTGACTATTTAATACTATGAAGTTCAATTTTTCATCAATGGTTAACTCTACTAATTTTAAGGAAAGCAATTAAGAACAGTTATAGTGAATGCAGGAAGTCAATTTACCGGAAAAAAGTGCACAATGCATCAAAACTTTTGTAATATCTTCAATTTAGCATTGAATTCCCATAAGAGAAAAATGAGTGTGGTGAAAAAGTGTGTAAATCTTATTTCTTTATTTAAACTCTGATTAATTCTGAAACCAGGTGATTTCAAGTTTACCTAGAGTAAAATTTTCTTACCTCTAGCCCAAAGATTTATTTCCAAAACCATGCATATGCAGTTATATGAAAATATTTATTTATCAACTTTTTTTTTTTTAGATATATTATACACTATATGCATGGATTTTTTTCTAAATATAGCTAGTGCTTACATTCAGCAAAATTGTGAAAAAAAATTGTAACTCGACTTGTATGTTATCCAGATTTTATAATTATTTACTTAATTATTAAAATATAAACCCTTATTTCTTTACTATTTTCACCAAAAGTTTTCGGAGCAATTATTTTGTATATCTTCCTATAATTAATATTACAATATTGAGTTTTTTTCCAGTATTCCCCTGTTGCGTTTTATTCATATAATATATATTTTCATGCACCCAAAGTTTCAGAATTCTTTATATATATATATATATATATATATATATATATATTATATAGTATATATATATATATACTATATAATAGGAAAATAATAAAATGGGATATGGAGTATTCATTCTTGCACTTTGAGAATATCAAATGAACTTTACAGAGCAGATAATGTTTTATGAAACGGACTTTAACAATCTAAATTCATACTTAAGAGTATAATATACACAGATTCACTTATTCATACATTGATGAAGATCTGTGAGGCGAGGTTGTCGGTGTCTGCGTCCCAGAGACAGCGCGCGCACGTACGTACACCTTCTCCGCGCTGCTCACCCAGCACCACCTGCACCACGAGCTTGTGGTGACTTGCACTCAACCCTGCAACACAGAAATTAACAGTGATATCAACGCATGTACATCATGATTTTATATAACCATTGGTAAATGGTAAACGCTTTACCTGCAACCCGATCCTTAATCACTTCAGCAATGTTTAGAGACCATGAGGTGACGCATTTAGCGTCAAAAGTCTTCCCCATCAGTTCTTCATTTAAAACGTTGTGAATAACTTCCTTCACTGTATTTGCTTGAAATCTGAAACAAAATTCAAGGACCATTTAAAATGTAAACAACCTTAAATGTATAATGAAATCAGATATGAAACCATAGGAATATTTAATTTCACTTTTTGGGAGAGGGGCCGGACCATCATGATAATGAAAGAGTGTATTAAATATATACAGGGTAATCGCAAAGTCATTGAAAAATGTAAACGCAAATTAATAAAGCATACAAGATTTATCCCAATGTGCACCATTTTGAACCTCTGAATTTAACATTTTTGAAACTGTTTAAAAATTGTTTTAAAAAAGTGACATTCTCGCAAGATGGGACAACTAAGGTACAAGATGCAGTTTTGAGCCTCTTTGAATTTTCACGACTGCAGCACCTGAAATTTAACTAAACAAATTTCTTGCTTGAGTTGCTTGAGATTTTTTTTTGTTGTTCAAATTTTGCTCAAAAGCCAAAATAATCGATTACTTCGGGTTTTGAGCTTAACTTGATGCTCAAAACTAGTTTTGCTCATTTTTTTCGTCTTTTGCCCGAATTCGGTTTTTGGTGGTAATTCTGTTTAATTACAGACTGAGGGCTGTAATTAAACAACCCCCAGGTGGAGCCCCAAGGGCGCGGTCCCACGCGTCGCGTACTGAACTTCCCCACACACTGTTTTTAGCATGAGTCAAGAACAGCCGGGTGCTATTATTATTAATTATTATATATCTATTAATTATATAATATGCTGGTATTGCATGCATACGTATTATATATATTAATTTATGATAAGTGGTTTGTTCTTATTGGACTAGCTGTTTGTGAATTTCCTGCCTCTGACTTGTTATTTATGTACTCATGAGGGAAATATAATAAAATAAAAAATAAATATGAAATATATATAGATTTATTTTAGCTCTCGATCGCTATATAAATACAATACATAATATATATATATATATATATATATATATATATATATATATATATATATATATATATATATATATATATATATATATATATATATATATATATATATATATATATATATATATATATATATATATATATATATATAAATATATCATATATGCATATATATGGTATATATACTATATATCCATATATATTAACAACATTGCATATTTTGTTAATTTAAAATATGTATATAATACAATTAATTAATTAATATAAGAAGAAAATAAAAGACATATATATAATATGATAGTCATAATTGATTGATTGATGGTTGATATTTTGGGGCCAAAATTATATAGTAATTGACACACACATTTTGCCGAATTTTTGGATTATATGCGGCGCAGGATATATTATATTTTATATATTGCATGAATGCATGCAGTTAGCTATATTATAAGAAATATTAAGATACTTAATCTATATAAAATATATTAATGGTAACAAATTTTAGAAAAACCTTTCACTCAATTTTGGTCGCATCTGGTAGTCTCTATTTTGTCTCAATGTATCCAAATTTTCAAACTTGTTTCGTTCATTAATATCCGACTTGTGTGGCTCCATTTGCAATATACTGTCAGTTTTTCACATCAAAGACAATCAAAGTGTAGATTATAGAGACATCATAGTACTGGTAGATTCTAGCTCAAAATTTAACACAAGAGAATTTCAGATTTCACGTACAATAAAAATCAAAGACCGACAACTGCATAAAACTAGACTCCGCACAAATATTTATTGATTGATATTTCGAATCATGCCGCTATCACACAGCTGGCGCAAAGCAAGGAAGATAAGTTCGAAAATACATTTAAGACTAAAATAATATTGTGCAGCAATATACATATGCCGCAAACAAATTTACTGCGCAGAAATACAGCAACATTCTAGTTTTTTATTTTAAAATTTATGACGTCAGATGTCAGCAGGAAGCGTAGCCATTTCTCTCGAACAGAGAAGTTAAAAATCGTACAGTGACACTTCATCAATAATTTGACAACTAAATATTCAATAATTATGAAAAAATATGAAACCGCAGAAACTGTAAAGTATTCATCCGAGTATTATTTCCAATATTAAATTATATTATTAGATTAGATGGAGCTGAAAATTAATAAAAGTTATTCGGTCATGAATGTGACCGATAAGATAGTCTTTTATGTTGGACATTTAGCCTTCATGCACTATTCACATCTAATACTGCCACACAAACCCTGAGAAACCTCTGCTGTCATGCTTCATTAAGGTAGAATAACATGCTCATTTATGAATATTCTATCTTTCTTGGAACACATTGATATGCATAGTTCTGGTAAAAATATCTGGATGATTGTGCCTCATGATTGGGTATGAACATACAGTGTCTTATATGCATATATCATACAAAGTTATGATACTGACAATATCAGATTAACAAACATTGACCAGGCATTAACAAACAAACGAATCTAAGATGAAGAAGTTGTTCTCGAAGCTTGACACTCGCATGGAAGGGTCTGCAAAAGAACCAAACTCTTATGTTGGAAAGGTGTTTGTTGTTGGGAGACATTCTGTAACTGTTGAGGACGTACTCGCAGAAGGAGGATTTGCGGTGGTATTTTTGTGCAAAGCAAGTTCTAGCGTTCGTTATGCTCTCAAGAGAATGTATGTCAATAATGAGCATGATCTCAGCATTGCCAAGCGTGAAATCCAGATAGCAGTAAGTATGCTTACAATAGAGCAGTGTTAATTAAAAATTACAACAGTATATAGGTATACACCTCAGGAGAACACAAACTTTGACCCTGCCGAATTTGCTGGCGTTGCAGCACCAAGACGCAAAGAGATGCAGATTTGCAACTTTGATGGGAGAAGTAATTATAAGACGAGCCCCCGGTCTAGCAATCCACAAAACAGATACGTTTTTTCTCCATCAAAGTCAAATATCTAGATATTCACTTCCCCCGGCCACCATTCCAGATATGATTCAATGCTGGAGGGTAGAACTCTATATTCTATCTGGTTTCTTCACACATCTGATGGCGCATGCGCAGAGACATTACCGGTGATGGAATAGCGGCGGCGGAGGGGAAAGAATATCTGGATATTTTTTTGCTTTGGAGGAAGAAAAAAACAAAACAACAACAACGTAGCCCACATTCTGGCTCACCAGTGGTTGTGTGGCATTTCTCCCAATCAGAGCAGGGGTAAAGCTCGTGGTGTCTTGAGGTTTACATACAGTATTTAACGATTGACCTCAGTTACAAACCGGAAACGGGAAATTTCTGTCGAACGGAATCAAATGAAATAAATTTTAAAAAATCGAGGATGCTCTAAAACTTAATCGCTTATGGTTTGAGCAAATTCAAGGGGGCTGTTTTCTCACAACAGCTCCATTTCCAGTTTCCGTCCATAAGGCCAATGCTAAACTTCTGCCTCAGTTTTCTCAAAACTGGTTGAGCAGATCCACTTCAAAAGAATTAAGCAACATTATTGTGGCAAGCTTAAAGACTCCTGCAAGTCTCATTAGAATCAAGGGGTCCGTTTCCGAGATCCAAATCAACTGAGGTCAATCCTTAAATGCTGTATATATGATATATCTGCATACCTTCCACTTAATTGGATTGAAAAATATATAATGCCCATGTTAGCAGTTATAACACCATAGCATAACTTTTCCTTTAGTACTGTATACACTACAGTGAGTCAATGTTGTTGATATTTACGTATGATGCCATATACATGTACAGTATGTTATACTCAGTGATGCAAATAATTCGATCTATGCACACTGGAAAAAAAGTTTAAATTTAACATGGCAGGGGTGTAGGAAAAGTGTTATAGTGCACTGGTTACAAAATTAAAATATTTTCACCACTGCATGTGTATATATATGACAGTAACAGTGATCAGAATTGTAAACTTGCCCTTTAAGGTCTATAATTCTGTACTGCAGTGGTGGCACTCTGAAAATTTTAGGGCTGTAAATTTTAACCGGTTGATTAACCGTCCGGTTAAAACCCCACGGTTAATCGTTTTCATAAAACACTGTTACTCGAGGATACGGTTAATTTAACCATTTAACCGAACTTCGATTAAAATTAAAAATTAACCGATAGTCAATTTTAACCGTTTCTAGCCGTGTCATAATTTTAAGCACTTTAAACCGCGGTTAATTTTTTTTAATAATTTTTTTAAATGCAAAAAAATTAATTGACACATCGTGAACTGTGAGTAAATTTTCAGTTAGGTTAAAATATAATTGCACTGATGGCACTAATTGCTAATAAAGCACGTACAATTTGTTTTTAAATTATAACTATTTTATAAGTTTATTCAGTCTGTTTGCAGAAAATAATTTATAATATATATAACTATTTCGGCATGAATATATTTTTCTTTTTGTACTTTTTAAAATAATTAATACATTAGGTGAACGTTTTTGCATACCGTATCAGATAAGATCGTAAAAAATTAACTTTTCAAAACTTTTTTTATAGCTTTATTTTTTTTATCGTTATATTGAACCTTGAAGGAAAAAGAATATATTCAGTTATGTATGCAATTGTATTAAATCTATCTTAATTTAACGTGATAATTGTCAAAAAAATAACCGATGGCGCAGAGTAAGCCGTTTCGGTTAAATTAACCGATCAAATAAATTCAAATAATTAACCGATCGAATAAAATTAACCGATAACGATTAGACGGGTTTTTTAATTGATCAAACATTTTCAGAATTCTGAGCGGTTTTTAATCGAACTTCGGTTTGATTAAAAACCGGTTAAAAGTTGACGGTCACCGGTTAAACATTTTTCTCGGTTATTTACAGCCCTAGAAAATTTCCAAGCAATTGAAGCTTCATTTTTGTTATAACACAGTAGGGGGGGGGGATTTCTACTGGTATGGGTATGTATTTTGACCTCGACTGGGTCCCTTATGGAAGTTATGGAAAGAGGTCTAACCCTGAAAACTACCCCTGGTCTGTACATCTTGTAATACTATGACGTACGTACTGTAATACAGTAACTGAAGCCGAACTTTAATGAAATCCTTGGTCTTGATTTTTCATTATCATCATTGATTATAATAAGCTGCTGTTTTAGTAATTAAATATTATACTCACTGTAGTACAATTTAATATATTGTACATTATGTATTTATATGTGGTATATAATATTGATCTATTTACGAAAGATAAAAAACGTCCCTCTTACTATCGTGCCTCACTGACAACAGTGCCCTCACCAATCCAGTTCATATAAACATCCTTGGGGAATCCCATGCATATTATAAACTCTGTAACAATTTCACATAAACTAATCTTGTCTGGAATATGTCTAGATGTTTATGAATTGATATCACTTATGCTGGAATAAATATGTGCTTTTGTTTCAGAGCAACCTGAGTGGGCACAAGAACATCATAGGATTCATTGATTCAAGCATTACACCAACAGGCAATGGGGTGTATGAAGTTCTTCTACTCATGCCATACTGCCGTTCACATGTACTGCACATGATGAATACGAGGTGAGCATACAAACACAAACAAAACCCGTTAAGTTTGAACTCAGTTTATTGCAATTTAGGAACTAGCCCCCTTTAATTTTAATAATTTTAACTTGCCATAAATATGCAATTCCCACTATCACTAATTTTAACTAATATGCACCACATAAAATGAAATTTATACTACTGTAATTGTTTAGAAGTTAAATTAGGGGCTGGATCTTCAATTTTCTCAGTTTTACAAACAAATATGAATTCTGACTTCGAATGTTACGAATCATGAACATTGCCAAAAAATGCAAAAGAGTCTAAACTGGAAAAAAATGTTTTTGAAAAATAAAAACCATTTCAGTTTTTTCAAGTTTGGAAATTTTCTTTGGTTTTATAAAACTAAAAATGCAGTTTTGTACTCAAAGAAAACTTTTTTACAATAAAAATCAGAATAAATATTGTGCAGGATTATTTTTCATTCCTCTGTCCAATCAATTAATATAAATTTCATTTTTGTGTGATACATATTAGCTTAAATTAGGAATTTCATTGGTGCATTTTCATGCATCTGCACTTCAGGATAAATTTCAGAAAAATTATTTTTGTACCACTAAATAGGAATTATTATGTTTCTGCTCCATTTATTGAAAATGGCGAAAAGTGGTATTTTTTATAGACATTGAAAATTTTTTTTCTTTTAGTGACAGTTAATATTATTAAAACTGCAGTTAAAAAGTGGTGTGGCCAGACTGCTACTTCATAGTTCACTCTTTAGCTGTTGGTCTCTGGAATTCAATTTGGGGCTACTTACAAGAAAATGATTATTACCAGTGAATTCGTCTCATTTTTGTTGATAAAGTGGTTGTAAAAAACCCATCCTTTTTGTTTTGAGAGCCTTCAAAATGAATCCTTTTTGTTTTGAGAACCTTCAAAATGACTTCCTGTACATCACTGTGCAACACTTTTGCCACAGGTTTTCCCATGCAACACCCTGCCACAGG
The DNA here is from genome assembly GCA_949825025.1 of Siphlonurus alternatus. Classification (NCBI taxonomy): domain Eukaryota; kingdom Metazoa; phylum Arthropoda; class Insecta; order Ephemeroptera; family Siphlonuridae; genus Siphlonurus; species Siphlonurus alternatus. The sequence goes on from OX463788.1 coordinate 12,746,887, forward strand.
TTTTCCCACTCCAAAGTCGGAGCACTACCACCACAATTTCTTTTTAGATTTTCTTTAAATAAACTGAATTTAGGCTGATAATAACATTTTAATAGAATACATACCAGCAAATGTAGTTAGTGCCAATACGTGATTTTAAACTTGCAAAAAGGATTTATTTGTGAAGTTAACAATGTTAAATTTAAGGAAAATAAACCATTTCGGTTGTGATATATATTTTAAAGGAAAGGATAGTAATAACCAGCAAGGCCTTACCGATCGAGAAGTCACAGAAGGAGAAAATCTTGCGGTCACAGGTTCACTCGAAAAATAGTTAAATACTGTATCTACATTTTGAAGACGTTTCGCACCATGTAGGTGCTTCATCAGTTCAGAGAGAAGTTTACAATGTGCAATCGGAAAATTGCTCTGTGTAAGATCTTGCATGTGCCCAATCTTTTCTTGGTAGTAAATGGTAGTATGATGTCAAGGTGGATGCTCACCGTTCCTTCACTTTTAACTAAAAATCTTGAAACCTTGGTCAGGGTACTTTTAAAAGTAATATTTATATTGTAATTGCTTCTGAATGTTATGTGTACTATACTTCATTAAATGCCAATTTACACTTTTGATTTTGGATCAAATGTTTGTTTTTTTCTGGTAATTTACAATGTGTGTGTTACAGGCTGCAGTCTGGCTTCAGTGAAGCTGAAGTACTTCAGATCTTCTGTGATACTTGTGAGGCTGTGTCGAGGCTCCACCATTGTCAGACCCCTATCATACATCGGGACCTCAAGGTCAGTGATGAATTCACTTGAAACATAGAACTACCCCCCTCCCCCCTCATAATTTTTTTTTTTTTTTTTACAAGGATACACCCCTAAGAGCTTACAGCTCGCGGCGGGGTACTGGGTAGGGATAAGGTAGGGAACGGATAGTGGCCACGGCCTGCATGCTTACGCATCCCAGCATTCGCTGAGGTGAGACTGAGGGAACCGTGGAAAACCTCAGTCAGGACGGACACCTCTACTTTTTCTCAATGGACCAAAGCGATGTCCAAAGCCTGGGGAACCACACACAAGTGCATCACTGCACTGGGTGGAAAGCGATCGAATTTTCCCCAGGGAGGGAGCAGCGTATTTTTTACTTGAAACGGTCACCCATCCAAGTACTAACCACGCTCGACGTAGCCTGACTTCGGTGATCTAACAAGAACCGGTCAATGCACTGCGCCACGCTCGACCTAGCAAGATATTTTTTATTTAGCAGCACACGCCTTTTTAATGAAACATTGAAAGCCTTGGTCACAGTTAACTATAAAATGATATGTACTGTATCATCACTTCAAACATTTAGTGGGTTGCAAAAGAAGAGTTTTACTATTTTTCTACTTTAAATCTTGTTGCAGCTGTTACCTCTGGTCTTTCAAATAGAAATTAAACATTTAATGGACCTGCCCTTAGCTACGTACTGTATATATATGATTCACTGACAGACCAAAGTTAGGCTCTTGTCAAGAAATAATAAAGCTCGGCCATATTAGTTACAAAAATAGGTAGGGCAAATTTTATCAAAAATTTAAAACCCTAAAAGTCCTAGAACCATCAGTATCGACTGTAGTGAATAATTAATTTTTATCTCATTGGCCTTTCCCTTCAAGTCTATTGCTTTTTTAACTGTGGCCTATGCTGTCTTGTCTTAAGAATAAGAATTTAGCATTTTTAGTGGTATGATCAGATTGATCAACCAAGTATTGTTTTTTATACTACTTTCTTGAGATTCTTATGGTTATTGAACAACTTTTTAATGTGATTCTTTTTTTAATTGCCCCTGTTTTGTTGTTTTGAAATAGTTACCTTTGTCTTCCATATACTTGAATTATTCTCCAACAAATTAAACTGCAAATGGAGTATCGACCTTAATTTTTTTTTATTGCAGAAATTCATAGAGCGTGCAAAGTTATGCTACCCTGATTTTTTTCAGATTTTTTAGAGACCGGGAATTATTTTTAAAAAATTATTGAAAGTTCTTTTTGTGACGCCACAAGACTCCACTCCTTAAAGGCATACAGGCCTCAAATTACAAATTAGACAGTCACCAAGTGGGTTTAGAGTAAATAATCAACATTCGCATCAGTTTTTTCCACGCGTGATGCATCCGTGCAAAGTCACAGTTCAAAGTAAGAAATTTAGTCCTTGATGACGTCATGAAGTCCTTGATGACGTCACAACTCAATGCTAATCGGTGCTAGCTGTGAGTTGTGACGTCAGCAAGGACTTTCTTTGTAGCGCGACTTCGCACAGTCGCACCGCGCGCATGTAAAAATAATACGAATGTTTATTATAAATTCGAGCAACACTTAATGTCTGTCTAATTTGTAATTTGAGGCATGTATCCCTTTAAGAAAAAGATAGGACTTGCCGCCGCGTGACGTCATAAAAAGGACTTTCAATAATTTTTTAAGAATAGTTCCCTGGCTCTAAAAAATCTGAAAAAAATCAGGGTAGCATAACTTTGCACGCTCTATCCATTTCTGCAATAAAAAATTTTGTGGTCGATACTCCATTGACAAAAGTTCTAATACAAATTTTTTATGTATTTTTTATGAGGTGATATTCAGTGGGGCTTGACGACACGAGAAAGGTGACTTGTGGACAATATGGTAGTTATGTTAGCAAGGAAAAATCGTGATAAGATTTCATTACTTTGGGGTAGAGATTTTTTCACGCCAACATGACCGCCCCATAGTTTTACTGTAAGTGCGCCTTTCTGGTGTGCCAATCCCCGCTCACCATTTTGCTTTATGAAAATCCACATTAAGCTTTTTTTTGTCTTTTCTATGTTAAAAACTGTTAAGAATATTGCTGCTTTCACAATGAAGATGAATTGTATGAATTGGTCTAAGGATCTGTACTGTGCAGGTGGAAAACATCCTGCTGAGTGATGCTGGCCACTATGTGCTATGTGACTTTGGCTCAGCCACGGGCAAAGTTCTAAGTCCACAAAACCATGGTGTAGCTGCCGTGGAGGAAGAAATTCATAAGTACACAACCCTGTCATACCGAGCACCAGAAATGGTAGACATGTACTCTGGTCGAGCAATAACCACCAAGGCAGATGTATGGGCTCTTGGATGCCTATTATACAAACTTTGCTTCTTTTCTCTGCCATTTGGAGAGAGTTCTTTGGCTATTCAGAGTGGCCACTTCACTATTCCAGATACATCTCGCTACTCGCGTGGCTTACACTGCCTCATCAGTAAGTTTGTTGGTGTGAGATATTACACTGTCTTACACATTAGAATATTAGGAAGCATGCAACAATGTCCACATGTGATATAAGAGGAGAGCTTAGGTATGACTAAATGAGAGTTACATTAAAAAATAATAGTAATTTAATGTCATTATTTAGTGCCAAAATATTTAAGACAAATGTTGCAATCTTCTTAACGTCTTAATTTAAACAATGTTAGGCTTCAATGTTTCGTCAGTTAAAATAGATTAAAATACTGAATAAAAATAAAATACACTTTTTTCTGAGCAAAATATTCAATACAACCACTACTTTACTTAAAATATTTCATACCCAAGGCACGAGTATACATAATAATATCTTGTACATACCTGAAGTTACCCATGTTCCCTTACTATGTTAAACCAAATTGTACAGTGCAATGCAAGCATTGTCTTGTAATTCTTATTTGTATACTTTTTGCAGTGTATTATAAAACACTATTAGTCAATTAGTCTATGTTCCTCAGTCAAGGAATAAATTAAGGTAGTGATAGGATGACTCGGCTTATGTACTGATGTGTCATGTTGTAATGTGAGATTGTTGTTTACAGGGTACATGTTGGAGCCAGATGCAGACAAGAGACCTGATATTTTCCAAGTGTCGCATGTTGCCTTCTCACTACTTGGCAAAGAGTGCCCTGTACAGAACCTCCATGTAAGTATTAATGAGTGATGGAAGTGCTGTACACAAACTGCTGCACTATCTTTTGTCATACAACGAAAGGATTTCTTTACATTTCTAGTGCATCAGTTAATTGACACTACATACATCATTCCGAGCCTTCCCAACCCAGTTTAATCACTAGTAATTGCTCATCATTGTCATCATTTGATCTGATATTTTTTATTTATTCAATTTTTAAGGAAAATCAATATTAAGGTTGTGATACTGTATATTATTTAATGAAAAATACAGGAATAACCAACAAGGCCTTACCGATCAAAAAGGATAAAAAAAAGTCACAAGTTGAAAATCTTGTGGTCACAAATTCACTTTGAAAATTATTTACATTATTTTAAAACTTTTTACATCATCTTGATGCTTCATCAATAAGTTATAAGTAGAGATTGACTGATTTAAACCATGTTTGTTGGCTTGAAGGGAAGGGAGGAATGGGAAATGGAGGGGAGAGGAGAGAGGATGACTCCTCCAAGTATACGGATTATTATAATTTCTCTTAATTTTTTTGTAGTTTTAATAGATATAATACCTAACCCAAGCTAGTTCATAAAATTGTAACATCTACAGTTTATCATTGGTATTCTTGCTGTATGTTTCAGAAAGTTAGTGTATCCAGCGTGGACGAGCTTGTTTGTCCAGAGCGTGAGGGTGAGACAAGACGTGCAGCAGTCAAAGTTCACAAAGCAGCAGCAACAGCAGCAGTCGAAGGCACCAGTGTGACTCCTCGCCAGAGACCCAAGGTGTGATTCACACTAAAAGTTGCATCAACAAAATGATTCAACCCTTCCTTCGCGCACACAGTTAACTATTGGTGTACTGTGAAATAAGTTTTACGCATTTGAAGGCACTCACTCTTTAAAGTATGTCACAAATTCAGTCTGCATACTAGTATATTTGAATTTTTCCTGAGATTGCAGTACAGACTTTTTTCCCACATAAATTTCCTGATTTAGATTGAAGGGGTTCATTCATTAATGAATCTTACAATGAAATTGACAAACCAACTAAACACTTTTATTGTAAATATTATATACTAGTTATGCATATTTATCATTTGTGTGCATGTGAACTTATTTGAAATAAATTAATATGTAATTAAATTATTTAACACGAGAGAAATATAATAAATTAATAAGATCTATATTTACCAAACACACATGCAGTATATTGTAATTTCTGTAAGAAAAACGGACAGTTACATGGCAAGATAAATTCCAATAATCAAGAAGAGCTTAAAAGTACTCAATTGTCTAACTTCAGGAGCTCAAGACTACTGATTGTATTCCAGGGAGGGCAGCCATTGCCTGTGGGAGCTGTTCCACTGCCAATCCTCGGGCAGGCCAACTGTGGCTCTTCACGACGAGCTCTGGTGAGCCACTCTCCTGTTGAGCCGCCGGCTCCAAGCTGCCCCATTGTCCCAGCTGCTGCTACTGCTGTTGCTACTGTTGCTGCTGTCTCACCTAGCCCAGCTTTGCCTGAGGCAGCACAGGACAAGCAAACCAGTGAGGTTCTTTTTCCACCCTCAGGTCAGTTATAATCATTTAATTTTTTACTATCCGCTGAAGTAAAAATTTCAAACTTTTAAAAATGAAAACGTAAGGGGGTATGCACAAAGAAGTTACCATAAAGTTAAGCCTAGAAATTTTTAGTACCATTATTTAATATGAAATATTGCTATTAAATTTGGCACTAAACAACTTGAGGTTAAAATGTGTACTAAGTTTTTTGTGAGTACTCTCTTTACGAAGAACATATTAAATTTCTTGTCAGTAACCATCAATATATAAATATTATACGTGTATGTGCATATAACTTATTTGCACTATAGGGTTTTATATTAATAAAGAAATGTGTTCTAGGCTTCGTGCCTGTGTGTTTGCATGTGCTAATTTCACTAGTTTGATATTTATAATCGATGTTATCCATGCTGTTTGTAAACTCGTACAATTTAAAACTGTCTGCCGAGCCACTATCATTGTGTTTTGAGGTTCTGTAACTTATTCATAAATAACATAAATACTGAAGAGGATATACTAACGTAAGGCTTGAAAATCAATTTTCAAATATTCAAACCCACTGAAATTGAAATAATTTATTGATCTGTAATTCCAGTTACTGTATAAGGTACACATACAACACAATCATGGTTTGTAATATATGGAAAAAAATGTCACTATATTTATACTAATAAAATAAAAATAACATTATAACACAACTACTGTATCAGACAAAATTTAGTAAATCTGTTTCTTTCTGACAAAGTTGTCTAACCTCATTTTTATATATTATTATAAGGAAAAGGAAACCATTGTGGTTGGATATATTAATTTAAGGAAAGAGATAAGAATAAAGCAACAAGCCTTACCACGATGAGATGTCCGCAGAAGGTGAATCTTGTTGGCACAGATGACACAAATATTTACAAATACATTATTACAAATACATTATTATGTATTTGTAAATATTTGTGTCATCTGTGTCAACAAGATTCACCTTCTGCGGACATCTCATCGTGGTAAGGCTTGTTGGTTTATTTTCCATCTCTTAACCTCATTTTTGTATCATTAGAGAAAAATTAATTTAAATTTTAATTCAAAATGATCTTTCATTTTCTTATGGTAGCCTTGTGCAAGATAATACAATATAAGCTAATTTGCTCATAGCAAGTTGTTAATACACAGTATTTCCATTGTTTGAAGATCTTATATGCCATAAATTTTTGATGCAGGCTATCCAGATCCTTTCCGAGAGGAGGTTATTTCTGGTGGTGTGGTGGCCATTACTGAGGTTGAAGGCGGTGTGGTGCCTCCTGTGGTGCCACCAGTACCTCCTCCAGCGTCACGCCAGTCAGTGTCACAAAAGCTGTGTGCTGGCAGTCCACCATCCTCACCTGGAGTGCAGCCTCCTCGTGGCCACCGCAGAAATGTCAGTGACACGTCTGCCTTCAACAAGTAAGACAAGTGATAATTTTAAGAAAATATGTTAAGCGGTGATGTGAATGTGAATCTAGTAAGTTAACTAATTTATTTCAAAATTTTCAAGTAATATCTCGCAATAAACTATTGCACTATTAATTAATCAAATTGATATGGACAATATATATATATATATATATATATATATATATATATATATATATATATAATTATATTATAGATAAATTTATAATTTTTGTCTGAAAATTATATTTTTATTTTTCTTGTTTTAGTGAAAAAAAATGTCTGTTTCCTTAATTATAATAATTATAATTATAAAACTTTCTCAGTCGTGATAGCATTGTAAAAATGCTGAAAAACACTGTTAATTATACACTGTACTAAAATCATACCTTTGTAGTATACATTGGGACAAATGAGTAAAGTAGGTGATTTGTTGCATTGCAGGGTGTTTGCCAGTGAGACAAACCACTTCCTGGCACCCTACCAGGCTTCTGTCAAGTGCCGATCTGGCTCCAATTCTCCACCCTCTGACGAACTTGAGCCACACAACACAGGCGGCACTATGGGAACTTCTGCAGGAGTTTCTGCTTCTCATGTGAGTTATCAACAATCAAAACAAATTTTTTTTTCCATACATACATATTGTGCATATATAACATGACGCCACATCTCTTACGGGATAAGCCAGCAGCATTATTACCTCATCCGTCCACAAATAGATCTCCACAGCACTCTATTCTTACATACAGAATCTTCTTCTCTTGTGATTGAAAAAGACTATGTATAGCATTAAATTTTGGTCGAAGCATCTCAATAATTTATTTGTAAATATTTATGTCATTGTGCCAACAAGATTCACCTGCTATGAAAATTTCACCATGGGAAGGCTTGTTGATTTATTCCCATCTCTTTCCTTAATTTAATATATCCAACTGCAATGGTTCACCTTTCATTACCTTTCCTATATGTAAACTACTATTGTGTAATTAATTAGAGAAAGCTAAAATAAACAATTTCATTAAAAAAAAAGCAAAAGAATTAATTTTATTTTGAATATATTTTGAATGCAGTCTCTAAAACAGGGAATATGTTAATGGAAGAACAAAACAATAAATAAATGGTCTAGAGTTATTATCATGTAGTATGTGTTATCTTATTGACATGATGACATGATAAACCTTCTATAGATATCTCGTTGTTTGCCTAGGTTCTGCTTATCAAAAATTGTGCCATATGTTTACATGCTGTGGAAGTGCCTGAATTGCCTGAATATATTTCAATTTATTATTTTGTTTACATACACATATAATGTTTATGAAATGGCTGTGGCAGGCAAGCTGATGTTGTGGTCTTGCGATGTGCAGGGTGAACTTAGCAATACAGCAACAAGCCAAGGACGTTCCCTCTCTGCAGATATTGCAGATTGGAATCCATTTGAAGAGCCTCCATTTTCACAAATGACTGAAGACCATATTTTTGGTGCAGAATTTGACAAGATACGACGTGGTTCACAAAGCAGTAAGTATAGTTTTTTTTTCTTTGCTTTACTTCTTTTTTTTATTTTGTTTTCAAGCAATTTTGTGTTCTAAATACTTTCTTGTTTGGTATAATCACTTCATGTGTGTGAAGAATGAGATTACTATATCATGAGCTGTGATGTTTGTAGGTATTAGCAACGTCAAAAGCAGAGAGAGTTTGGTGATGTGTCCTGATGCAGCAGAGGACCCCTTCAGCTGTGCTCCCTTCAGTCTGCCAGGTAGTGTAATCCTCTTTTATTTTACATTTACATGCAAGTTTTAAACTTAAAAAAAAATTTAATTAGATCAATTAGATGCAACATCTTTTGCTTATTGAATTAATATAATAAAAAAAATAATGGACAACCTCTTTGAAAATGTTCCTGTGTAAATAATTTTTTGTCGCCCCTAACACCCTATGTTTGCATGTCAAATCTTAGCATGCTCATGATGTCCCAGTGTTTTGCTGTAGGATTTTAAGAATGTTAGTTAAAGGAAGAAAAAAAAAAAAAAGAAAAAAAAAGTGGAATTCTCCATTGATTTCTGCATATTGAATGTGCCAGCTTTAATTAATGAAGAGCAGTTACATTAAAGGGATACTGGCCTCCAATTACAAATTAGGCAACCATCAAGAGTCATTAAGAGTTTGATAATTAGTATTCAAATTGCAGTGAATTTGTGGCAAAGTGATGTCCTAAAACTTCCAACCAGCTGTGAGTTTTATTCAGTCCTCACTGCAGCCGCCAATTCACACAGCTGCATCCCGTTTCAAAAAAAAAAAAAAAAAAAAAAAAAAAAAAAAAAAAAAAAAAAAAAAATCTTGACAATGGACTCTAACACCCTTGGTAACTGCTTAATTTGTAATTTGAAGCCCAGTACTCTTCACAAGTATGCATTCACTTCTGTCCGTTGTTTTGGGTATTATCATTCAAGTTAAAATTAATAATTTATTTTTAGTACAAATCAAAACGTTAGTTAGGTTATCCGACTGGACAATAAAACTAAATATTTTATATTTTCTTAAACCTAAAATTGAAATCTCTTCACTATAAATCATAGAATAACTAGACCATAAAAATATAAATAAACATATCTTAAAATAAAATTAACATAGAACATCAAAGCAAAACTGGATATATATATATATTTTTTATATTAGTCTTTTATTAAACACAGAAAGTGTACATATTAACAGCACTAGAAACATACATTATAGAAAAACATTACAATAGAACACATAAAACATACATACAAAACATATATAATAGTTACAGAATAATAGAACAATAGAAAATGATAATAAAACAATATAAAATAAAATAACAGATGATACTAACAGCCTGTTACATCATAATAATAATATATCATATATATAATCACATATATAAAACAAAATATGACATAGAAAATAGATAGAATAAAAAAAAACTTATTGCTTCATTGCTATTCAAAACATATATAATAGTTACAGAATAATAGAACAATAGAAAATGATAATAAAACAATATAAAATAAAATAACAGATGATACTAACAGCCTGTTACATCATAATAATAATATATCATATATATAATCACATATATAAAACAAAATATGACATAGAAAATAGATAGAATAAAAAAAAACTTATTGCTTCATTGCTATTCAAAATCTATAGACTATATAAAATCTCCCCTGGCATAATCGCTAATAGGCTTAATTCTAGATTTACAGATATTTAAATGATATTGGCTACAATATTCATTACATAATTTACATACACAAGATTGTTCAGCTTTATGATAACCAGAAGATTTACAAATTAGATGGTGGAAGCCGTGAACAGCCTGGCGAGTTAAAACATTTCTAACATTGGATCTATCCAATTGGGGCAGACACCAATATTTACATGTCATAGCATCAGTGCTGTAAAACTCAGGATTAATATCCTGAGCTTTTTGATTCCTGACAGCTATAAAATTGGAATATTGATCTGTCGTTGGAAGTTTAAACATTTCTTTGATTTCTGTAATAAAATAATTGGAATCTATCAGTTTATAGGCCAGTCTAGTTTCGGTAAATTTTGACAGACACAGTAATCTTTTAACAAACATGGCTTTTACTGATTCTAATTTATCAAAATCGGATACAGATAAATGAGGCCATACAATTTCAATACCATAAGTAGCCACAGGGGCGACTTTTAAATTGAATAGTTTGAGCCCTGTTTTGACGGATAGACCAGACAGCCCTGAGATAGTGTACATAACAGTGATAGCGTTCTTACATCTTTCTGTTATATGTTTAGAAAAAGAATGCCCTGTCATTTGAAGTATTATGCCAAGATATTTAAATGAATTTAGAAATTCAATCTTTTGACCGTCACAATAAATTTCATCGTTTTTGCATAACGGTCCGCCTCTTCTAAACTTAACAACCTTGGTTTTCTCTGTGTTAATTTCTAGACCATTTGTTTTGGCCCAGATGGATAGATTATTTAGCGCTTTTTGTAGCTTGACTTTGCTCTTTGAAATAATAGCAAGATCATCTGCATATAAATTTAGTACGACTTGATCATTTTCATTTTCACAGTTTATATCTTTTGTAATCTCGGTTATATCTGCAGTAAAAAGATTGAAAAGAAGAGAGCTGCTCGGGTCTCCTTGCAAAACTCCGTTAGATTGAATAATATTACTAGAACATGATAAGCGATCTTGAACACATACATAATTGATATTTAGAATAACAGCTAAGATATTCAAAATTTCAGAAGGAATTACTTTAAGTGACTTCAGCTTTTCAATGAGCAAATTCCTATTGACCGAATCAAAAGCTTTTCTGAAGTCTACAAAAGCAGTATATAAATGACCCTTTGGCTTCTCCAATGCTAGTTTAATTTGATTATATACTGTGGATACAGCTTGTATTGTGGAACGTCCTGGCATAAAGCCGTATTGCTCTTTTGGAATAAGATAGTGGGTGGAATCAAAAAGCCTGTTTGCAATTAATCTCGAGAAGAGTTTGTACATGGTATCACCATGGATAATACCTCTGTATGAGTCGGGTGACATAATGTTACCCTTCCCTTTGTATAATACCATTAGGTAGGCGATCCGCCACAATTCCGGAATTGTAGCCGTTTCAATACAGAGGTTAAACATATTGGTGATTGTTGGGGTTAACGACTTGCTTACTAGCTTCAAATGTTCATTCGTAATAAAATCTGGGCCCGAAGCTTTATTGTTTTTTAGGCTTTGCATACAATTATAGACTTCAAATTCATTAAGAGGAATATAATTTGAGTTACAATTATAGTCTCTTGTTAATGATAAAAGATTGAGAGTTTGGTCGGATTGTAATTTATTTGTATTTAAGATATTTGTAAAATGGTTTTCCCATTTGTCTATGTTAATTGGGCATGTATATATATATATATATATATATATATATATATATATATATATATATATATATATATATATATATATATGTGTGTGTGTGTGTGTGTGTGTGATTGAAATTAATGTAAGTTTTTCAACTTACGGAACATTGGCGGTATTTTATAATTATTTTAAACCCAAACCGTGTTTACTCGCCAAGGTAAGAAAGAAAATTGTCGAAAAATTTAAAAGTTTAGCCGGGGTGGGACTCAAAACATCTCTCTGCATAAACACGGTTTGGGTTTAAAATAAGTTTATATATATATATATATATATATATATATATATATATATATATATATATATATATATATATATATATATATATATATATATATATATATATATATATATACATATATATATATATATATATATATATAATTATATACAGGCCTATCTGGCCACCATGCACTTGTAATTAAACTGTCAAATTTTAATAATTCTAATTTATCACTCAATATTAAATGAAACACAATTTCACTGGTAAGACACTGATCGAAATTTATTAAAAACAATCAATAATTTTTAATAAAATTTTCAAAATCAGAGAAGTTACTTTGTAAAACATTAATCATGCTCAAATAATGAATGACAATTTTCTTATACTTCATACTTTTGTCTCACGAAATTTAATTTACTCTTTAATTCTTTTGAGTTAAAAAGCTCCTAAAAGGAAAAAAATTAAAATAAACTATACATACTATCAACTATTTATTAGCTATGTCAAGCTGACGATTTTTTTTTATAGAAATAGATTTTAATATTTTTCTAAATTTAAATTTCTGTAGGCTTAATGGGTTGACTATTTTATCTTCGATTTTTATGAAGAGAGATATTTACTATACCCTGTTATAGTATTTCTTTCAATATATATTTATTTTATTTTTTAATTCTTGAATGACTAATAAAATTAATTAAAATAGATTCAAAACAACTTTTGCTGATGATGCGTTATATATACTACACTACGAATTTTATTACATTTTTTTCTGTCTCATTTATTGTACAAAATTAACACATTTTTATTCAAATTAATTTTTAATTACAATTAAGTCAGGAGGCAGAGGGGGAGTGCCTCCTCTGGGCCCTCTGGCCCACATACCCACCGGGGTTTAGAGGGTTCATTTACGCAAGGAGTTTAAAAAAATTAGGGCAAAAGATTCGGGATCGTAGAAGATCGCTCATCAATCGCAGTCAGTGCTAGGTTAATAAAATTAAGTCTTCGTCAAAAAATTCTTCATAGTAATGAATTTTTTAGAAAAGCATGCAAACAAAAAAAATTATTCTCATTTTTTTTTTAATTCATGTGAGTTTGTAAAGAATAAGTGTAACAAAAATTAAGTCACATGCATATGTTACTCATGCAAGCATTGCTATAGAAGAGAGTAGATGATAGATAAATGCAGCCGCTATTAGGGCCAAGATGGCTGCACGTTTGGACCATATTTAATATGGCTAGATTTTAATTCCCATCGATGACAAAGCGGAGCAATAATTGCTACAAGATCTAGAGTAAATAAAAATTAATTACCGAAACAAATATAAACATTACAATTTATAATTATAAAAAGAATTCTCTCGCGTTTTTTTAAAAAAAAATTTCAAATAATTTTTTGAGACGTATTCAAAATATTAATTTAAATTTTAAATATTTGAGAATGTGATATTTGACGTGTATTTGATTAAATTATAAAGCATTCCAAATCGTAAGAGTATTTTTATTATATTAATACTACTCTAATATATGATCAATGAAGATCGAAGTGCTTTCAATTTAAATCACTAGGGATTTTCTTTCGTATTAAATTTTTTAAAAGCTATAGCTATATAATATTTTTAAATATTTTTTTTATGAATTTAATGTGATCGAGAATCAATCACTCATTGCATTTTTTTTTTTTTTTTAATTTTACAAAGTTTGGATAATATTATTTAATTTTACTCAAAATGAAGATATGCATTCAAAATTCAAATATTATAAATGAATTTTAAAACCACTTTTTAATATAAAAAATTGAGCCTCGCCCCTTTTTCCCAAAAAATCGAGCCTCCGGCGTTTTTTTTGGCCCTTCAGGCCTCTATCTGAAGCGCACTGGTAAGAGATTGAAACTACTTTCACCACTGGATGTGATCGAACTATAAAAAAAATGCTTTTTTTTTTATTTGTTTAATTTACTTAAGGTAAAGGGTAAAGATCACGTGTAAAGGACCAAGAGTTGGCAAGGTCAACCAAATTTCCTGATTTTCACATATGTTATAGTCCTTCACTAAATAATGAAGGTTTAACTATACATTTGTCTGAAATTAAAAAATAAGTAAATAAATAAATAAATAAATAAATAAATAAATAAATAAATAAATAAATAAATAAATAAAAATTTCATGTCCCTGTCGGACAAAACATTTAATATATATATATATATATATATATATATATATATATATATATATAAGTGGTATATCATATTTTGAAATTGTTCAAGGTCATGTAGGTCAAAAGATGGGCAATTAACCTGCTAATATACCACTGCTTGCTGTTTGCCGCTATCTTAAATATATTATCATATATATTTTTTTTAACAAAAATGCTTTGTTTGACAAGCTCATGAAATTTCTCAAAGTTTTTTTTTTTTTTTTTTTTTATTATTATTATTATTATTATTTTTATTTCAGCCAAATGAATATCCAAACCTTCATTACTTGGGTAAGGACTATAACATACGTGAAAATCAGGAAATTTGGGTGACCTTACCAACTCTTGGTCCGTTACACGTGATCTTCACTTTTTACTATTTTGATACATGCTTTCCATTTAAAAAAATTAAAATCAATTTAAATTTATTTCTGAGTGTTAATTTTATTAGAAAATATCCAGAACAGTTTGAAATGAACATACTGTATACAATGTATTATGTTGCAACACTTCTTCTGACTTGATCTATATTACAAATGTAATCAAGAAATTGCAATAAAATTCTTTTTATTCTTATTCTCTATGTCTGAAAATTGGACAAAATTAGACATAACAGTTTCAAATATCCTTGCATGTTACTTATTACTTTTTTTTAAATATTTTTACTTTGATTGAGAGCAGGATTGTATTTTATTGTTTGCATTGTTAATTGTATATTTATTATGTTGTTATTTTGTGTATTATGTATATTGACTTGTTCTGAACATACACATATGTCACAGAACTTAGTAAAATTCTAATCTAAAATCAAGAGAAAAGGCTGTTCAGTGAGAAATAATTCAATTGTTTAAATAATGAACAAAAATGTAGGTGTTATTCTTTAATAATTTAAGTTTCAACAAATTTACCCAGGATAATTGGTTGGCTTTCAGGTAAAATGTCAAGCCGGCTGAAGGCTGCATCGCTCCAGCAGTCCAGCACACCGGTAGCAAGTGCGGCAGCTGCAACAGGGGTGGCAACTGTTGGGGTAGTACTAGCAGCAGGAGCAGAGGTGCCGCCTGCAAGTGGCAGCACAGGTAACTTGTAGGCAGACACCTAAAGCAGGCAGCAGTGAGTGTGCGCCAGTACACTTCTCCACTTGTATTGCCTTACCTACATGCGCCTATATGGTAAAATAGCCATATATGCAGCAAAATCTTGCTTTTATGCTTCTTTAACATTTATATCTTTTCTTTATTTCTTTATTTTTTATTATTTTTTTTTTTCATATCATTATAAGTTTATGTTCAGTAAATGAAAATACTATTTTATTTAGATTTTTATGTTTTTAATCAATTGCTTTATTTTGATATTTATGATATACGCAATATTATGAAGCTCGTGGCTGCAATATCATTATATATATTAATGTATTTTTTTTTCCTACATAAAACTAGTCTGATCTCAGGAGTCTGATCATCTTTGAAATAAAAAGTAAAATAATTATTATATGCCTCTAAAATATCCTCTAAGGCTTCTATTATGCAGGGTTGCAAGTGGAATACAATTTTATTCTAACATGCTGCTTGTATTTTCAGCATTGCTCCTATTAAAAAAAAAATCCTACTTTTTTTCTACTGCCTATATTTAAGGGCATTGGGTGTAGCACCGGTAGTTGGCAACACTGACTTATCTTCACCATGTTAATTTTTTATCATTGCTCCTTGGAGTAATTTTTATGCTAGAGCTAAGCTGATTGCTGTAGTATCAAGATAATTAGTAGCCCAAGTGCACAATTTGGCTAAATAAAGCCTGATTTAAAGAAAGGTATTTTTTTTTATATTTTAGAAAAATGCATGTAAATTTAAAAAAATTACTAAAAAATACTTTTCTTTAAATCAGGCTTTATTTAGCCAAATTGTGCACTTGGGCTACTAATTATCTTGATACTACAGCAATCAGCTTAGCTCTAGCATAAAAATTACTCCGAGGAGCAATGATCAAAAATTAACATAGTGAAGATACGTCAGTGTTGCCAACTACCGGTGCTACACCCAATGCCCTTAAGCAAATCTTCTATTACAAGTCAAAATTTTGTTATTTTTGCTTGTTTCCGCTTCCGGTTTTGGGTTTTAAGTTATAACATGAAACAAAAGAAGTTAGGAAAGTGCAATTTTCAGGCATATAATACTTTTTGGACTTATATATATATGCTTCCCTGTATGATATCTTATCCCACTTATATCTCTGCGAGAGTGACTTCTCTCTGTCTGTCGACATTCAATATGCTCATGTTCAATTGCAAGTTATCACTAGACACAAAATGCAGATTATTATGATAATAAATATATTGATGGCGACAGTGCAAGAAAGGCATGCTTACACAGATTTGCTTTTGAGCACAAGTCCAAGGCAAGCAGACCAAAGTGATTATGCTGAGACTCTTAACTCGGCTCAAGCTATCAACAAGCAATAATTTGCACCGTTGCCACAAGTATAACAAAGAAACAGAGTTACTAAATGAGATGGTGTATTTAAAACTTCAATTGTTGCTTTTTTTTCTTTCTTTCTTTCTCTTTCTTTCTTTTTTTTTTTTTTTTTCTTTTTTTTCACGAGCTATATTATTTTAGAGAGTAAAATTCCAAAAATATTATATATTTTTTATTTGTTTAAGCAAATTGAATTATCGTGGCTACAGAATAGAATTATTAAAAGACGTAGACAGGAAATCAATTTACCTTCCAAAAATTTGAAGTTTAAAGAAAAAGAATCCTGTCAACACAGATAGCACAATAACATAATATTTGAGATAAAATAAGTGCACAACCAATTGGTAATAAGATGGTATACATAAAGGCTCAACTGGCAGTAAGATCTTAAAAGGTTGCATGACCAGTGTGATATATCTTTCAGCTCGAAAGAACTGCAGCATAAAAATAAGAAACAAATATAATATCAAAGTTCTATTCCGGTACTTGTAGAAATGTGCCCTTATCTGTGTTGACAAGTTCCACCTCTTTTATTTTCTTGAGTGATTAATTTTACAGATTTGTTGTTGTTGACAACTTGAGTAAAATATATATTTAATGTAAATGATCATAAAGTTGTGAATTGGAGGTACTTGTGAAACCAAAGACAATTATTAATCCAGTGAAAAGCATATCTGCTACATTTGCTATTATGCTATGTAGTTTTATTGTTTTGCCTTTATATGTTTGATGGATTTCCATGTAGCAAATTTATGCAGGCCTATGTATTAATCAATAGAAACTTTATTGACTTATTTTATTTATAATTATTATTATTTTTAAGGGATGGCTGTGTTAAATTTCTTTGCTAAATAATTTATATTTTGCCTACATACATATAACAGTTACATCAAATAGTTATAATGTTATAACTTCATTAATGTGTACTTAAATGAGAGCCTTTCTATTCTTGTTTATATATGAATATGTAGAGCAGTTAATGGATTTACATGCAGTTGATGAGTTAAATATAGGGGACCTGGAAGTAAAGACACTTTCCCGACTCTTTCTTCATTTAATTTATATGCTTGGCAATGCTTGAAATTTTGTACAAGATGCAAGGAAAAAAATGTCTTCATCCCCTGCCTGCATAAACTGTCAACACTATTTTTCACTCAGCTGTGTCAATGTCATCATGTGTGACATCACAGGGTGATGTTATTAACTAATTGCTTAAATAGTAATGCCCCCAGATTATCTTCCCACAGATAATTTTTTCCTTGCATGTCTGTATGTGTGCAAAGTATAACAATAAGTAGTTGAGCCAAAGAGAATATTATATATATATATATATAAATTCTTTTCATTGCTAGGGATTTGACGAGTTTAGAAGAGCAGTGTAACATAAAAAAAATCATGCTTTTATTTTTTTAATACTTCCTTTCCAGTTTATGTATACTTTTATATACTATTTAGAAATTGTATGCAATTTCTTCTCAAGCATGACAGTTTTCATCACCAATGACACAAAACATTGACTTTATTGGCAAAGAGTAAAGTTTAATCCTCTTTGTTTTGGTAAGCTTCTTTGCCTCTTTCACCCAAGCTCTCTTTTTCTTTTCTTAAGCCTATATGGTTTGGCTTTTCTTTTTTTTTTTTTTTTTACTTATGTTATCGGTTTTAAATGCTTTTTTTGCTTGTTTTGCTTGCAATAATATATATTTGCCTTTGTTTGCATGCAGTTGGGTAGATAAGTAATAGGAGTACAATGAGGGATTGACATAACAAACACACCCAAGAAGGCTGGCCAGTCTTTTTACTTAATAGTGCCTCTTTGCACTGTAGTGTAGATTGTTATGGTATATATATATATACTTTTGTAACAACTGAATTATTTACTAGTAATTATTTAATTTTATACATTTGACTACACAAGCACTCATGTTGGCTGCAAACTTTTGTTTGTGTCCTAAATTCCTATGTTCAATTTACTGTATAGCTTATAAATTATGTTGGCCATTTTATTTTTACTTCTTTCTTAATCACTTACAATTAAATATTACTATTTGCTATGCTGCTCTTTGGTATCAGTAAATGAACTACTTTAAGGCACAAAAATTTATAAAATGTATGTGTGTTAAGTATTTTAAAAATATAAATAACTAGTGTATTCCATATAATATATTATTGGTTGGCTAAGAATGAACAGTGAAAAGCAATATATTATTGTTATCATACATGAGTGGCATCACTTTTATGTATTATTTTGCTGCTATAAAACTAACTGGCTCAATTTCTTAATGTATTTGTCATGTTTGTGCATTATTTTACTTAATGAAATGGGCCTAAAATAATTAAGAATGTTACTTACCTTTATAATACATATATGTATATGGCTTACTCCGCAAGGGATATAGCATCATGTTATGTATGTATTTAATGCATTATATATATATATATATATATATATATATATATATATATATATATATATATATATATATATATATATATATATATATATATATATATATATATATATATATATATAAGCATTAACTAACCATAAATAGCTAGTCATTTCAGACAAATGCCAAAAATATAAGTTAAATATTTTTAGATGCGAGCTCTGTGTGAATGATGTTTGGTGGTCATAATAAATATTACAAGATCAGTAGACCTAAGAAAAAGTGTGTAAATAAATACGTACTGGTCAGTTGTGTTGTCTACTTGTGTTGGGTTGGAGCCTTAAAGTCAGTGAGCGTTGGACTCTGGAGTCTGGGTAAAAAAATGCAGCACAATTAATCAGGGATTCCACAACATTATGCAAGTAATTCGCCGCTGAAAAATAAATTTCTCAGCAGAAAGATGTAAGTGCCACTTAATATGTAAAAAGGGAGAATAGTTACATCATTTAACATTTTGTGTTTTTTATCACAATGCCATTAACTGTGCTTTGAACTTGAATTGTTGGCTGTCTCATCATGTGTGTTTGAATACATGTGTGGTGGTGTGGTGATGTCCAACTAAGGGAGATTTTCACTGTTGTAAGAAATACTAGCTGAAATGTGATTGGTGCTTCCAGCAGCATGTGATATCTTAGAAGAGAAATTAAGTAGTTTTGTTGTTTGCTTTATATATTGTTCCAGCAAATATTGAAAACTATATCAAAACGTTTGCTGATTCTCCTAATGTAGTGTGTGTGTATATTATATATAATATACATATCGCAAAAGATGACTTCACATTTTATCTTTCTCTTGCTTCCCTAATAGATGTATAAATTGTATAACCTAAACTTGACCTTCACACATGTCTGGTTTGAATTTTCTGCATGGGGAAAAAAATATGTAACAATAATGATATAATTATGAATTTGTCTGCTATATAAAGTAAGCAATAACACAATGTTTTGCAATAATAAATGGTTTGACAGCTACTTATGTTAGTTGTAACCTAAAAATAATAATGATTTTGCAACAAATCTTTATTTCATTTTTGGGCAAAATAGTAATAAAATTTACCACAGATAATTTGTTGCTACCTAAACACATGAAAAAAAGAGAGCAAGCATTATTTGCTCTGTGTTGTTTCCATACACTTGGAAAATATTGACACATGCCCTTCTATCTGTTGGGTGCTTTGCTGATGCAACTAAAATTTTATTACCATTTAAGTAATTAACTATTTGCATACTGCATCTCAGTATATTTTGGGCCTTGTATAAATTATTGTATGTGTTTTTTTATGTATAAAAAAAAAGCCCTCCATACTTGCATCAAAAACATAAGTGAATCCTCTCATTAATATTTCAAAATTTTAACAATTAATTAGTACTGATAGTATATATTTGATGAACTTGGACATTATTTTGTGCATGCAAATCTGCCTCTATAACTGGAACAACCCTTTTGTTTTGTCCACACACAAATTGTTTCTTGAAAATAAAAATTACATTATGATTTGGGTCTCTCTTCCATAACTAATTCATAAATACATACTTATAAACTATATAATAGTTCCAGCTTATGATAATGAAGTTTTATTACCAAGCTGTTGTAATTGACGCAGCAATAAAAATGAAAGCTACAAACATTTGTTTGGTGTGTTTATTTGTTAGAGTCCCAGTGGTGGATTTATTTCACTAGGGATGTTCCAGAGCAAAAAGGTGGTGGTATATTCTCCTTCCTAACAATGTGTTGGAAAACTTTTGCTATGCTTGGTACATTTCATTCTTCAAACTTTTTTATGTGACTTTTTAACCGCAGTAGTTTTCTCCACCTTTTTTACTATGGATATAAACCTAGTGTATTATACAGCTTGTGTCTCATCTATTCCTTTAGTCAACTATTCCTTTAGTCCTTCAAAAGTTTTAGTAGAAAATGTACTTACTGCAAGTTAGTGTATCTCTAATATCTCTCATTGGGATCTATTTATAAATATTTTGTTACAGGCTGAAAGGGTTGCTATTATAGGGAAGAAAATAAAATAAGATTATGATATTCTTATAAAGAAAGGGATATAATAATATTTATTGATTAAACACCAATAAATATTATTATAAAGAAAGGGATATAGTTCAGCACAAACACCATCAATTGAGAAGCCACCGTAGTTTAAAATCTCATTGGCGAAGTTGAAATTTACACTGTCGTGTGACTACTATGCTAGCAATTAACAATATTTGCACATGCTGTAACTTTTCCATGAGCCAAGCCTTTGCTGGTGATTTCGATTTTCTCCTTCCTCTATATGAATAGGTTTTATCAAATTTAAAAAAAAAAAAAATGTACTGGAATATATAGTAGTTAGCTGTAGTTGTAGTCTAAAATAATTTGGAGTAGATTATATAATATGCTAATTAAGTAATGATTAAATATTATCCCAGCAGTAAGCCAATAAAGTAAAGTAAAAACAAACAAACTAATGACTGCCTGGTGAAAAGGATCTGACGGTAGTGATTAGTAGGAAAATTTCATCATAATTCTTTGAATGATACAAGTAAAAGCATGTACTATTAGTAGTGTTTGATTATATTATTGTGTTCACAGTTCTAATTATTGCACATTATATTTAAAAATGTAAATTGCACCCTTAGAATTTTTTTTTAATACTATAAATTATATGAGAATAAAAATTAATGAGACTATCAAATTCAACATTATATTTTAAAAAATGACAGATATGTTAACTAAGAACTACTACAATGGGGAATTCTCTTACAACTCACATTTTAATTTAACTACTATATTATGATACGGTACATATTAAAAATAAGTTTGACTTAAGTTTCAACTTTTTTAAGGGTAAGGTAACGCCACCAATGTTAAAAAAAGTCCCTCACACAAAAATTCTAAAAAAAATTAAAAATGTTCTCCTCTACATCCCCTATCAGTAGTTAAAATATCAGGTATACAAATACGATCTAGTTTTTGAGTTATGAATTTTTAAAGTTGACTAATTTAACATGGGAATTCCATTTCTCCATGTTAAAATAGCCAACTTTAAAAATTGATAACTCAAAAACTAGATCGTATTTGTATACCTGATATTTTAGCTACTGATAGGGGGTGTAGAGGAAAACATTTTAAATTTTTTTCAGAATTTTTGTGTGAGGGATTTTTTTTAACATTGGTGGCGTTACCTTACCCTTAACTCAAATTTGGGGACTCTGAAGGGATTATTAGAATAGGGGGCAAAGTATGCAACCCGCGCGCAAAACTGAAAATTGTGACGTAGAAACTCCCTAGTTAACACACAACAACTGCCTGATATCATAGTTTGAGCGTCAAGGAGTGATTGGCTATAAATTTTAGCAACACGATCGAAATCAGCGGGTTTTTCTACCCTAATATCGATAGTTTTGTCTCTAATATCAGTTTTGCTCTTTGGTGTAGTGGTTAGTACACTTGGCTCTCGTCCGAGAGGTCCCCGGTTCAAATCCCGAGCACGGCTGACTTTTCGCAACTTGGAATGGGTGTGACTGGCTACTAGATGAAAGAGTTGGTAGGAGGAAGGCAGCTTACGGCTGTCTATACTCCGCTGGGGTGATTAAGACCGCGGAATGTTGTGCAAACAACATACGTGCCCCGCTAAGAAACGGTACTTAACTGTCTGGCGTGCAGACTGGGTATTAGGAGCCCCAGAGAGCACTGTGAACAATGTTGAAAAACAAGTTCCGCCATTGGTAACCAAACCAACCAACCAGTTTACATTAAGAGTGATAATCGAAAATATAAATTTATTGCAGGAAAATTTCGCCTGCTAGGCAGTTTCTACGTCACGTTTTGGCGCTAAATTCAAAAGAAGGAAGATTTTTAAAAAATTCCCTTGTCTTCAATTTTGAAAATTGAAACTTTTTAGTTTTGGGACATTTAGTTTCAAGGCATAGAGCATCTGGAAAAAAATTAAAATAAATGTAGGAAAATTCCCCATTATGGTAATTTCAATCAATATTTTTGATGTATTTTTCTACACCATAATAACTTTACGATTTTTTATTGCATTTGATAAGTATTTTAAATATTATATTAATATGTAAGAATATAATACACACACAGCTTGATTCAATCAATTACTTCAATGCATAAATCTATATTTTAACACTTTTCATTCATACAATGCTTATAAAAAATATATATCAATGGTATTGCAACAATTCTGAATAGCAGTGAATGACGTGAAGCTACAAAATGAACTAATAGAAATGCGCGCGGTGGCCAAGGTTTTTTTTTTTTTTTTTTTTTGTTTTGTCAGAATTGACTCAATATAATTATAGCATCAATATATATATTACACGGTCAAATATTAAATTCAAAATCTTGTACATCAATTTCATTCTCGCATATAGCACATGTGGATATAATATATATAACTAGGTGTCAATGACAATTAAATTAAAATCAAGCCATGAGGATACTAATATGTATTTAATATCTAACTTATTATATGGTAACAAGTCACTTTCAATTATTACTGATGAGTGCAGTGTTAAAAATCTTTGGAGTGATGTATTGTTTGTTTCAGAATTGAAGTTGTTGTACTATAAAACTATAAATATTTTGGAATTCACTTTTAATTGAGGTATTGCAAAGAATCAATTCTAGAGGATCATTCTTGAACTTCCAGTTCTGAGTTGATACATTACAATACATTTGTGTAACTGCAGTACCAAATAACATAAATATATAATATTAGGACTTCAAAAAGGAAAAAAAAAAAAAAAAAAAAAAAAAAGGAACAAAAGAAACAATAATAATAACAAAAATTGAGAAAGTTATTTTTTTTTCTTTTTCTTTCTTTTTTTTTTTTTTTTTTTTTTTTTTGTGGCTAAAAAAATCAAAATTAATAAATAACACATTAATTACATTAAGTTACTGAATGCACTGGTGTTGATTGAGTTGGATAAATGAACAACCAGATTTTTTTTTTTTTGCCCATTTGCATGGAGCCCCTCAAGTTTCATTTTTTCAAATTTTTGAACCCTTCAACACCTTCAAAATTGAGGGAAAAGACGCTGTGACGTGCATAATTTTGCATAACTATTTTTTATTTTATTATCTCTTTCATGGGCACTTTACAATAATATAATATATATATCATAGTCAAAATTAAAATTTAAGATAAAAGCCTGTGGGGCAAATGAAAAAGATTGCTTAGCAATCCATTCACTGCAAAGTGTTCATTCACCCAACATTGACTTCACAACATTTTGCAGCACGAGGTCAAGGTCTCAAGGTCTTTTGCATCCAAATGTGATATAAAAACAAAAATCAAGCAGGTTGTTTGTTCATTGGGAAAATATTTCAACAGAATTTAGAAATTGATCCTTATAGAACTGCAAAAAGCTATAGGGTTACAACAGTTAAAAAAATATTGGTATAGAAGGAGTTATTGGTTAATTACAAAACAATGTAGTGACAATTAGTGAGGAAATCCTTGTCTACGTACATCACTGTTCCCTAAAATACTATAGCTGTTATTAATGAAGGGATCATAATCAGGTTGTTACCTGACAGGGACAATTATAAATATGGGTTACGTTTTTATATTCCGAAGTCATTTTGCTTCCCCCACGACTCCCTACACCTGAGATCTCAGGCCAATGTTGGAGCATGGAGACCGATTTGTGGGTGCAATGTGGACGATCTCAAGGGGGAGTCTGAGCATGCGCATAGCGGCGCAAAAGGAGGGAGGGTAACGCGGGAAAGTTCCTGATATCAAGCTGGGGAATAAAAAAACATAACCATGGTACCAATCTGTTAACTACTTTAGTGAACATGTACAGAAGTTGCTTCAAGAAAGACATCTATATCAATTTTAGTGTACTATACTGATAGAGGGCTTAAATTTGTCATGTTGTTTACATCATATCAGCAGCAATGAATTGAATCATCACGTTTGGTCTCCGTTGCGACAAAACATAACATTAATTCAAAAGTTAAAGAAGGAAGTTAACTTGGATTTACTGTCACTTGTCATAACATTTTCATGTATTTCATCTCTAGTCGAAAAAGAAACTTCATATTGTTATCACTCGTTAATATCATACTTTGATGCCAAAAATGTCATGTCTTTCATGACGTCACCCATAAGGTATAGACAAATTTAAGGTCCCCGTCGGTACATGGGCTAAAGATTAAAACAAGAATCAAGACTAGTGATTATATTGTTTGAGATTGCAGGTAAAAATAGATGTAGATAATGAGAAAGTGTAATAATAATAATAATAAGATTTGTGCAAAAATATCAAAACTATATACACATGCAGCAAGCATACAGTGTGACACATGGCAGGTATTTTTTTGTTTGTAGCCATCAGGTTTAAAGAAGAGTAAGGGTTAACTAGGAGAGCGTGTTACCTATAGTTTAATAATGTTGTAGTTTATCCTATATATCTCACATCTGACTAGAACTGATTCCACCCCCTCCCCTTCCCCCAATCAGAACAATAAATTTTAGTTTTGCTGTGTTCTACTTTCAAACACATGTATTTACTGTGGAGAAGGGTGGTTAGGGCAGAGGGTTAACTTAACAAGCACCGCTCAGTTCTATATTTTATATTTACAGACCTTAGTCTTTAAGCCTTGGAACTGTGGTTGTAGTAACAAAGCTATACTATCAAGTTTCGCCAGTTGAGGATTGGCATATGTCCATGTTGCAGGGTCGGCAACGGAAGCAGATTTCACCCGTGCTCCCCCTGAGGATCGCTCCAAGTACGAGAAGCTGGGGCCGAGCCGTGAAGCGTCCAGTGGTGATGAGTCAGAGTGTGAGCACACCAAATCAGTGGTACGCTGCAAGCATAAGCAAAGTAAACGTCTTTCAGATAATGACTCAATCGGGTCAGCCAGCGACTTGAGAGCACTCAATGAGGATGATGAAGAAGTTGAAGTTAAGGATGGCACTGTGTCAGAAACCATCACCTGTGGCTCTTCAGCTTACCATGCTGAATGTGAGAGTGTCACTACTCACGAAGGAGCAAATCTCAAAATCAGCAAAAGAAGTCGTAAAAGCCAAAAGGAAGTTGCTCATACTTGTATATTACAGGAACAAGATGTATTAGTTGGTCATGAATATGGAGAAAAGCCATTGCTAGCAGATGATGAATTAGACTCTGAAGAAGATAGCAAACCAATTAATGATCCTACTATTGGTGCTGTTTACTGGAGCAAAAAGCATGAAGATAAATTAAGTTGGTTGAATAAACAAAGTCCCAACGAATCAAAAGTGGATGTGTTTGATTTAGCACCATTTCAGAAACCTTGTTTGAGGAAAAGGGACAAGGAGAGAGGTTTATTATTTAAAAGTCAAAGCCAGCCCAGCAGCCAGACAGTTTCCCCCCTAGAGGCACGAGTAGTAGAGGTAGGATGCTGTGTGTGGCCTCCACACAGGCCTGAGAGAGAGGCGACTGGGGGCTGCATTTGGCCTCGTACAGACACCACTGAGCACCGATATGAGAACCTGGCAACTGACACCATCTCACCAATCAGGGAGCAGGATGAGGGACAATCAGACCAAATCTCACAAGACTTGTTTGGATCATCACCTTTTACAACTTCGAACTTTCAGTCCAATCTAACTAATAATAACAATCCGTTTCAACTAGGCCCTATAAACAATGAACTTGAAAATCAAATTAATCCATTGCAAAGATTGGCAAGAGTAAATAACCATTATGTATTACCTCCGGAACAATTTATGTATAGCACAAATCCACCAAAGAGCTTAAACTTTGTATTCCAAACTGAAAGCTATTTTGAAGACAATGCTCCTCCTCATGACTTGTTTGGTGCTACACCATTTAGTGCTACGTCTTCACCCTGTAAGCTACATGAGTCATTGCCAAGTGCTGCAACAAATTTGCAGGTGGGTAGAGCTAATAACCAACCTTCGTCACAACTTCTTGCTCAAGATACCCAACAAGCTGCTGCAAAACTTGCAAGAGAAAAAAGTAAAGACAAGTCTAAGTATCATTTAATACAAGAGGATGCCATTTCAGTTCTACCAGCAAAACTTGCCAAGTGTAAAACAACATGTCCAGCTTATAAAAAGGCAAAAGCTAAGCAGCGAGGAGTTGGTCAGGGTTGCAAGGTACCTGCTGGTGTGAGCAATCTTAGCTTTGAGGATATTTGGCTGGAAGAGGAGAGAGCCCTTGCTCTCACGGCAGGAAATTCACCAGCCAGTCCCTTCTAACTTCCAAAGAAAACATTTCAACAACAGATTCTAAATCGATAAAGCAATACACATTATTTTATACTGCACAACTGATAAGAGCACAAAATATTATTTTAATTTGATTCAGATACCATTTGTGAAAACAAGATTCAAATCCATAACCTTGAAAGTACATTGAAAGAAGTGCTGCCCTTGAAGTCGGCTGTCACCTGCTCCTGTAACATCCTGTAATATTGTGCAATAACTTCTTACACACACAAATATATATATATATATATATATATATATATATATATATATATATATATATATAGTGTTCCATCAAAAATGTACAACTAACTCATTTTATCATGGAACGAACTGACTCATTTTATATCTGGGGGGAAAAAAAAAAAAAAAACATAAAAAATATATCTCGTTTTCTTGAGTTAGTAATTTTTGAGTGATCAAGAGAAATGCAGTTTATTGGTTTTGATGAAACACTATCGATTAAAAAAACACATATAGATAGAAGAACACCAAACAAAGCAGAAATTTGACATTTGCTTTAAATGTTACTTTCATCGTCTGGAGATCAGGAAAATAGTTTTTATCGCAAATTTATCAATTAAGTGTCTGACGCAAAGCTGCCATGAAGACTATAGGTGGCAAAAAGAACTAAGAAAAAAAATCTGGTAATCCTGTTGTGAGGTATATATAATGCACCAAATTTCAGCATTGCTGGAGTTCTTTGTTAGTTCTTTTTGCCGCCACATAGTTAAAGCTGTTAGTCTTTTTGGCAGCTTCATGTCATTTGCTATATAATTTACTGTTAGTCAATTTTGCCGTGGCACCATTTATATAACAAATATTATCATTCCTGATTTAGTTGTTTCTGAAAAACAAATCAGATCATATTATGCACTTTTCATTTATGCAATTAAAATATTGCTGCACTTTATCAATGGTTATCAACATTGATGAAAATACATTAAAATTGTTAAGTATTAATAGTGTTTCTTACTATTTGTATTCAAGAGAGGAAGACCAATTTAAATTAATTTTGCACATCAGTTGATAACATTTTTCAAAGCGACGAATCAAACATAAAAACAGCCAACTCGCCATATGGCTTAGCAGAAAATAACACGAGCATGTTCCAAACACAGGAGTTATGACATTTCAGCCTGCTAGGTACTTTGGCCCACTGATAATCAGTGTATGTATGAGGTGCATGGTATTGGTCAGCATCTCAGAAGTCTGACCAGCAAGTACCTACCTGGCAGGCTGAAATGTCTGTACTCCCATGGATGGAACTTGCTCGCTTTTATCTGCCATAGCAAGTTAGGTGGCTGAAACAGTGTTTGACTTATTGCTTGAAGAGCCAAAATTAATTTAAATTAACCTTCCCCTTTAAAATCAGTCTTTGAGCTAGCCTCCACTATGTATTATGCCAATATTTAAAGAGCATGCTTTTCTTTTATGCAGATTGTATCATGTAGAAGTTCTGTTTGAATTTGCTTATTGTTCTAGCTCGGATTATTTATATTTTATTATTATTTTAATGCTTTTGCATTTCTGTGTAATCGCAGTAAAGCACCTGAAATATTATTGTAATCTGATTGATCTAAAAATTAAATATATTACTATGTTATTTTAATTCTTAGCGTAAACTGGTTTGCTGCTGTTGCTATTTTTGATAATTGTTACAGCAGGGCATGCAGTTTTCATTAGAGCTGAGAACACATTCAAATTTCATTATTCTGCATCTTTCAATAAGCTTTTACTTTTTAATATTGCACATTCCCTTGCTCTGTTATTCTTAATCATCAATTTTGTGTATTTTGTTTTTATTACATTATCATTCTGTATTGTGATAAAAAAAAATCACTTCACTGTTTTTCGTGTGGAAAATTTACATATCAACATGATTGATCATGAAATAAGTGTTGTCATGTTCATAAGTAGAACTAGTTTTAGTCAAGCCAAGCCCACTTGTGCTTTACAACTAAGTTGTAATATTTTAAATATTTAGTTTCTATCTATACCCCCCTTGTTTTTAATGCCTAGTAAGGTCATATATGCCCCCATTTTGTCCTATACTGGGTTTGAGAGTCCTCATGTACCCTCATTTCTACCTGAAAAGGTGTTTATATAGTATGTATATTTATATAATGGAGACCAATGAGTTTGTGTCCAAATCCAGCTGACACAAACCTAACTGTAAGAGTCAAGAATGTAATATTATCAAGGTGATATCCTTGTGGTAATATTATGTGCATTACATGCAATTAATGGTGTAAAAAAATGCAGCATGTAAAATTTAAACCTCCTTATTAAGTTGATAATTACATAATTATAATTTTTATTTTTATCAATCAATATTTATTTATTATTTAAGTATTATATTTTCTATTTATGCATTAAAATGCAAGAAAATTCTGATACATTTAATTTATCCTTGCAACATCAGTATTATTATCTTCATGTACAATGTTTTCAATGTGTAAGGCATTTATTTTCTTTGTGTCATTGTATTAGCTAGGTTATATCCAGCGTATTATTGCTGGAGGAGGCAAAAATAAAAAATGGTTTCACTTTTAAGTGTTTTGCCGTAGGTCATAACTTATAATTTATTATTGAGTTAATTTGTTTTCAATGCCAATTATTTCCAATATTTCCATCACTCTTATTCATCTCCATTTGTACTTTCTTTATGCTCGCCTCAATGCTATTCATGATTATATATACATTGATTGTTATTAAAATGAAGTAGACTTATTTTGCTTCAAGTTTTGTTTTGTGAAAAAAGAATATAAATCTTGAGTTAAATGTGGATCCATAGATCTATAACTATAGCTATAGCCGACTTTGACAACAAGTATAATTAATGCATATTATATTATTTAAATTAATTTGTGCAATCATCAAATGAAGTCTGAAACTTTTACGAGAGTCTGATTAATAAAATCATTGTCAGTAGTTTTAACTGACAACAGTGTGCAGCTAATGCTTACCATATACTTATCAGTAATTGTATTGCCTTTTTTCACATTTAAATAGTATTAATTTTATTTTATTGGAAAGGTTGTTTTTCGTAACTTTTGATTATTCCCTGCTGTTATTCACTAAAATAATAAATATATTTCTTCTTGAAATTAACTTTCTCAAATCATATTGAACAAATATTAAAAAATTAAAGCACATAATTGTTATATAAACACACAAAAATATATTTTTTAAAATATAATATATATATATATATATATATATATATATATATATATATATATATATATATATATAATATCAGGGACCGGATGCACGCGTTTTTTTCGTGCATCCGAGATGCGCATCCGGATGCAAATTAATTTTTCGTGCATCCATGGATGCGCATCTGGATGCAAATTTATTTTTCATGCATCTGGGATGCGCATCCGGATGCAAATTTATTTTCCATGCATCTGAGATGCGCATCCGGATGCATTAATTTTTTCCCGTGCATCTGGGATGCACGGATGCGGATGCAAGCCCATTTTTGCGCATCCGTGTGCATCTTGCATCTGCATCCGCATCCTATCTTTGGTTTTTATAATACACTTTGTTTCTTGTAATTTTTAAACGACAAGTGGCAAATAAAGTTAAAAAATATGCCTCGTGTTAAAGATTTATTTAGAGGCAATTAGCAAAAAACCTGATAAAAAAGAGAAAAAAAAGTGATAAATGGATGCAAATTTATTTTTCGTGCATCCGTGGATGCGCATCCGGATGCAAATTTATTTTTCATGCATCTGGGATGCGCATCCAGATGCATTCATTTTTCCCCGTGCATCTGGGATGCGCATCCGGATGCATTCATTTTTTCCTGTGTATCTGGGATGCACAGATGCGGATGCAAGCCCATTTTTGTGCATCCGTGTGCATCTTGCATCTGCATCCGATCCCTGATATATATATATAGTCACCATTTTGATAGCAATTTGTTCTACTTTTTGCAGCTTCAGAGTTAAAAATTTCTCATTATGCTAGCTGCAAGGGTAGTCTCAAGATTCTTACTTTAAACAATGAATTGGATCATTTAAAATGTGGTGCTCAATTGTCCATCTATCCAACTCTTTAATTGGTGAAGTGGTTAGATCGCCTGACGTACTCTTGGTGAAGATTGAATGATTTTAAGTTCCACAACAAAATGAATGTTAATTTAATTTCCTTCTAAGGTAGAGATAACGTCGGTCAGCTGTTTTTTTAGCTCCATTTGATTAACATGTAAACCTTAGCAAATTCACAAAAATTCTGAATTTTTTTTAGAGGCAGATATTAGTGCCTAAATGCCATAGAAAAACTTTTAAAACAATTTAACGAGCCGATTTTTTTTAATTAATTTTTTAGTTTGTCTCTCCATGGGAAAGCCGTATGCTGAAAATTAAATGAATTTATTAAAAAAAATTGGCTCGTTAAATTGTTTTGAAATTTTTTATGGCTTTTAGGCACTAATACCTGCCTCTCAAAAAAATTTCAGAATTTTTGTGAATTTGCTAAGGTTTACATGTAAATCAAATGGAGCTAAAAAAAACAGCTGACCGACGTTATCTCTACCTTAAGCTGTTGCTAAAATTAGAACAATCAGTTGTCAATCACTCCAATGTGAAACTAATCTTTTTACAAATTGTGCTGGAATTGATGAAAAATAATTCATTTTTATATTTTTTTATTTTATTTATTTATTTATTTTTTTTACCCAATTTTTATATTTCAAGTTAAAGGAGGGGAACCGCTTCAGCTTTTATATTTTTAATGCTTTATAAATAATGTCAAACTTACTTGTGCACCAAAAAAATAGTCACCACCCTCCTCCTTCCACCATTTCAGCAGTTGATTTTCAAAAAGTGCGCCAAAGAAAATTGGGGCTTATGACGTAAAGCGCCATGATAGGTCAAGCGCAACCAATCGTTGATCTTGACGTCATATGCCCCAATTTTCTTCGGCGGCGCTTTTTAAATGTCAACTGCTGTACTGGTAGAAGGAGGAGGGTGGTGACTATTTTTTTGGTGCACAAGTAAGTTTGACATTATTTATAAAACATTAAAAATATAAAAGCTGAAGCGGTTCCCCTCCTTTAAAGAAGTTCAAACTTAATTTCTTTGTCCTAACATGTCAAATTATTCTAAGATAAAAGTTTCAGGATTTAAAAGCTTTTAAAACTCCAGATATAAAAGTAGTTTAAAAAATTGCAAAAACATTCTGTAGCAATTTAATATTTTTTTATACAGTGACCTCTAAAGCTATGAGGCGTTGTTGCTATTTTTTAATGTAAGGTATTTTAGTAATTCTGATTTGTTTATTCAATCCAATTTTGTATAAAAAACAAACAAACAAGAAATTCCAGTTTTTTAAGTACATGGTATAGTACACTCGCTGCTTTGATGGAAAATTTTCATTTGCAGCCTTGTTAATCACTTCGTGCTCTGTAGTGTTATAGTTAGAGATTACAACAGGGCATGGTGATTGATAAGGCTGCAAACAGAAATTTTCCAAGGCAACAAGTGCACATCTCATAAGAACATAAATAATTTTCCCTTTTAAATCATTACATTAATTATACTGTAACAACAACTCTCAAACACATATGTGGTCTATCCTATATTTCAGAATTTATTGTTTAATTTGCAATTATAACGTTTTTTTTTTTTTTTTTTTTTTTTATTGGTCATTTTGTTACATAGATCAACCAAGGTTATTTTACATAATCATATTATGTAAGGTTATTTAAAATCATAATACAGTATTATGCCTATATTTTATATAATTAATAACATTAATAATGTTAACATAATTGAAAAAAATTACAGCTTCCTATATTATTACAGCTTTTTTAAAATTGTTTCTAATTTAAATAAAAATAATAATCCATGAATAAAATTCCATATGCACCAGAATGTTGTACAGTAATTGTTAATAAGTTAAAAAAAAAAAAAAAAAAAAAATCTTATACTTCCACTTCAAGGGAAAATTAAATATGTTGATTTTTTCAAGATATTGATTGCCCACATTAGTAAAATATACCTGGAGCAGTAATGTGGATATTAATACTGTATGGAAACTAAAGCATTTTCAATGTCAAGGTATATGTCAGTGATTCAGATCTAAAAGATAATTACAATATTATTATATTATTGGGGTAATCAATGGTTCTTTTCCTTAAAATATTTGCAATATTATTAATAACATAATATATATATTATTCATATTATAATGAAGTATTCATCTCAAAAATTTTATTGCAGAAATGGATAGAAGGGTGCAATATTAAGTTATGCTATAACACTTTGATTTTTTTCCAGATCTTTGAGAGACCTGGAACTAATTAAAAAAATATATATATTGAAAGTACAGAGAGAGGCACCACTTATAATGCCACAAAAAACAGTGGCATTATAATTAACTTATTTTGCACCCTCTATTCATTTCTGCAATAAAAAATTTTGAGCATAACTGTATTGTGTAACTATATAGCTTTTAAATCTTAATTGTGTGGTCTATATACTACTTTTGTATAAGTTGTGTAAATCTACTTAATGCCATATATGCTGTGGATTACATGTAGCGTGAAGTGGATTAATATGTACTTGAGCTCCCCTCTGCTTGTGTTACCGGTAGCATACGGTAAAGTAGGCAGTCGGCAATGATCGCCTTTATTTTCAGGTATATAAATAAAAAATAAGTTGCATATGTTGCTAAGGTAGCCATGATTTAATTTTTCTTTTACACATATGTGCGATAATTAAAGGCGGACAAAGGCTACCTTATACTTCACCGCATGCTGCAATGTATATTTATATTATAGTACAGTACTTAGTTACATCATCAACCATTTGTATGTGCATGGTGGGCTTAGCTGAAACAAGCTTATAGAAAATGTGTTTGGAAATCAGGAGGTACACCTGCAGTGGAGGAGGCAACCTGTGCAATAGAGTATTGACCTCAATTTTTTTTATTACAGAAATGGATAGAGGGTGCAAAGTTATGCTACCCTGATTTTTTTTTTTTTTCAGATTTTTTAGAGCCCTGGAATTATTTTTAAAAAATTATTGAAAGTCCTTTTTGTGACGTCACGCAAGTCCTATCCTTTTCTTAAAGAGAGACGCCGCGTGACGTCACAAAATGGACTTTCAATAGTTTTTTAAAAATACTTCCAGGGCTCTAAAAAATCTGAAAAAAATCAGGGTAGCATAACTTTGCACCCTCTATACATTTCTGCAATAAAAAAAATTGAGGTCAATACTCCATATATTGCTGTTTATTATCACACAGGTAACATCATTTTTACTTAATTGCATGCTACTGGGAGATACTATATTAGAGGAGAGTTCTGCATCAAAGCATGTGGACTTAAAGTGTATATGCTGTTTAAAGCTGCTATTTTGTGATGATTTTAAATTTAATGAAGTAATTTTATATGGATGAATTTTGAAGTTCATTCTATATAACAAACCACAGTAATTACACAAGAGGCTTCAAAACACCCTCTGAAGTAGGCTTCACTGCTCCAGAGTAAATCTTAAAAACAATATTTACCTTCACACACACAAAAAAAAATATATTATTTTATCATGTATAGCATACATTTCCTTTCAAATTTTAATGGCTTGTGAACCTTTTAAAAGCGTTTCAAAAAGTAGGTGCACATGCACACTATATACACATTTAATCTGATGTATTGAGGCAATATTAGTCTACCCCATTCTAAATTCAGTTGAGATGTTGCATTCATTGATAAATATTTATGTTGCTTTTAAAGTAGTATCAAGTTAGAAATAATTATATAACTATTGGATGTATAATATCGTGTGTTAAAATAACAAAATTAATATTATTTTGTGACACATTATTGCTTATACAATTTTCATGGGTAGCTAAGAGAACTCTAATTTTTTGCTCCTAGACATGCAACAGCATTCATATTAATTCATAATCTTTATTGCTTTTTGATTGATTATACAATATAAGTATTGCCAGTATCCCAGATGTATATAACTGGTGGATGATTGTCAAGGTACTTTTTTTCTGCTCTTGCATGGTCCTCGAATCTTATTCTTTTGCCAGTTGTGTCTTAATTCTTACGGCTAATTAATGCTTATGTGTACATGACTGTTGTACATGAATAATGATATATAATATTAAGTATTGTTATGTATTGTATTCAAAATTTTGAATTGCCTACTAAATTTAGCAAAGAATATACAGTATATCAAATTAAATATACATTCCATTAACATTAACATATAAAGGAGCCTTATATATGTGTATGTATATATATAATTTTCTTGTTCTAGTAAAAGTACATAGGAGAAAAAAAAACATGTATGTACGATTACTGACATTACTGTATTACAAATATTTTCTATAAGTTGTTGATTATTTATAATTATAAGGTATTGTATTATATTATGTATACTAATTATGCCGAAAAATTACTACGTATACATAGTAAATTTTATATTATAGTAAGAGACATAATTAATATCGTCTCTTCTTTGCTTGCAAATTTATCCAGTTGCTATGTTATAGGTGTAACATATTGCTAATAAATTGTTAAATGTTCTGCTATACTTTCCAAATGTTAACAGACAATTAAGAATAATTATTACATGAATAAATTGTTGTTGTTTTTTGCATTTTTTTTTTTTTAATTGTTGTATATAATGTAAAAGTTTAATTCCCATTATATTAATTATTCACTATTTATTCAAAATAAATGGTTATTTCTTCAAAGTGGTGAACATATAATGGTATTGTACAGCGTGCATTCTATGATATAGCATTTATGACATTATAACATATAGTATTAATATATAAATATTGTTATTAATTTAAAATAGTAAAGGTATATAATGTGCATGACATCCAAAAAAAATTAAAAACTGTGTTATCGTGTAACTCATTAAAATGAATGAGAGGAAATTACAATTTTTTTTTAATTTTCAAATAACCTTTAATTGCTTTCATAGCTGTATATATTTTGTAAAAGGAAAGTTAAAATTCAACTGTAGACGATATATCCCACAATTATTTAAAATATTTTGTAACCGCTCTGTGGTGTAGTGGTTAGTACCTCTGACTCTGGTCCGAGAGGTCCCCGGTTCAATGCCCGAATCCGGCAGACTTTTCGTGACTTGGGATATGGGTGTGACTGACTACTAGATGATGGAGTGGTAGGAGGAAGGCATGCAGTTTACGACTGTCTATATACTCCGCTGCCCTGCAGTCTTGCACTGCTACTGCAGGCTGCACAGATCTGGTAGTAGGAGCCCAGAAGAGTGCAGAAAAGGGTCCTGGGAGCCTGGTAAGCCCCAGCTCGGTCGCAAGATAACTCCTACTGGAAAGGCTAAAATATCGGCCTGGCCACACTCGAAAGGGTAATAACGGCATCAAGGATATTTTTTTTTTATTTTGGGGACCGGGATGCTAATATTTACACATAATACATGCATGGTACTTTCTGCATTTTTTGTGCAGTATATATATATATGTATATATATATATATATATATATATATATATATATATATATATATATATATATATATATATATATATATATATATACAGTCAATGGAGGGGTAATGGTAAGGCTAAAAACTGGATCCAGTAATAGTTAACTGCATGAAGTTTAAACAGGAAAGCAATTAATTTTTTAGCACATATATACACCATTAGAATCGTGGACATGGATGTTTAGAATGCTTTTGGTACATTTACTTACATGGTGATAAACAAATAAATTAATTGTGATCCAAAGAAAACTCAGTTTACCATTTTTCTCCAGCCCTTACCTTACCTTACCCCCCCCCCATTGATTCGACTGTATATATATATATATATATATATATATATATATATATATATATATATATATATATATATATATATATATATATATATATATATATATATAAGAAAAATCAGTCGCAGATTAAAAAAACCCTTGAAATAAGAAAAGACCAAATTGTTGCATTAAAATTTAATAATAACTAGGAGTTATAGCAAAAAATTAGGTGTGTGTATAGGAAAGAATATTAGTAAAAATACTAAAAATATCAATCACTGCCAAAATTGTTCTGTTAAATTTGTATGGTTTAATTATAATACATAATATATATATAATATATGTATATTACTTAAATTTTTATATAAACTCTGCCATATATTATGTTTTTAGGGTCCAAAATTTTGAGCTTTATCCTTTGTCCTCCCATTTACTTACAAAAAAAGATTGGGCGCACGTAAGATCCTATACGGAGCAATTTTTCGATCGCTTCTCTAAATAAGTTATGTTTGCAAATTTAAAATTACGTATTGGCACTAACCTTTTACATTTGCTGCTATAAAATTTTTATTATTTGCCTTGGGTCAGTTTATTAAAGAGCATCTAAAGAATTTCGCGGTAGTAGTGTTTTGACTTTGAGCCGAAAAAGCGTGCGCAGAAGGGTTGCGCGCCGATGCGCGGTAGTTGTAGCAGGAGTCAAAATTAGCAAACGAACATGGCGACTATATAATTTTTCTGATGGATACTTACCTAATACCTATGGTAAGTATCCATCAGAAAAATAATTATAATAAGGTACGTGTTTAGACTGTTTAGAGCTTAAAATGCCCCTTTCCCTCTAACACTATTCCTGAGCTAATTTACGTTTCGTGAATCGTGATATTCGTGATTATATAATATTATCCACTTGCAAATTTTTAATTATCATTATAAAGTTAAATATTAGTCTTAATAAATAAAATAAAAGATAAATGTGACCATACACCGTGTCATTTGCTTTAATTAAATAGTCGCTTAATTATTTTGCGCGCGGCGCGTACGTGGTATATGCATATGTCCATACGATAATTATTGTTAATTTTTCTTACTGACTGTGCTAAAATTATGAAATTAATTTCCAAGAGGTAATTGACCCTCCTGAACTCGGAAATAATTTTAAATTTTCTCCCCGACGCACCCCTGAGGGTGGATTCGAGAACTACCCTGAAAATCAATATTCCTTTAAAATTGTGCTAAAATTATGAAATTAATTTTCAAGGAGTAATCGACGCTCCTAAACTCGGAAATAATTTTAGATTTTCTCCCCGACGCACCCCTGAGGGTGGAGACCTACCCCGAAAATCCATTTTTCTTAAAAATTGTGCTAAATTTATGAAATTAATTTTCAAGGGGTAATAGACCCTCCTGAACTCAAAAATAATTTTAGATTTTCTCCCCGATGCACCACTGAGGGTGGAGACCTACCCCTAAAATCCACTTTCCTTAAAAATTGTGCTAAAATTATGAAATTAATTTTCAAGGGGTAATCGACCCTATTGAACTCGGAAATAATTTTAGATTTACTCCCCGACGCAACCCTGAGGGTCAACGGCTACCCACCATATCCTTCTTTCTTAATAAGCGAGTTGAAATTGTGAATTAATTTGTTTTTCGGGATTTATCGAAAATTTTCAGAAAAAAAATATTCCAGACTCACCCCTTCACTTGCAGCATGACGATGGTTTCACTCAATGTGTCAAGCACCGTTAATTGGCGTGATGGCACATGTTGGTCCGCTCAACGAGGCTATGTGGGTAGGTGCATGGCCTCTAACATCTGAGGTGTGACCAATTCCATGCAACGTATGATCTCCACTTTCTGTTCGTCAATTGGTCTCAAATCTCTTCTTGTAAAACTTTTGCTTCAGAAAGAGATTTGAGACCATTGACGAGACGAAAGTGATAGACGTTATGTGGAATTGATGGTGACACCTCAGTTGTTAATTAAAGTCACACGTAGCCTCATTGTGCAGACCACAACATGAGCCTTCACGCCATGTAATTATTATAACGGTGAACATCCATCTTCATACTGCAAGTAAAGGGGGGTGAGTCTGGGATATTTTTTTTCTATGAAAAATTACGATAAATCCCGAAAAAAATTTAATTCGCAATTCCAACTCGATTATGAAGAAAGAAGGATGTGGTGGGCAGCCGTTTACCCTCAGGGTTGCTTCGGGGAAAAAGTCTAAAACTATTTCCGAGATTCGGAGGGTTTTAATAACCCTTGAAAAATTAATTTCAAAATAAATTGTAGCACAACTTTTAAGGAAAATGGATTTTAGGAGTAGTTCTCCACCCTCAGGGTTATTGCGTCAGGGAGAAAATATAATATTATTAACGAGTTCAGGAGAGTCGATTACCCCTTGAAATTTAATTTCATAATTTTAGCACAATTTGCTTATTAGCAACTTCTATAAATTATATAAGTCAAAATATTATACAACAAAAGTCTATTGTGATATTTTGATTGTTGGAAAAATGGATTGAATAAAAAAAATTGAATTTATTTAATTATTTAAATTAATTAACATATTATACAATATTAATTAATATAAGAAGTGTGACAAAATCGTATTTTTCAGTATGACTTGAATAATACAGAAAGAAATATGTTTTAATAAAAAATAACTATACATGCACATATTTATGCTAATGTTAAATTTGTCTTTTTATCGATTGATGTAATTGAAATTTAAAATATTATTAAATTTACATTATTTTATTATTTATTATACTATATATAATAGGCACAATTTCCAATTATTATTTTTCATTTTGCTTTGAGCACTTCTAAAAATGATCAAAACAGTGAGTAAAGCCCGAAATAAAACTTCTCGTCGGGGCGCGTTTGCTTTAAATTTTTCGATTTGAGCACTTCTAGAAATGATCATATTTATATGAGCAAAGCCCGAAATATTTGTTGATTTCGGGCTACTTTGCTCAAATCGCTAGGGGCACACCTTAGTGTGCGCATTTTTTTCGGGCCATGCCCGAATTCGAGCTTTTTGGTGCCAATTAACATATAATATATATAATGCCGATTTTCGCAGATATTGTATATATAGCTTGCTCAACAATTAAAAAAATATTGTTCTGATATCTTTATAAGCACAAATAAAAATTGCGTATACTTAATGGTAAAAGGTATTTACAATTTTATAACACGAACAATGTTAAAAAAAACATCCCAAATAATGAAAATTATAAAACATATCTTCAGATGTTCTCCTCTACATCCTCTATCAGTAGTTAAAATATCAGGCATACAAATTCGATCTCGTTTTCGAGTTATGAATTTTTTAAGTCGACTAATTTAATATGGAGGAATGGAATTATAATTATTATATAGTATAATTTATTTACCTGCTGTAAAGAAACTTCCACAAACTTTATACAATACATTTTAAATTGTTTTGTTATTTTTACAATTATTTTATATCGTCAGGTAATTCATTAAAAAGAGCCTTAATTACCACAACTGTAAATACATTTTTCAGAACTATGTTTTTTTTTTTAACAAAATTTCTAAAATAGTTCTGTTATTACTTATTGCAACCTCTTGTGTTGTAGGAATACAATTAAGGTAGAGATAATACGGATCAGCTGGCCCAATGCTAAAAAAATCCCATTCATAAAAATTATGAAAAAGATTTTAAGTGTTCTCCTCTACATCCCCTATCAGTAGGTAAAATATCAGGTATACAAAAACGAGCTAGTTTTCGAGTTATTAATTTTAAAAGTTGACCAATTTAACATGGAAGTTTTATTTCTCCATGTTAAATTAGTTTTATTTCTCCATGTTAAATTAGTCAACTTTAAAAATTAATAACTCGAAAACTAGCTCGTTTTTGTATACCTGATATTTTACCTACTGATAGGGGATGTAGAGGAGAACATTTTAAATTTTTTTCATAATTTTTATGAATGGGATTTTTTTAGCATTGGGCCAGCTGATCCGTATTATCTCTACCTTAAGTCGCTAATATTTTTTACCAACTATTTTTTTAAGTGCCCTACTGGAAATTAATTTATCATTAACTGTATCATAAAAAATAACAATATTTTCAAGCTAAAAGTCTCTGTTTAACACTGTATCCATTGTAAAGTACGAATCTTGCATAATATTCGTGCTAGTTCTTTTTTTAAAACAGAATAGTTCTCATGGCTCAATTTTGGAGTCTCTGCAATAAATTTATATTTCTTTTGCTTGCATTAAAATATAATTATATAATATTATATTATATAAATATATAATGGAGTATCGACCTCAATTTTTTTTATTACAGAAATGGATAGAGGGTGCAAAGTTATGCTACCCTGATTTTTTTCAGATTTTTTTGATACCGGGAACTATTTTTAAAAAAATTATTGAAAGTCCTTTTTGTGACGTCACGAGGCGGCAAGTTTAATTTCTTAAGGAGCGGCGTCCAGTGCCGTCACTAATGTCTCTAGACGTCACGAAAAGGACTTTCAATATTTTTTTTAAAAATAGTTCCCGGTCTGAAAAAAAAAATCTGAAAAAAATCAGGGTAGCATAACTTTGCACCCTTTATTATCCATTTCTGCAAAAAAAAAAAAAAAAAAAAAAAATGAGGTCGATACTCCATTATATAAAATTAACTGTGACTTATG
This sequence comes from Siphlonurus alternatus, assembly GCA_949825025.1. Classification (NCBI taxonomy): domain Eukaryota; kingdom Metazoa; phylum Arthropoda; class Insecta; order Ephemeroptera; family Siphlonuridae; genus Siphlonurus; species Siphlonurus alternatus. Next base: position 12,788,731 of record OX463788.1, read on the forward strand.
TTCCGTATTATAATGTTAAGTGTTAAGTTATTATATGTTTGACAAAAGAGGCGTAAATATTTAAATTTCTCTTTATATATAATTTAATCTATCTCTCTCTCTTTCTATATATATATATATATATATATATTATATATATATATATATAAACGATATAAACGTTCAAATTAAGAAATATGGCATAATTACATATTTCAACACATTTAACTAACAACTTTAATTTGATAGCCAACTATATTAATTTTATTTATTTATTACAATGTTAGCTTTTACTACAGCATATTCTGCTATTAGTGTTAAGCATTCAAACTTAATATATAACAACAGTATTAAGGGTAAGGTAACGCCACCAATGTTAAAAAAAATCCCTCTCACAAAAATTCTGAAAAAAATTTAAAATGTTCTCCTCTTTACCCCCTATCAGTACCTAAAATATCAGGTATACAAATACGATCTAGTTTTTGAGTTATAAATTTTTAAAGTTGACTACTTTAACATGGAGAAATGAAACTCCCATGTTAAATTGGTCAACTTTAAAAATTCATAACTCAAAAACTAGATCGTATTTGTACACCTGATATTTTAGCTACTGATAGGGGGTGTAAAGGAGAACAATTTAAATTTTTTTCAGAATTTTTGTGAGAGGGATTTTTTTTAACATTGGTGGCGTTACCTTACCCTTAACAACAGTTGGAAGGATTGATAGGAAAGGAGGCGGCTGTGGCCTTGTGTTAGGAACTGCCCCGGCATTTGCCTGGGAGTGACGATGGGAAACCACAGAAAACCATCATCGAGGCAGACGGTACCAAAGGGAACGACCTTGAGCACCTCTCGAATACAGGCAGTATAGTGGAAGAACATACATGCCATCTCTCGGGAACTTACCAGAACACGCTGCCATACCTCAGCTCGAAGTGACGAAAAGTTACCTGAGCCAAGGCAGGAAGCGATCCTGGGTCTCCCAAGCAATAGGCAGAGATCAAACCACTACGCTATACGCTGCTCGGTATAGTTAGCTACAGGGGTTAATATACATATATTTTTTGATAATGGTACGGTACGTTACACGTATTATACGACGATACACACCAATAATTGAGCAATATTCTCACTACAGTGCCTATTTTAATTCCTCGAAATATTTTCCATACCGTTTGAGCTGTGATACCGTAAAATATGAATGAACGATGTATTTATTGTTTCCATTCATAATAATTTGAGCTGTTATAATAATTAAGAATAATGTTAAATATATATGATATACGTACGTACGTGTGTGTGGTCAGTATGTAAACTGCTGACCTAGAAATTATAGGTGATTTTTTTTATACATATAAATAGTATATACCATGTAGATATAATATTTGTGTCAACCGCTTATATTTTCAACTCCGCTTTTATACCTAATTCTTATTTGAAATAAAAACATAATTTGTATTTTGTAACATGAGTTTGAGACGTATAATTATGCTACTTTTAAACAATTTAGGTCAGTTTGATGTATTATACCCCTATAAAAAATTGTTTTGATTTTAACGGTGAGAAGTTCTATATTTATTTTATGGTTGGCTGAATTTGCCTTTCTACTAATCGATGTAATGGGAATCATGTTATAGACGAGAGAAGGGAGGGGGGTTGGTTTGTGGGTCATTTTTTTCCTCAATTTAATATATTTTCCCTTAAGGTTTAGTTTAATGTCAGTGGTAGGAAAAAATAGAGGTTTAGTAGATAGTACACCACTCTGAAAATTGCAGCAACCTTAATTCCTGATATCATGATTTTATATTTTCATGGAAAAAAATATACTTAAATCGATGAAATTTTCAAGATATCCAGCATTTAATAATAATAATATTATAAATGTTTTATTGAGCAAAAGCATGCACGAAATACAATATTATAATGCATAAACAATTCTGCCCAATCGGTAGCTAAGAAAAGGATATTTCATTCACATGAAGTGCATGTCCAGTCACCCAACTCCCAACTATAATAACCATATAAGATATTTCCAAACATTAAATTAGTATTGTTTTAAATGGGGCTGCTTGTGGCTTCTTAGTCAAATCAGTATCTATTTCACACGACAAAATCAATTACACAAAATTTACACCAAATTTGTTGTATCATGTTTAGATCAACACATTATTGTTATTTTGTCCTGTATTTTATGGACTTAAAATATTTTTATTTCGCGATCACCATCGGAAAACAGAGCAATCCTTAAAATATATGTTAAAAAAAATAAAAATTAATACTAAACCGATCGAGATTTATATAGTTGTATATTTATGATTCATGGCGGAGAGCATTAAAATATTAAAATGTAAGTCCAATTTAATCTGTTATATTAAATCTTAAAGCTATAATATATATAGCTATGTGCAGCGGGAACACCTGCATGGTTAAAATTTTCCTTAATTCTCCATTTTTTTTTAATTCATTAATTTCTTTTTTGCTTGTATACATAATGTAAGTGAACAAAATAGGTGAATACATTCATTTTCATTCAAAATTAATTTGTTTGAATGAATTCCATGCAACAATGCATATCTCTATGAGATATTGTGGAAGTGCTCGTACATATATCGTATAATTATTTTTGGTGCTGATCACTTTGAGATAGAGAGGTTAACTTTATGAAGTTTGTGCTGCATTTCAATTAATCAATTAATCCCCCCCCCCCCCCCCCAGAAGTAATTATATGAGACTAGCGCAAGGATGTTGGAATAAACTGGATAGTTGGGGGAACTGTCGTCGGTGATGTATATAAAACATTCTTGGGCTTGCATGTTACAAATTACCAGCAAGTGGCGGTAAAGGATCTAGAAATTGAATGAAGGAGGTGTACGTGACACGTGTATATGTGATTATTAAGTATCGAATCAATAACAAAATATTTTTATTTTGAATTATTTTTATTTTATTTTAACATTTCTGTAATAAATTAATAACTTGAAACATTTTTTTGAAAATTATTTTGTAATAAGTTAAAAAATAAATAACATAATAATTATACAGCTTTGGAACAGCACAGAAAAAAACATTGTCATATATAATAAGACGCTGAGAAAAGAATGGTTGAGAAAAGGACATAAATATGTATAAATTAAAACAAGAATATCACTTGCATGCAGAATAAAAGAAAATAATTGGCAGTGGAAGAATAAATACAATCTTAAAATATAGAAAATTGACAGAAGAATTTTCGTTGAATTGCGTAAGAGTGATTGTTTTGTACTTCATAAAGGATTAAAAAAAGTCAGAGAGTGTAATAGATGAAAGTTGAGTAATTAAGATATAGGAAGGAAATAATTTAAATTCGTTGTCTGGCAGAAGTCTCCTTTGGAAATTTAGTTTCATTATAGTAAAGCAGGCAGGCATTTATATGCAGCGCAGAAAAAAGAGAGAAACAGAGAGCAGCTAGGTGCGAGTGCACTTAGTTAGCACTGGGCTGGTGTGCGCCGTATGCGAGCTGCTGAGCATCGTCTTCCAATCCGCGACCATAGTGACCATGATGTTCGGACTCGTGGGAATAGGTGGGGTGTGCCACCACTTCGACAGTCTTCGTGCTGTGCTGAGATGCCAACAGCTTTTGCAGACCCAGAAGAGCAGAGAGCACGAGAGCCAGCTTGCCAACCACGAGCGCCTTGAGGGCGAGGAGCGCGATTGCACCGAGCACCAGAGGGATGATAGCGGCCGCCTTCAGCTTGAGAGCCAGCAGCAGGGGAAGGAGCAGCTTCTTCTTCTTCTTGCGGCCTGCAATTAACACAAATGCAAAATAATTAGTCCCGCTATCATCAGAAAGTGCAGGCAACAGGATTATCAATTCCCCCCTATTATGTCCCGCTAATTAAAAATTGTCTCTATATATATAATGTTGTCTCAAGACTTAGCTAAAAACACTTATAGCTGTTAGCAATAAGAGCTCATGCAACCCTTTCAAACTTTTTTAAATGACTTATTTTCCCTTTCAGTATCTCTGTTTTGATTAACTTGCCTCTTTTAACTTACAGAGAACACGGCATCCTCCTCCCCATCCTTATACTAAATTGTCACTATGAATCACTCCACACAATCATGTTGGAAGGGATTATTCCTTACCTTCATCGAGAGATCGCTTGAAGTCGTAAATGGCTGCTTGGGGCATCTGAAGTTCCAGCTTGTATGAGCCAAGGAAACGTGCTATTCTCTCCGCCAGGAGAGCCTCCACCTGTACTTCGCGGGCCTCGGAGTCTTCGGGTAGAGATGATTCAAGCTCTGCCTCGCTAAGCGCACGCCCAGTGTCTGAAACATAATCCAAAACCATATGTTAAATTCGAGCAAGAGTATACAATTACATTGTAAAAAAAAAAATCAAAATCAATTAATCTAGACAATTTTTAAACAATTTTTAATTAACTGGAACTCAGTGAATTAAACTTGTTGTGTGTAATATAATAACAATAACGGAATAACGATAAATGTAAATATTTCCATGACAATGTTGTCCGGTTGTTTAAAAAACTCGAAATAAATAAAAATATTTTAAATATGCATTTAATTATTATTTTTTTGTTAAATTATCTTCAAGCAAAAAAAAAAAAAAAAAAAAAAATGTTCAAACATTACAACCAATTTATAAAGTATTTTCGATGCTTAATTGTCAACTCTCATGATGCATGATAAAGCGTAACGATATCATGCAAATGCAATAGTCAAGGATATTTCATTGATCGCATACATCCAATTGGAAAATAGCGAGTTCGAATCTTAACATTTCCATCCAGAATCCATGCAGATACTGATTAATTTTACACTTGCAAGGAATTTTCAAATTTTCAATATTGCAGGAACAATTGAAATTTATTTTAAAAAAAACATCGATATTAGCATGCCTATTTTAATTTGCAAGAAAATAACATAGTACTAAATTTCATATTGTAAATTCTTTTCAAATAAACAGCTGAAAATTTAATTTGTATAGAATTATTATAATAAATTTGTCGTATTTCCTTTCCTTTCCAATAGCACTGCAATTTTTTCCTAGTGTTTCCGTATGTGATTCACAAATCAGTGATGTAATTTATGCAACAATTAACGTGATCTATGCTGTAAAGTCAACGATTGAATTGAATTATTTTTAGTAATATAATTGCTAGTATATGGAGGTTGCATTTAATTCGAACGCATTTCAGTAGATAATTTTTCCTTAAAAGTGCAAATAAATGCATACTTTTGCAAATTTTGTGCATTTTTCAAGTTTTAGAAATTAAAATAAATATTCGGAACCATTTATTACGTGGAAAATTTGTACTGTATTTCTTGTTTTCTTCGCTTAAATGTGGAACGAACTGTGTCTAGAATGAGCAACGCGTGGATACTCGAGTTTTATTATTAAGTATAAATTGAGAGGCAGAGGCTAGAGGATTTTAAAAACTATACTGGTAAAATATCTTCTGCAGTTAGTGTTGATCCTCATTTTTAAATATCATTATTAGAGTGCCTCTCCATTGATCGAGGGCTTACAACGGCACAAATCGTAAGACATGAAATTGAAAGCATGCAGGGCTAGCTAGCCTGAAGCATGACCGTAGTCAAGGAAAGTGCATACCATCCGTAACAATAGAACGAGATTGGAGAATAACCGTGACATTGCAGCTTCCTTCTCTACTTAAGAATGTGAACCATTTAATGATGCAAATATTATCACGTGTTCGGTAAACACACTTACACTTGAGCTCACTTTCATATAACAATGTTTTCAAAATATCAAAGAAAGTAAAATAAAATTATTTTTTTGGAAGAAGGAAATAAAATGAAAATTCAAATAACTTTATTACAAAGTACAAAACGACCGAAGAGCTTAGATTTACTTATTCTTCGATTCGCCAGGACTTTTTTTTTATGTACTTATATATTATTTTATGTATATTATTATATTTTTCGATTTCTGAGAAAATAAGGAGAGTATTTAGAAATTAAAATTGCAATTTAATGCAAATGAACAATACTGTATATTTTTAATTATTTTAAACGGAGAACTGGATAGCTTCCTATATAATATACCGTTACATACGCTAAGATTAAATATTTCAAGTTCATTTTCAGATACCTATTTCCTTTTATTGAATTGCACGCTGAAATAGCCGCAGTATTGTTTGATAGACATGTAAAGAGAAAGACTCACCAGCAGTTGCTGCTCCATCCTCAGCTTTCACCAGGGTTACTCCTTCAGTGATGGCCAGGTCTCCCTGTTGCAGGGCACCGTTCACAAACGTTAGCGCGCGCATTTTCATGCAGTATGTCAAGCTCTTATCCTTGCAGTCGTTTAGGAAGTTGAAGGTGCTGCTGATAACATCTTCGCCTTGATCCTCCACAGCAGCACTCGCTAATACGAGCACACAGCACACAACGGCAGCTACACTGAACACCTTCATGCTTGCAACTCGACTGATGCTCTAACCACCGAGAACGCTGCTTTTTATTGTGGCCTCAGCCTGTTGGCAAACCCCCTTAATGATAGTTGGAAACAGGATGGATTCTCGTTGGATGTGTGTCATGTAACGAATACCGCATGTATGGTAGCCAGCCTCCTCCCTCCCTTGGTCTTGTTGTTTCTCGAACGGCAAGCAGGCAGGCGTTGCGGAGCTTCCGTGGTACGGTGAGGTAAGGACAAGGCAGAGAGCTCCTGTCAGCCTCTTGGCAGTCATCCCAGTCTAAGAAACTTGCAAAATACGCTAAACCAAGTTCTTAGCTCCTCAGACCCCAAAAAAAGGTACTGCTTACTGAAGAATTTTATAAAAACATTAATATTTAATTAATACTTAATAAATTATCATAAAACTGTATATGCTTAAAGGAGGTACTTACTATTATACACATTGTTTTCGATTTAAGTAAAAAAAAATATAAATATAATAAATAATAACTTACATGGTTACATTACTTACATTAGTTATCGACGTTCCTAGCGTAATAAGATAAAATTCTTACACAATATTGACATCAATAATGATATTGCACTGTAACGCTTGATTTTTTTAATGATAAAAACTATGCAGCTTCCAATACAGACAAGTCCTGGTTATGGATATACATGCAGTTACAATCCTAAACATAAATAAAATACAACATACTTTATATATACACACAATATACTTGATTATATCTACAATACAAATAAATTTAATATCTATAAACTAATACGTACATCACAAAATATTATCATAATAAAATAGCCGAGACTGATAATAATTGATGAGACAGTAAATTGTTACTCATATTGAAAAGCTCGAAGGTTATACTCCCTTCTGAATCGCTTTCCTAAATGGCAATTTAATTAGAATTTTAAGCGAGATATAAGAATAAATCTTACCCATGCATAAAAATGCTTGATTTTTACTTGATATTAATATATGCATAAATGTATCTGGAATTGGACGAATAAAAAGAATTTGAATTTATAACCAATGCAAAAATAAAAATAATAACCCTTTCTTTTTAATAACTTATTATCACAAACAACAACACCTTCAAAACCACAAATAGAGCAGGGATAACGGTTGGGCTGTCCATGCAGAGACGTACGCACTCAAACAATAATTATGTGCTCGCATCTAACCTTGCCGGTAGTCGAATCTCAACACTAATATATATAATGTCACTACATTATATTACAATAATTTTTATTATGAATGCTTTTAATTCTATGGAGTCAAATAAAATAACGCCGATTTGCAAATGAAAAAAACAACAAAACAAACAGGTCAAGCCTATAGTAACGTGCTGATTAGAAATGGATGATTTTATGCGGTGTACATTGGTGAGCTGTCCCGGGATGCCCCTTGTATCAGAACAACAATGCACAATTGACATTGCTACGATTATATGCAAGTCCGTTGTCACTACCTTGTACCGGTTGACTAGCACCTCGCCTCCATCATGCATACGTTGTGTGCATTCTCCTGAGCATTTATTGATAGCGTAAAGTGTATATACATATATATATGCATAAAATTTTATTAAAGTAGGAGCTTTATTGACACTTTATTGATATAAAAAACAACAAATTAGGATCAATAATTATTTCAGAGATAATAATTATCTTTGTCACTTCTTATAAACAGTGAATTTGAATTAATTGACTTTGAAAGCATAGATAATTCATTAAAAAAGATTTAAAGCTTGAAATGGAAAAAAAATAGCTGATATTATATTATAATAGTTTGTTATTTAAACGATCAACGTGTATCAAAACCAGAAATCCTTAAAAGTATTTCTAAAACATCAAAAATAAATTAATGTTAAGGGATTCGAAATATTGACACAATATCATCTGATACAACGTTGACTATAAAGTAAAAGCTCGTGAGAAAGAATCCGAGCCCAGTAAGTATTTATTTATATATAATAATTCATGCACCAGGGCAGTGAGCAATATAATTATTACATAATTATTTTGATACTGTCAGCACGATGCATGATGTCACGAGAAGGCCCGCGGGCTATGAAGATGCTACAATTATTATGTAATTACAGAATATTTGCATGATAGTGTTTGTACCAGATCTGTTGATCACGCCGAATGTTATTTCATAAAGGTATTCTTTGCGAATATCTAAAAGTATTTTGATTTAATAGCAGCTAGCTAGTACTCAATAGCTTTGTGAAATGATATTCTAAGACTTAACCAGGGAACAGAGATAATAATATCTCTGTTCCCTGACTTAACTATAAGCACAAATTTAATTACTTAAAATTTAAAACAAGTACATCACAATCACGACTTTTGCTCCACGTGCATAGTGATTAAACCGACTATAGAGTATATTATATTTTGTGCCGCGGTCAACCAGCTTTTTGCACCGCTGCTTGCTCCAGGGTTCAAGCAGAATTATTGCGTCACTCAGCCACTGGTGACCGCGATCGCCGGGAATGAGGTACAACTTGAGCATATTTCTTTGTTTAAATATTGGATATATCTACATTTGTCTGTTACATTATTGATTTAACATAAAGAAAAAAAATATATAAAGCTTCCATTAGAAAAGTATTGTTTAGTTATTAATATGATATTCAGTAATTATGGCAATCATCTTTTTTATATATAAAAACTAACTATATAATAATAAAATTTGAGGATGGGAGAAAGGCACTATAATTCAAAACATACGTTAAATCCAAATTTTCGGAGGATATGTATATATGATTTCAGGCACCCTCTTCTCCCTAACGATAATTAAATCCACGCTTGTTGCAGGATGTACGCAGAGGTTAAAAAAATCTCATAATTCTATGAAACCAGTTATTTGAATTATCCTTTAATCTTCAAGGTGAAGCTACCTACAGCAAATCAGTTCACAGTAAAATCCCAAACTTTAATCGCTGCGACTCGCGTACGGCAGGAAGTAATAACAATATATCGTTCTGAAACGTGTTTTCATGCAAGTATATAATAATTTTAGTACTCATTCAAGTTATATGTTACCTATTTCATGTATTGCGGGTGACTTTTTTGTCAATAGAAATTCACAAAATATTTTCAATATTATTTAAAATTTTAGAGTAATTCCTAGTGATATTCAATAAAATCTAACTTTTAGTACACATGATAATTTATAATACGCACTATAACTGAGAGTTGTAGGAGCAAAAAAAAAACAATATTTCTAGAAATATTTTAATTCATTTATTTTAAAATAATAAATAAGATAAATAAACAATCAACTAATAAAAATAAGAAATAAAACTGAATTTTACGTCGTTACTATTCTAGTTACTTGTAACAATGCTAATCAATACAATTACGTAATATATAGTACATACAGCACTGAGCTTTACTGTGAAACCTGTTGAGAAATTGAGTTTACTAGTTCCAAGCTGCCCTTCCTCCATTTTCAATATGGTTTGTTATTGAATTGCTTATTAGTAAATAATTATAATTCTTATCGGAAACGGAAAAAGAGCCGTGGCACAAGTAGCTGCAAGTTTTGTACTGCTATGCGAATGCATACAAATGTTTCTTTTTAAAATACTTAATCCCGTGTGTTCCTTCATGATATACACTGCATGTTTTTTTACCAATACAATCTTTTAACCTCCTTCTGTAATTACTTAAAATCAACTTTTTTTTCTGAATTGATCGTTACTTTACTAATAGCCCTCCAATGGTTTATCCTTCTTTACAGTTAATTTGAATTTTTACCCACTTCCTATACAATGCTTCAATAAAGCATATTTATACGTATATTATAGTATAATATTTTTATTAAACACAAATAGTGTACATATGGTATTAAATTAATCGATACATGTAATATATATATATATATATATATATATATATATATATATTATACACATAGAAACAGTACAAACACAATAACAAATACATAGTCAAAAAATATACATAAATAAAAAATAATATTATTAACCACAAGTTATATATTATATAATTAAAAAATAGTAAAAATAGTAAAATAAAAACTAGTAAAAATATTTCTAAGTGCATATAATATTGTATCATGTTTAATTTTTAAGTTATATTTATAAGTTTTTTTTGTCTCCATGTTGTATTATGTACAGCCACAAGAGAAATAAATAAATAAATAAAGTAAAAAATACAAATATATTTATTATATCTAACACTGAATACTAGTAAGAGTTATATAACTTTATATACAATATATATATCTCCCTTTGCATAGTCAGTCACTGATAGATTTCGTTCTAGATTATTTATATACAAGTCTTCAAATAATATTGACCGCAAAGCCGATTACGAATAACAATGAAAAAATCTTCATCTCTTTTTTTGTATTACATCGTAAAGCAGTTATACATTTGTAAATTTATTTTCAATTTATTGACCTGATGATTGTAACTTGTAAGCATTACATTGGCAGTATAATATATTGATTAATTTAAACAACAATTATTTTCATTCCACTAAAGAAAATTTGGTTTTGCGTAATGCAAATTTAAAATGTAAAAAATGAAAATAAACAATGTTGGAAACAATGCTCAGTAGTTAGTAATAATAATAACTGATTTTATTACAAAGTTATTACAAATTTTATTAAAAAACGTATTATAAATATTTTTGAGAGGGAAAAATTTATGCATAGTAGCCAATTATTCTGAGACAAGCATCTCTAATGTATAAGCACCTTGTTTAACATGCTTTTTGGCAGTTGTTTTGAAAATCTTGTTCTTTATGCAGCAAAACTAATTTTATATTTAAAGCAATTAAAATCTGGACGATTTTTTTAATGCGGCAACATCGGGTAAAACTACTTACTTTTCCAAACAGTGCGCACTTAAAAATTAAAAAATAACATCAAGAAATCAAGCTATGATAATGACAAGTATGACAACTTTACCTCAGTATAAATAATACATTAAAATTAGTTTAAGGTAAATCCTACCTTCTATTATATAGCAGATGGAGTAAAGAAGTTTGTGTTTGATAGTGTTAATATATGTTTGTATATTCTCTGGGTGCTTGGATAAGAAAAAAATTGATTAATTTCTTTAAGTTTGAAAAATTAAAAAAACATTTGACTTAAAAATATTTTTATTGCATGTGCATCTCTATCACACATTTTCCTTTTTTATTTTCAAATACAACATAATTGAGAGTAGGAATATTGAAAAACTACTTTGAAATTTACATTTTTTGGACAAAAAGATTATCTTTCAGGTTTTAACATGGTCACTTTTGATCTGCCTCGGTGCTTAATTACAGCCATTTTGGAAAGAAGAAATTTTTCTTTAATTATTCTCCTGGTTAAATTAAATTATATAGACTGCAAGAAGTTACTCTATACTAATAGAAAAATAATTCTCTTTGAGCACTTGACAAAGGAAAATCATATATTAATAAAAAAACTTTTTATATTATTTCTGTAAAAAAAATAATAATAATGTTCTTTTAGCTCTCCCATCCTATTATGTAGAGTGATGCATTATGGGTGGGTGTGGTGGTTCATATATGTTGCTTTTTTAGGTAAGTATATTCAATTTTTCTCCGGTATAAATCCATTTTCTTTTAGAACGGAGGCCACCCACCTCCAAATAAAGAACATATTTTTGATCAGGAATTCTTCTTGTATCTATGAATAGTATGAATCAAAGTTCCGTTGGAGGTATTAATTTATAAATTTATCGAAAAATAAATTATCTTCTTCTTTTGGTAATTTTTTTCCCAGAAAAAAAGCCAAACGTCATATTTTAAGATAAAAATATGTGTCAACTTTTGACGGAATTTAATTATTTTTATGAGGCTTTATTGATTTTTAATGAATTAATTGAGGTTTTGCTGACTACCTGCCAAGAATTACTTCATTGTTTTCTCCATTAAACATATTACGTTAAAAATTTGTTTCATGCACAAATATTACGTGACATTATACGTAACAAAAGCTCATTCATACTAAACTTCCTCACCTGCCTACATGCACTTTTTACAGATGAAGTTTAAACGTTGAAAGGAAAAACAGATGAAAGTGTTTTTGTGAGTGGTGCCGTTAAAAAGTATGTTATCATCAATATCATCATTGTGCAATGAAGAAAGGAAGAAAAGAAAAAAAAAAAAAAAAAAAAAAAAAAAACTCGACGTTATATTTCGGGCAGTTGAAAGGACAATCGGAAAAGAAAGTTAAAAATATTTATGTTCTTTAAAATCAACAAATGACAAAAATATTATTTATTTTATTTTTTTAATAAGCAGTTTAGTGTGCTAATGAGTCAAATTGGTGAGAGATCTTTATAATAAGGATGATAAATTAATGCTTTGAGCACTTATCAACCGGATATATAATAATAATATGATTGACGATTCCTGCTCACTACCATAGCTTTTTAAAGAATAATTTGATTAACTTACTTATACACACTAGAAGCATTAAAACAGTAATAATTAATAATAATAATCTTGAATCCTTAACGAACAATTCCATGCACTTTTTTTTACGTCTCATGATGCTTAGGTTAAATCATGGCAAGAATAGCAAGAAACAATCATATATGATTATAATGGTGTTGAAAGGGGCATTCGCATGAAAGAATTAAAATTAAATTTACCACAGTTTTCTTTGTCTAATAAATTTGCGTACAAAAGTCGAGACTGAAGTTGAAGTTGTGAATGCCTGCTGATGTGGTTTTGATGTATCAAATATTATTTATTTGTGATGGCTTCACACATTGGTTTCAATATTTTTTTGGCGGGGTAGCTAATTTCAAATAATTGAAATCCATATATGTATATGTTTTATAGTTATCTTTGGTATCCCAATATTAATAATTTATCATAATTATTATATATTTGAGAAAATTGTGACGTTTGGCAGATCCCTAGCAAGCCGAACTACTGTGCTATTGCTCTCAGCAAGCTCCATGCTAAGGCCACACGGAAGCTGGTGTCTTCTTGCCTGCCTGCTTTCCTGTGCAGTCCAACAGGTCTGGTCAGCTAGCCGCCGACGCCGCACCACGTTTGTAGGTCTGGCCCCGCGAGCGGCGGTGTGCTCCACATTCGCCTGCCTTGGCCTCCATACAAGTTCATTTTCAAGAGCAATGTGCGGCCAATAACCTACATGCAGCTGACTTGCTTGTAGGTCCACTCACACTACAGTACTACCGCTGTACACAACATAAATAGGTACATACGTACGTACGTACGTTGATGAGCGCCGCACCCGCTTGCCTCAAACGCAACAGCACCAAGTGATGCGCGGCAATTTAATCCCTGGAATGCAGAAACGCGTGCTTCTTTTACCGCTCTATTACCTCACCTTTGCTGCTCACATTTCCATTTTACTGTTTTCCTTATATAGGTAAATTTAGCAATTTATTTAGTTCTCTTTTATAGAGGTAATAGCAACAATAATCGAACGTTAATTGTAAGTCGCATTGCGTCAAGTATATAGTCAGCAAAAACAAGATTTGCAAATTAAATCTGCCTCAAAATTGCTAATATGTTAATTAATTCAATTTGTATTTATGATCGATCTTCTTATCTTGGATTAAAATTTTTAGGGGCTAGAGTTTGACAATGATTCTAAAAAACTTAATATTTTGCATGTGGGTGATTTTCAAATACATCAATTAACAGCAGAAAAATTTTAACATTTTTTTTTTTTTTTTTTGTAAATGCATTTAATTTAATTGATTTAGAATCAAATTGAGTATTTTCAATTGTATTGTGACGATGATTTTTCTGATTTTTTTGTTTCTGTTTTTTTCGATTGATTTTTCTTTTACTAACGGATTGACAAATACTGTCATGCATTGATTGAAGTGAGGGTGCAGGCCAGAAAAGTTTCACACGGACTATCTGTACTGTGTTTGGCGTATTTAAGGACTCAAACGATACATCTCCAGTAAGGATATCCACAAGTACAGTACATCGCACTGGGTGGAGAAGGATCAGCGTAACCGTAAATGCGATGCGACTTAAAAATTTCATTTATGTACACGAAATATACTGTCCTAAAAAACATAATATATATATTAAATCATTAAATGACCTGGCCATCAAACGGGTTTCATATACAGGTTGTTATCAGTGACACGAGATAAATATTTACGTGTAATGATTTTATCGTCAGGCCCTATATAAAGTATCAGGGAAGCTTAATTGGAGTGAAAGGATTTTTTAATGCGGCCTGGCTGACAATTTTTTTTTTAATATACAAGTTAGTCCATGTAAAATCATTTCACTACATAAATTATGTTATATCATAACAAACTAAACAATTGCACGTTTTTATGAATATTTTTATTTCAAGAGGTTAAAAACAAACAAGCAAATTACGTTAAAAAGTTAAAAGTCCTCCCCGGTATTCTATAAGATAAAGATAAAGTTGATACTAGGCGGCAATATGGGGCGATTCACGAAGCAGTTAATAGCCAGGTTTCTAACCACGTTTAACTTAAACACGTTTAACTAGGGTGGTTTAACACGTAAAACAGGTATAGTTAAACGTGGTTAAGCTATACGTGGTTAGAAACCTGGCTAACTGCTTCGTGAATCGCACCCAATATTAGAGTATCGACCTCAATTTTTTTATTGCAGAAATGGATAAAACGTGCAAAGTATAATATGCTACCCTGATTTTTTTCAGATTTTTTAGAGCCCGGGAACTATTTTTAAAAAATTATTGAAAGTTCTTTTTGTGACGTCACGAGACGCCGCTCCTTAAGAAAAAGATAGGACTTGCCGCCTCGTGACGTAACAAAAAGGACTTTCAATGATTTTTTAAGAATAGTTCCCGGTCTCTAAAAAATCTGAAAAAAATCAGGGTAGCATAACTTTGCACGCAATAAAAAAAAAATTGAGGTCGACACTTTATTGTGGTTACACCACGGTGGCTCGCCCCAATGAATTTCATCCCTACGACAATAACTTGTTATCGTTATTTAAGTAAACATATATAAAATAAAAAACGTGAAAATTGTAATTAATACCCCTGTATTCAATATTTTACGTTGGTGAATCAAAAACTTTTATACTCAAACATAGCAATTAATGGATCCACGGACACCAATATTAAATTAATTTTGATCCAGATATTATTTAAAATTTATAACCAACTTCAAGGACTGCATGGCAAAAAACATTTAGGCCTATACTGATGAAAAATAGATCGCAGATATATATCTCGTTGTTAATAAAAACAAACTGAATTTTCATATACAGCCCTGATAGAGTAAAGCTCAAGTATTTTTATTCATTTTGCAAGTACAGTTATTATTAAATTATTATTAATACAGTATTATTATCCTAGAGGCATCAATGATTTGGGCAAAAAACAAAACTATATTGCCGTGGTTTTAAATATTGCTGTTTTCCGTTGGTATTATCCGTAGCCTTAAGGTTTGTCTTATATATATCTACTATATAATTAATTGCTCCCCAATTAATGCTTGTGTGCAGGATTTCTACGACGAGGCTGCTCCGACTATCGTCCTTGCACGTGTGGCCTTTTGCCCTCCGTGCACTCCAAGCTAGGCAGCAACTCAAGAAACTGCACTTATACAAATATTTAAATCTTGACCTCCTCAATTTTATTTACTTATTTATTTATATATTTATTTATTTATTTATTTATTTATTTATTTATTTATTTATTTATTTATTTATTTATTTATTTATTTATTTATTTATTTATTTATTTATTTATTTATATATTTATTTATTTATTTATTTATTTAATTATTTATTTATTTATTTATTTATTTATTTATTTATTTATTTATTTATTTATTTATTTATTTATTTATTTATTATTTGTTTGTTTCTTTGTTTTTTGTTTTTGTTTGTTTGTTCGTTCGTTCATTCGTTTGTTTACCTTTTTTTGTTCATGATTTTTCTTTTTCTTTTGGTCAAATTCGTGGATTTTTTGTTACACCCCTTCGAGGCGGGGTAATAAGGGAGGAAAAGGAAAAGGACCAAAAAATGTCATTAATAATTTTAGACCAATTACGAATTCATCTGTATTTGCTAAACTACTCGAAGGAACAATGGATGATCAAATTACTAATTATAGGACTGAGAATAATTTAATAACCCCTTGTCAGCATGGATTTTTAAAAAATCGCTCCACTGATGCTGCCATGTTTGATCTCCTAAGTTATGTTCATTCAGCATTGAACCAAAACCTATTCTGCCTTGTTATATTTTTTGATTTGTCAAAAGCATTTGACAGTTTAAATAAAAATGTTATTCTTCATAAGTTTGATAACATTGGAATTGAAGAAAATAGTCGAAATTTAATAGATTCTTATTTGACAGATCGGCAACAATATGTCGAGATTAATGCTATATTAGATGGACACTGTTCTTCTTTTATTTCTAATAAATTGCCAGTTAATTTAGGGGTGCCACAAGGAGGGAAGGTTTCTACGACCCTTTTTAACACTGGCACAAATGATTTACCTGAACATGTAACTAGTGCTGTCTTGGTTAAATATGCAGATGACGTCACAGCTATAGTTACGGCTGATTCTGAAGACGAACTTGTACGTAAAGCTAGATTAACTATATGAATTTGACGAGATGAGTGAAACTGTATAAACTCCGTCTTAGATATGTTAAGGATGAGTCTATTATCATTACACCATGATAGTATCTCGTTTAAGTTAGCTATTTAAATAGCTCATCTCATCTCGTCAAATTCCAAGTCATAGTTACTTATTGCAAATTTGTAATGAAACCATTAAGAGAGCTGAGTCTGTTAAATTTCTTGGTCTGCATGTTAACGAGTGTTTAGATTGGAGTGTGCACGTAAACTCATTATGCAAAAAGATTAATTCAGCAAATTTTATGTTGTATACTATCAGAAACCATGTTTCAGTGGAAACTCTTTTAACTATTTATCATGCATATACTTACTCCCATTTGGCTTATGGTATTATTCACTGGGGAAGTAAGGCAGCTCTACTAAATAGATGCTTTGTTTTGCAGAAACGAGCTCTCCGTACTATATTAAAGCTGCCCAAGGGACAGTCCTGTGTATCTCATTTTAGAAATCTAAATATGCTCACTGTTGCGTCTATTTACATCTTAAACTGTGCTTCATTTAAAAAATCCCAGCCTAATCTTTACTTGCAGAATGATAATGTTCATAATTACAATACCAGGAATAAATCCAATGTTGTTACAGACAAGTTGAACTCTAATTTATACAAATCTTGTGCAATGTATCAAACGGCCAAAATATATGAATTTCTGCCAAAATGCCTAGAAGATATAAATGATTGTAAATTGTTCCGAAAGAAGCTAAAAAATGTCCTTATAAGTAAAGAGTTAAAGCTTTTGAGAGCAATAAATTGCCTGAGAGTATTGTATCCTTATGATTTAAAACCTGGTTTTCATATTTTTTGTTAATATTGTGGTTCATTTTTTTATACTTATTTTTTTCCTGTGTTATATTTATAAATTGTTGCGTTTTGATGTTATGTATGTTTGTTAATATTAAGTTTTTTTGACATGAACATATGTTGTCTTGTACAATCGAAAAAGTTCGAATAAAGAAAATAAAAAAATAAAAAATAAAAAAAGGATGGTGGACACGGACTGTTCAGTACATTTTTATAATTTATAATAAAATAAATAAATGTGTAAAATTTAAAATCAAGTTCTCATAACATTTACTGTAGTTTATATACTGTGTTATCTCTGGTTTGAAATCTTTAAATTAAACCACAACAACACGCAAAAAATCAAAGACCTCTTACTGCCATTATCGTAAACGATAGAATGGAATATAAGGACTCGATTCATGAAGAAAAGTGATAAACTTTCATGAAACGCGCCCATTATTATCTTTTATCAATTTACCAACTTTCAATACAAGCAGGAGAGTAAAACAAGAGGTTTTAATCATAATAAAAAGATATAAATATTTTACGTAATTATTTTACTTATAATATATATATTTAATATTTTATTCGATTATTTCATGTCACGTTTCTTTATTGTGCATTTTCAACTCTTGAACTGTACAGTATGCGTAACAAAATCTACTACTAGAAAAAAAAAGAGTAATGTCTCAAATTCAAATATTAATTAATCTCACATACAAGATCCACAAGTCAGCATAACATATAGTACAAAATAGAAAAATAACTAAACACTCTTGTAGAAGTTGTCAATTTTGTACACATTATTATTAAATATAAAAACGTTTTTTATTTTCTTCTTAAATACGTTTTAAAAAAAATTCTTCACTCCTAATATCCCTGAGGAGATAAATTAAATAGATATTGGGCACTATACAGAAGTCCACTTTTCATAAGTCGTTGTTCTATGCCTTTCAAGAGGTACAAACTTTTCCTTGTGACGAGTATTGCAATCATGATTTAATTTACAATTTTGTAAAATAAGTGGTTTTTCTCTTAACAAAAATCATCACTTTTGAAAAATATAATGCTGGTAATGGCTATTAAAGTACACAAATCTCTAAATATATTTTTACAAATTGAACTTGGTGGCACATTTGCCAGTATTCTTATGGCAGATTCTTGCAATCTAAATTTGTATAAACTAATCAACTTGGGTATACGAACAGACCTATCAGAACCAAAAAGGTGTAACCCTCACTTCATGGAAATTGTATGCTATTCAAGTACACTTCTTTTTTAATTCGATAGTAACTGTTAGATATCTGCATGATTACGGTCGCGTTGAGTTAATCATAAATATAAATGCACAATTAATCCACCTGCTGTAAGTGCAAAGTTTGCCAATGACAAGGATTGAACTTCTTAAGTAATATATTGCTTTATCGTAATATTTCAGTCATATATCGATAAACCAATAAATAGTCACAGCCAACAGCCAAAGAAATTGCATGATGTATAGCCGTATAGTTTATTCAACAAAGATTAAAAATATGCAGTCATATTTCCATTTATACATAAAAAAAAAATCACAGTTATATGAAGGAAATAAACTGTTAAATCAAACTGTTAAGTCAAAGTAGTGAGGACATTTACATGAAAAAAATTGTCTTTCATTACAAGGCCATATAAATTCATTTTGCATAGTGACCTCGATACGAGCTGCATACTAAATGAGTTAGCGCCTAGAGGCAACACCAGGTGGCACCAGCAAGCACCACGTGTCGGTGGGCAAGTATACACATAATTATCTGTACTGTACATGCCTGCCTGACCACGCACACATCATGAACTAATATATAGTTACAAATATGTATGTTATCTCTGGTTACAAGCGTATACTGTTGGTCACAAGTCACAGGGAGTTTTCATGCACGCAGCACTGATTTGGCCACTCGATCGGATCGATCTGAAGTGATTGACTGCATGGGAATTTGCGGTCACTATAGAATTAGTATACGTGGTTTGGCGACAAAATTTCTCATTGTATGTATAATCATAATACTTATCTTAAAATTTAGTGTTATGATGCTATATAATCATCATATGAGGACAAAAAATTGTGTGGCAGTTTGAGCAGAGCGGTTTTCACATCATCCAGTGCAATTTCGTAATCATGGTGACATAAAATGTCTTCTTATTTTTTTTTTTTTAATTGTCAGTATATAATGCAATGAAAGAAAACTATTAACGGTTTTGTTGCAATTACGAAGTCATGCGCGCACACATGGTCATGTCTCATAATGCAAGGAGTTACGAGATTATTTTAAATTTATAGATCACTTAAATAGGGGTGTCCTTCCCCTATTATTCCTTTCCCTTTTTGTCGAAAGAAGCGTTTAATATGACATTTAATTTATATACAAATATATTATATATATACAGTATAATTATGTTGTAAGGGCGGTTGCTCCCAACCTGGGGTAAATTCATATAATTTTCCACCTAGTGCAGTGCAGCAAATATTAATGTCGTACGTACGTGTCTTTATGTTTGATGAAAAACACCATCATCGTGGTTATTTATAATGCACTAATTTAACGTGCTGCTTATAATTTAATGTACAATCGAAAAGCATTAAAATATTATGAATTATTTATTTTATTTTTTTTATATTTCCCTCATAAATTACAAATCAGAGCAGAGGCAGGAGATTCACAAAGATTCAAATAAATAAGTCACTTCCCGATGAATTATTCTGTAAACACAATACGAAGGAAATAAAAATCAATTAACACGCTAAAATATGATTAATATAAAAACTTACAAGTATTAAGCATATAATTGTCACTTGTCTTTTATTTTTTTACAAACTAAGAATGTATGTCTTTAATTTTGTGTAATCATGCAGTAATGATCAAATTATGATTATATATATAGCACTTCCAATATGAAAAATCAGAAATAGCAGAAATTTTATATATTTAGAGATGCATCGCTGATAAAAAATATTACAATAAGATATATAATAATACTTGATAAATCCATATGATTGTAAATCATCATAACTCTTTAGTTCTACATGTCAATGATGATGATGCCTGATACACATTTTGTAATGATCACTCTTTGCATATAAGCGAAATAAGAAATGTACGCATATGAATGTTGTGTATTTTAAATAGATTCGTACGTAATGTATAATAAGAGCTTCAATATTTCCTACCTTGTATTTGATTTTTTTTTTATTATTATTATTTTTTTTTATTTATTTACATTATGTTTACTGATACATCAGAGCGTTCCTGGATACATTAAACCATAGTAATTAAATTTTAGCTGCCACATCAGTACTTGTATCACGGTTCGTCTTTGAACTGAACATTTTGAGTTACAGTATATTTATTTACATCACAAACTACAGCAGCAACTTTTATCATTGATAAGTCGTAATATGATTAAAATTTTAAAAAAAATTATGCGCTGGAGGAAGAAGCAAAGAGAGTAAAGGAAGTAGGCATGTATTATAAAATTATAAGTGAACCAGATAAAGAAAAAGCAGCCAGGCCAGAGCAATTACCTCAAGCCGCCGGCAAGCTAGCAGCACCGACACCAACTCTATCTGCAGGGGGCAGACATTATATATTTATATTTAGCCTGAATAAAGAAGACACCTGATGAGCCGATGAACCGACATTGAATTAACTATCAAACAAAATGACACCTCTTACATAATATAAAGAAATTATCCATTTGAAACATTTTTATCCATCAGAAAAAATTGCGTGTTTATTGACAAGCTCTTAAAAATGCCGCAGCGCCGCATTCTGACATCGCTCCATAAGGCTTGTTAGGAGAAAAATCTTATTTATTTTTTCATTCAAATTCTATGCTGCACAAAATCTCGAATATTTTTTATGTCGTGTAAAGTGATCTTTCCCGTGACTCGTATGAATTATTAATCTTGCCCTTCATAAGAACCGTCGGAAAAAATTAAAAACCAGGTACCGCTGGGTTAAAAGATAGGAAGCTTGATAGAACATGTCGTCGCGCGCAGTTCGCACGCTGGATTTTCATTGGCTGAGAGAATTGTGTCGTCAATGTTGAAGCTTCTCATTAAGGTACAAGTATTTGAAATTTTATACCAATTAAAACTCAAACTCATTGATTCCAAATTTATGATTTTACTACTCTTACCTTCATCAAATAACTGAGTGGCTATAATATAACATTTTTTTATTGTATTTTTAAGTACACACACACACACACACACACACACACACACACACACACACACACACACACACACACACACACACACACACACACACACACACACACACACACACACACACACACACACACATACATATATATATATATATATATATATATATATATATATATATATATATATATATATATCCATTATAAACTACTGAAAATTAAAACACCTTGCACTTCAAAAATAAAAAATTGTCGTTTTTTATAATATTAAATATTAATATGCTTATCAAAGCTAGAAAGGCTATTCGTAACTATTTAAAACTATTATCCAGTTATATATTTTATTTAACTGATAGTTAGGGGCCGGATCTCCAGTTTTTCCAGTTATACAAATGTGTATGCTATATTGATTCTGACTTCAAATGTTCACGAATCATGAAGTTTCATTGCCAAAAATGCAAAAAAGTTAAAACTGGAAAAAAACTGTGGTTTTTGAAAAGTGAGAACTGTTTCAGTTTTTTCAAGTTTCGTTAACTTTTTCCAGTTTATGATAACTGGAAATGCAGTTATGTCTTGCAATAGCATGTTTTTCGTGATAAAAATTATAATTAAATATTTGCATTAATATTTTTTTCCTCCTCCATATTGACACCACAATGATGTTGTTTTACGAATTTTCTTCACTGCAGACATGCAATGGTACTTTATCAAAATATATATTATTATATAATTTATCAAAATATAAAAATATATATAAAATATAAAGCCATTCTGAATGCTTCTGGGGAACATGCGTCGCGACCAGATCTGTTGTGCGACTTCACAACTAGCGACATCACAATATATATGGCACTGAAGTTTAATTTCACCTCTCTCACGTCTATTATATGGATGTTGAACGCTCATCTTAGCTAGTATATAAAAACTTCTTCAATGAACAAGCGCTACAACTTCAAAATTACTTATTATCTCGAGATGCAGCTAGTAATTAACTGCTACTTAATCAATATAGCCTCGGATTAAAAATGTGAACCATCTCAAAATTATTAACAAAATTTTTTTTCCATGAGTCCATAATTATTTTTCATTAAAAAAAAACTAAATTATGTTTTTTGAGGGTTTAAAAAGGTGAAATTTTTAAAAACTGGAAAAAACTGTTTTTACGTTACTGAACTGGAAGTGAACTGTGTTTTCAGGAAAATTGAAAACTGTTTTAAGAAAAAAATTGGACTGGATCCAGTGCTGGAAATCACATTTTCAAAAACTGGAAATCCGGCCCCTACTGATAGTTTAAAAGGTGAAAGACAATACAAAAGTATTGCTGCGTACTCTTTACCTTTTTGCTGAGAGCTGTAGGCGCCGGCTGTAGCTATCACAAAAGTTAAAGGCCTTATGAACCTTTTCACAATATTAAGTACACGGTTAGCTTAGCTTCAGTGTGATTCGGCTGCATAAAATTTTTTGTTTCAGTAGCACAACTATCAGAGATAATAGCCGATAGAGAAGCACCTGTGACGTCACTCACGCTCATTCAGCGGCAAAATATAGGGAAATCCCTGCTAAAGATAGGTTCACTCCCGCTGCAACCACGGCCACAATTTTACTTCTGGAATTTTGAAACTTCACCAGGGCAGTCTTGATAGTATTTGTCAAATAGACTGAAAAAAAATTTTTGGTGGCGTGTGTACAGACTGAGTTAACAGTTAACTGAGTTACAGACAAAATTTAACATTGTTTTCCCTTAAAACATTTTTGCTCCTCTTTCTACCGCAATAACTCAGTTTGTATGAATGTCATAAAAAAAAATCTTTCAGGCTGTTTGAAAAGACTGTCCTGGTAAAGTTTCAAAATTACAGAAGTCGAATTATGCCCGTGGTTGCAGCGGGAGTGAACCTATCTTTTGCAGGGATTTCCCTATATTGTCGCCGCTGAATGAGCGTGAGTGACGTCATAGGTTCCTTTTTATCGGCTATTATCTCTGATATTTGTGCTGCTGAAACAAAAAATTTTATGCAGCCGAATCACACTGAAGCTAAGCTAACCGTGTACTTAATATTGTGCAAAGGTTCATAAGGCCTTTAACTTTAACAAGTTTGTATGCTCGTAAGGCGCACTGACGTTTGATAAAAGAAAATCGAACTTATATTAACAAAGAAGGCGAATACTAATATCGTAGGCACCTAAATAGAAACTTAAACAGCCAGTTGTTATTCAATTGTACGAATATACAAAAAAATGTCTGTCTACTTACACCTAGCTATATGTACATTAATAATTTTTTTGTACAATTTAATGCACACCTAACTATATAAAATTTGATCTTACATTTATTACATATATCTTTAAAAAAAATCAGTGTCCGTAAAAACTTAAGAAGAAAAAACTTTTAAGTTTAAAATTAAGTTAAAGGTTGAACACTTAGCAAAAGTAAAATATTCAACGATAATAATTACATATAAAAACAGTATAAATTAATAGTTGAACAATTATTAATAATATCAAAATTAAAACTAATATTTGTTCATTACCATTAAAAAATTAAAATTATAACCAGTTTCTCTGTATTGTTATACATTTAAACATAATCTTCTCTAAATTTTAACTCTTTACTATATAGCGCAACAGGTTTATTGCCTTTCAAGCGACTTGACAGCATTGCAAAATTAATATTATTTGGTTCCGACACTTCCGACTAAGTATAGCATTAAAAGGTAAAGAGAATTAATGATCCTAAAATACAGTTATTAATAGAGAGCGGAAAAAATTCACATTTTTTTCAAAAATAGGTGCCTAAAAAGTCAACTTTTTTTTTAGAAAAGGCTGCAAATAGGCATTTTAAAAGTATTATCGATAAAAAAAAAGATTTTTATTAGTTTTAAAAGATGTACATCCATAGATGACATGCATTGTCAACAAAAAAATTTTCTGTGTTTAAAATTCTGATGTGTTTGAGAGTTTGAGTGTTTTATTTTTTTTACTATATTTCTGTATATAGTATAGTTTCTATTGACGATTTGAAGAAAAAGGCTGAAATGCACTAAGGAGTGTCAAAAAGTCACAAAAAAGTCACATTTTGCCAAAATAGTCGCAAAAACAAAAAATAGTCTAAATAGTCTTTTTTTATATAGGCTTATCTTAATCCACTTCCGGAGATTGGTGGATATCCTAAATGACAACAAAGTAGTCCTCATATGCACAAAAAGTCGAAATAATTTTTTTCCGCTCTCTAGTTATAAAAAGTTTATTTCCTTAATTAGTATTCTAGCAGGATTTACTCTGAAAAAAATAGACCGACTAAACAATTTCTTTCTCTCCCTTCCACTCAAGAACTGCATTTTTTTTGTTAAAATAAGAAAATATATGTAATATGTTAAAATATATATAATGACACTGTTATAATGTATATACTATATACATCTTAATTATGTGTCATGTATAATTTCTATATGATTGATATTTTCTATCGCCTTTTAAAATGAGATGACGTTTCCAGGTTAAAACAACCTTCTGGCAATCATAAAAGATTTTTGTAGTCCTTTTTTTTTTTAAAAAAAATCTTATTGCTAAATCTATAATGGAGTATCGACCTCAAAATTTTTTATAGCAGAAATGGATAGAGGATGAAAAGATATGTTACTCTGATTTTTTTCAGATTTTTTAGGGACCGGGAAGTATTGCTAAAAAGTTTTGGCGAGGTCGGGTTCGAATCCACGTCCCTTTTGGGCCCTATCTTTTATTAAGAGAGGCGGCAAGAGGCGGCACTTTTTCTGAACTTTCAATAATTTTTAAAAAATAGTTGCCGGGCTCTAAAAAATCTGAAAAAAATCAGAGTAGCATAACTTTGCACCCTCTATCCATTTCTGCAATAAAAAAAATTGAGGTCGGTACTTCATTATCTTAATACAGTATAAGTGTAGTGTGTATAATAATTGCTCTAAAACATTAGAAAATTTCACGATTCCTAATGTACACTGTGGTCAGTATAACGATAAACCCTTGATAATACATTATTGATATGTTACCTTTTATAAACTACAGTGAAACCATACTGTCACATAAGTCTCATATAACATCATTTTATAAACAAAGAAAATAATAATATTTGTACTTATTTATTATTTGTAATTGTTTGAAAATATAATTCAACTGTACATTTAATGTTAAATATTTGTAACGACTGTAATATGATAACTTAAATTGTTACAAAATATGATTATTATTCGAGAAATATAAATATATATATATATATATATGTCAAAACAATTAAGACAACTGCAATATAGCTAGGTTTCTTTGATGTATGATATATACATGAAAAGTAGTTTTTATTGCAAGTGTGAAAATATAATTTTGTTAGGCTTCTAGTGCTTTCATATATGCATACACAGAATATTTTTTAATTTGTCCAGGAGTGCATTTGCATGCTGCGTATATTTATATAA
This sequence comes from Siphlonurus alternatus, assembly GCA_949825025.1. Classification (NCBI taxonomy): domain Eukaryota; kingdom Metazoa; phylum Arthropoda; class Insecta; order Ephemeroptera; family Siphlonuridae; genus Siphlonurus; species Siphlonurus alternatus. Next base: position 12,815,223 of record OX463788.1, read on the forward strand.
TCTGCTCTGTTTCGATGCTGAACTAATTGCCTATATATATATTCTCATGCAGAGTGTACCGGTACTTTTATGTATGATGTACTATGATATTTTCTAATAAAAGCCTTTTTGAATTGAATTGAATTATTAGTTATCATTGAAATGCTCTCGTATATATTTATACTATTAAATTCGAGAAGGTGAAGTGCTGATTTCAGCTGATTCCGTTATACGATGAAGTCGTTAGAACTATTAAACAAATAATCAAATCAAACAAAATAATTAAGCAGAAGTGTTTTAAATTTTGCAGTATAAGTTAAAGATCTTTTCTGCATGCGAATTGCGTGAATTATGTGAGGCTTAATAATTATTGCATGAAATCCTCTGGTGTAAATTTAATTTAACAGTTCAGGCGGTTCATCTGATACTTGCTTTCGAGTTGATTGGGCATTTAAGAAAATACGTAGCAGTTATCTCACCATAGTTAAAATATATTTTAAATAGCGTGTTACATTGTAATTTGTAATATAACTATAATTATGTATGTAGCGTGTATTGAACACCGGCGAGTGCTACAGGTATCGCTCAAAACATCATATAAATTTATAATACAATTTAACTGGCATTTTTATTATCATTTGCACACATAAAAATAACTTTTAGTTGAGAATGTAGATTAATTTGCAATTTATTATTTTATTTCAATAATTGTAACATTCAATATATGTCACAAAAATTAAAAATACACACTTTTGGTTTGGTTGTTAATTTTTCAAGTAATTTTGCACTGCAGGCTACTGCAAAGAGGGCTGTGAGCAGGCTCGGACTGGGAAAGCTATAGGGGCCAGTCAGGGCCATATAGGCATTACAGGCAGTAGGGGCCACCTAAAAGGGGGTCTGAGGCCACTCTTTGTATACTCTCTGTGTTAAAAATCAGAGGGGCCATTCAGGGATCCCTGACCCAGCCTTATGGTCAGTCCGAGCCTGGCTGTGTGACATTCGCTTGACTCAGCATTGGCTGGAGGTGCGCATCGGCACCTGCGTTTGCACCTGCATTGTGGTTTGCGTGCTGTGCTTGCTTGTTGCGTCGGCGCTGCTTAGTGAAAAAGTGCCGCACTACAGGAGTCAGCAGGTCGGGGTCCAACGTGTCGGGGTCGCAAGGTCCCGTCATAAAGCTGACGGCCAGTCCCACGCAAATCACCACGATTAGGCCCGAGAGTGTGTACAGCGTGTATGATAGGTGGTAGATGGACAGTGGCTCTTCCCTGCAAGCACAAAAACACTTATTTTACTCAGGGGAATAAGCAAAAAACATGAGCGTTTTGTAAGGACGTTGGAAAATTTTATGGAGTGATAGGGATTCTCCTATTAACCTCTGAAGTTAACTCTTTTTCACCCATGTATGATCCATTATTTAATTATTTTTAAGCAAAATTTACCACTTAAATTCTACATAAACATTACGACAAAATGAATAATAAAACTAATAAACATCAGTAGAGAAGTTCTATCGATGAGAAAAATGCATGCAGACAAACAACATTAATTTTAACAAAATGGTGGGTGTTCAAACTTCAAAGTAAATAAAATTAAGTGTTCTGCAGTACCTGGTTTTTGTCAATTTAACTTTTCTAATATTAATGTAAAATGCTTCATGAATTTAGGTTTGCAAATTATTTTCCCCATCGATTGATACAAACATCTTGTCAATATGGTAACTACTTTCAAAGAGTTTTTAATCACACACCGTAATTAAGTTTCAAGGATGATAGAGGAAATGGATAAAACGTCTTCCTGAAGTCTGAATCCATACTGAAAATGTTCAGAGTTGTAATAAAAATATTAATACATTTAATCAACCATTTAAGTGTTGTAATTAAGCCGCCAGTTTGATCGTCATGAAATTATGTCAAATTTAACCGTAAAAATAATACACTCGAATGCATGCATGGTTACTAAGAAATTGATGTTACAAAGTAAAAATTCCATAAACAACAGTAACAAAAAATAACTTAGAAAAAAAAAAAAAAAGAACTCATGCACTAGAAAAATGAAGATTTTTTTGTCGAAAAAGAAAAGCATTCCGTTGTTTTTCCCAATCAAATTGCTAAGGGAGTGGGAAAGGCTTAGCGACCCGCAAAAACTTTTGGTCACACATACTGGACTTCCAAAGGCAGCAGTGGGAGCTCCGTACTGTCATCCGGCAGGAGATGGAGGCACCCATCCACGGACACCGGCTTACGTGGAAAGCTGATTTGATTTGCGGCGATGGCAGCCTGAGTGCCGAACGAAATCCACCCCATGATGAATAGACCAGTGAGGCCGCCCACGAAGGTTCCCTGTGAGCAAAAATTAGAACGTCACGCAACCACATGCACTGTTCAGCACTAAACTATAGTTTCATGAACAGTTTGAAATTAAGAACATGTTATAGGCAATGTTTCATGATTTACATACACTTTTTGCTGGCATTGCTCCATTAAATTGATATCAATAAAATTCATGCAATAAGGAGTAATTCAAATTATGATGCTATGACCATGGCACCGTTAGGGGTGTTAGGTTTCTTAGGTATATACATTAATGTATATATACCCACATAATTGAATACAAATTTGAGTGATGTCTTCTGCAATTCCAGCTAGGGCAAATTACAATTATAAGTTACAAGCAATGAATGTCGTGATTTTATCATTGGGTTAAATACATGCAACATCAATATAAAGTGCTCTATTTTTGTTACAGATATTGTAATTTATTGTGATTAAAAAATGCAACCAGAAAATCTCAGATCTGACAATGAAGCTATTAAGATTCCAAATATTTCCGTGTTATTTTATATGATAATACTTAACGTTGTTATCTTTCACATGAATATAAAGTAGCTGATCAATTGATCAATGTAATTATATACCACTAATATCACCGTGTAGTTTTATTTTCTATATAATTGTAGTAAATTACCAGAAAATATATTGTATATTAAGTTAGTTTATTTGCCATTTTAATGGTTAATTGATGAATAATTTTATTACGCAGGTTGTGTTTCTTGTTTTGTTCTTATGTATATATATATTATATATCAAAAAATCATTTGGCTTGTACAGAGACAAGCATTGATCAAGTCAAACCTTATTATATAAATAAATTTAAAATGTATATATATATATATATTATTATATATATATATATATATATATATATATATATATATATATATATATATATATATATATATATATATATATATATATATATATATATATATATATATATATATATATATATATATATATATATATATATATATATATATATATATATATATATATTATTTTAAATAAATAAACAAACAAATATAATAAATTTTAATAATTTTATGAAGCCAAATTTAACAGCGCGTGTTATAAGTAAATAAAAATGTTTAGTGTTTACGTTATTTAGCAGTTTAAAAAACTCAACGCAAAGTTTTCAATTTATTTAATGTTATTGTGATAACATATTATGCACGTTATGACAAACTCTCTCTAGTAGTGACATCTTCAAAATTTTTAAATTTTAGATAAAACGGTGGCTTATGAAAAAAAAAAATAAATAAAATAAACAATTAAATAAAATAAAAACAAAAACAAGGATCGACCTGCATTACCAGAGGAAATTGAAATAATTATTCGAGAGCCAAAATCCAATGAAGTAATATCTAAAAGGCGTACAGTATTATGATGAAATAATGATTGATTGGTCGATTTTTTTCTTGTTTTTTTACAAGGATACACCCCTAAGAGCTTACAGCTGATTGGTAGGTATTTTGGGGCAATTGACACATTTTGGTCATGTATGCCCCCTTGATGATGAAATAATGTAGGTAATGAAAATGATAATAAAATGTTTTACCCTAGAAGTAAATTAAATCCTACTCTTTCACTAGACAGTGGCTATTTTGATTTAGCAGCGTATGTGATCAAATGAATTAGCTTAGTAAAATATGTACTACTCAAGGTCGATACGTGATGGATGATGGACGTGTTGCAGTTAGTGGTTCGCTCACTTGTTGGCATCAAATTCATTGAATAATTGAAGTATTCGTTTCTAGAGGTCTTTTAAGTGAAGGTTGCGCGGTCCTTGAGAGTGAAATGAATTCAGGGGGCGTGGGCACTTACCACAGAGTTAGCCCAGGGGAAGAACATGCCGAGGGTGAAGATGCCGAGCATGGGCCCAGTGGTAATCCCGCTTAGGCTGCCTGAAACCTGCAATATATTCCCAAGTCATACCGTTAACAAGCACATGTAATGCACGAAATACACATTAATTAAAAAAAAAAAAGGCTGAAATTATTCAATCATTGATAATTATTCCAGTAATTTTAAGTTCTATCTAGAGAGTCGTGTACAGTGTACAGTCAAGTGAAGATTTAGTAATGCAAATTGAATCAAACTGACCAGTTAAATATAAAAACATCATTCGATCTCCAATGAAGAAATCATTGATATTAAATTGATTTGGCATATATTAGCACGCTTGTGAATTACTATGGACCACAATACGCGTGCATGGATTTTAACGTTAGTGGGATATTCTGGATTTAACTCGACAGTGTAAATTCATGATAATATAAGATACCAGGCTACAATCAGTACATTATATAGAGAAGATTGCGCTGACGTTATGCCCCTGTAAGTAGGCTGCTCTCGAGGTGGAACAAAGACCAGTAGCATATATATTAAACAAAATAGCTTGGGTTTAAAGAATTTAAAAAATACATCAGTACAGGATATAGTCATCACAGAAAAAAAAATCACAAGATCAAAGAACAATATACAGTATGTTATAATTATATTTTGTCATTTCTCCTAAGCAGCCAACTGCAGTATTTGAACCACCGCACTTCCCTTCTCGCCGTTGAGACTTATTGTACCCCTATCCTGAATCTCACGTATAAGCAACAAAAACAGCAAATAACTCATTCATTACCTGCAACACGCCACCCAGGTTTTCCACCACGAACACCATGGCTACGCAGAAGACTCCCATAGCGACGCACAGCAGTTTCATCATTAAGTTGGCGCGACTCTCAGGCAGCTTGACGCGTAAACATGGCTTGATAAAGTCCTCGTACACCACGCCAGACATCGAGTTCAGGCCCGTCGACATGGAGCTGCAACAGCGCGAAGTCACAAATCATTTCACATAACCTTATTTTTTGTTACTTTATTCTGATATATTTTTTAAGCTTTTAAAAATTATTGTTTATTATCAATTCTTTTCATTTACTGAAAATAATTTTATTTGAAAATATGATAATGGGGTTTTATATTGGAAGTGACATTTCTATGTGCTTACAAAATGTATAAAAATTAGATCGTAATAAAATATCAATACCTGAAATATTTTAAGCCTTTAAAAAGTCAGGAAAATAAACGTTATTAGTTTCACAATTACTTAACTATATATTTCCATGGTGATGCCCAAATTATTGCTGTAGGCGTATCAAAATTTTGTGCAAATGTAGGTATAACATTTTTTGTATATACAATTTAACTAAAAATTATAATTAAATAATGTGGATCACTTATTGACGATGCCTAAATTCTTATTTTTCAGAGATGTTGTAAAGCATGGACATTATATGAACATAGAACGTCAAGAATATTATAATTTTTATATGGTCATGCAAGCATGCAGTGCATAAAAAACCGAGTCTTGATACCTGAGCGCCGCACTGAAGACTCCGGCCATGAAGAGGCCTGGCAAGCCGGGGATGAAGCCAGCCACGTCCATCACAAAGTACGGCAAAATTTGGTCACTTGCGTGGATGATCTGCACAAACACGTCCATGTATAGCTTTTTGATTTCGATATCATTAATAGAGCATCTTCAATTACTTTTATTAAAAGTAATAAGTATAATAAGCAAGTAGGCTTTTATACTTACGTTAGTGGTGACGCGATCACAGTCGTGATATGTGGCGTAGATGAGGAGTCCAGTGAAGCAGCTCAGGGACACGATTGCAAGAACTCCAACTCCAAAAATCACCAGCATCCTACAAAGAATATATATATATATAAATATATATAAATATATATGCAAATCTTTTGTGTATATATTTTTATTGTTTTACAGAACAAATGTCATATTACACAACATACAAAACACCAACAACACACACATTTTTTTTCTAAGTTACTTTCCCGTAGCTTGTTTCCTCAAGTAGAATCTGTTGAGGGACGGAGGGCAACCAGGAAAGATCAGAAACTATGCACCCTAGGGTGTCCTACAATCTTTTATTGATTGAACATTTATATTAATAATTATTCTATATTTATTATACTAATATAATATATTATATAAATAGTGATAAATGCATACAGCATGATAATATATAGCGAAGCTAATTGAAATAATTAACAAATTAAGTTCTCGTTTTAATCTGGCAACCTTGATAACTGCAGATACACAACTTTGATTTTATATATATATATATATATATATTCTTTTGTCACGTTTTGAGTTTTGATGCTTTATAAAATAATTTAATAATGGTTAAAATACGTTATACGAAACTTAATTTGATATACTACATCAGTGCGTACCAAGCACATTTCAATAAAATTATTTCAAAAGAATTAAAGCACAATAAAGTAACTGCAGTCATCAGTTTGTGTTCGTTAAATACTTACAGTCGCGCCTTGTTGATGGACGGCATTGCGAGGAAGCGCTGCACCATTCCCTGGTTTACGGAGCAGTGGGTCACCCACCCGAAAAACGTTCCGAAAGCGATATTCCAGAAAGTGTGACGAATCGTTGGGTCTGGATCCAGACTGCACAGAAAGCTTGTTAAGAAACTGCAAAGAGCTTAATAAATATAATACGCTATATATAGTGAGTATATTGTAGTGGTAAAATGTATGTACCGAAATCTAAAAGTTTTGGATTGATTGATATAGAGTTAATTATTACAGGGTTACAACAGGTCCCGATGCATTATGTGTCCCTTGACACGAGTTTACAAATAAACTATCCTGGGCCTGCCGAGACTCCTTCTCGGTATGTAAGATGCGAAAAAGTCTTTCTTGCGAAGACCATTAGAAGCTAGGACGATTGTGAAGGTGACAAATGACTTTCACCGTAATCTCCAGTCCGTCACCGAGAGGGCGAGTGAAAATGAGATGATTATGGAATTGTACCGCTGCCTGGAGAGATAGTTTTTAAATAAAATAGAGGAAATTATAAACTGCTAATTTAAAGTATTGAATATAAGGATAAAAGGAATACAAGAAAGATTTTAGGAGCGGCGCATGAAAAATGATGCAATAGGTTCCAGCGCCTTGAGAAATCTCTCCAATAGTTTGAGTACACAAAAACACTCATCTGATCGGAGAATGTTTTGATGGGACCTTTCTCTGTCGTCTTTTGTTTTTTGTTACACTTGGGCCATAATATACTACATTATAATATCTTTTATATATATATATATATATATATATATATATATATATATATATATATATATATATATATATATATATATATATATATATAATATATATTATACAATTATTATACTAGTATATGGTTGTGGTGGAAAAAAATTCAGTTTTTTATTGGTTTATAATGTTTATATAAGATAACTTTTTTTTTTCTTCAGAAATTAACCTGAAACTTTGCTAGACCAGATTAAAAAAGATATTAAATTTATTTGTTTTAAGTGGTCCTAAAGTTAATTTAAAAATTTATATTTTTATCATGTTAATCTATCTTTCGAATTTATCGTACTTGAAGAACTCGATGCGTCCACTTGCTTCGCTGCGTTGCCACACGACCTCAGGACCTCCGACAGCTAGAGTGCCCACAGCCACGACAACTAGCATGCCGCCGAACATGAGTACCGTCTGCAGGGCGTCTGTCCACACCACTGCCTTCATGCCACCCTGCACACATGTAAACATAGTAATATTCATCAACCAAGTGTATTTAGTGAGCATTATAGCCTCTCTATTCACAAAGGACTTGGCACATATTTTAGCGTATACATTTTTAGTAACAGATTTAATACTTAATTTAATAATGGAATTTGACAATGGTACTGAAATTTTGTAAGCTAACGTAAGTTAAATTATTTCAAGTTCTTCGAGGATTTCCCACATTATCTTAATTGTACAGAACTTACTAAATTTAAGACATATTTATTTATTTATTTATTTATTTATTTATTTATTTATTTATTTATTTATTTATTTATTTATTTATTTATTTATTTATTTATTTATTTATTTATTTATTTATTTATTTATTTATTTATTTATTTATTTATTTATTTATTTATTTATTTATTTATTTATTTATTTATTTATTTATTTATTCATTTATTTATTTATTTATTTATTTATTTATTTAAACGTCTTTACATGGCGAGAGTTAATAAGGCATGAATGCCTTTTTTATCTCTAACCAATAGTTTTACAATGTTATTACATTAGATATAAGAATTTAAGAATAGTACAAAAAGTTTGAAACAAATCCAGTGATAAGTTGTTAAAAATTACAATTAACAATTACTTAATTAAATTGAATAAAATAAACTCTAAAGATGAAAAAGTTATATGCACTGATTCATTATATTTTTATTTTTTTTTTAGTTTTATTTTTTATTTATTGATGCTTTTTAATTTTTTTTATTGGGCATTGTTTACAACATTGATCACAACATACATTTTATTTTTAATGATGAATAATAATTATAAATTTACCAACGTGATTAATGTAACATATTTTATTATCACTATTATAATAACTCACCAGGCTGGTGTAAAAAATGCACACTATGCAAACGATAGGCGTGATGAGATGCAAGTTGATTCCAGTTACTGCAAAACAAGATGAAACATGAACCAATTAATGTTGTAATATATATATTATATTTTGCACCATAAATATTATACTTGTTGTATGAATCCAATTACCACAGCATACTAATTTTCACATAGATTTAGATTGAATTACCATAATATAGATTAGGATAAAATTATGTGAGAAATGAGATGTATATTGCCACCTCTGCCCAGTTTTCAAGCAATAAGGAAAGGCATGGTAACGAGAGTTTATGGAACGCATGTAGTATAAAAAATGTTGTTTATAAAATTAGCTTCATTTCCTTGACAGAAAAGGTTAATTTTATGAATGAAGTTCTGAATGGAAACTGTACACATACAAACATACACAGAGAAATTTCTTTTGTTAACTTTTGTTAACTTTTAATTTCAACCAATATTTATTTCTTTCCCCAGCTTGACTGTCCATTCAACAAAATATTAAATTTTTTTCCAATTTTGCATTATATTGAATTACAGTGAAGTATTTTTGAATTTTATTCTGTATTTTAATGCAGTCATTGAATTTATTTTCAGCTGAGGAAAGTTAGAAATTTAATTATTCAAAATATTCCTTTCATGTCAGCTGTAATAATAATAATAATAATAATAATAAACGCTTAACGCTGAACATATTAATTTATGAGTATTTAAATAAGGAACTTAATATACCTTGACTGAAGGCTAGGGCTGGCACGTACACAACAATAGGGATGTACAGCAGCTGAAATAATATAAAGTCGTCATATCACAATTTGATTACATATCATGTCACTAGGTGACAGTGGTTTTCATGTTGTCATAACTGTAGATAGGTTGATTGATTGATGATTTAGTTAGTTAATTAGTTCGATGTATGTACAGTCGTCGCCTCGGAAATTTTATCTTTGCGGCCTTGTTAATCACCATGCTCCGTAAGAATAACACAGGGTTTGGTGATTAACAAGACTGCAAGTGGCAAATTTTGAAAGGCAACGAGTGAACATAGTGTTGTCTCTTGAATAAACTATATATCCCTGGTCTCCCGAGACACTTTCTCGGGATGAAAGGTAACGGTAGTTGGAAAAATTATTCTTCCTTAAGGAAGGACGATTGAGAAGGTGACAAACGGCTTTCGCCTTAATGGCTACTCTCCAGTCCATCATCAAGAAGGTGAGTAAAAATACGAGGATTATGGGATTGTATACCGCTGCCTGGCTATTATATAGAGATGGTTTTACATGGAAATAAAGAAAGTGATAGACTTAAAAGAAAGATCGGTATTAATTAATTAGAAGAATAGAATCTAAGGATTAATTGGAGAAGGGAAATATTTCAGAAGCAGCATAAGATAGATATGATGTAACAGGTTCCAGCACGCTTTCGGAATCCTTCTAATTATAGGTTAAATAAAATTACCATATATATGATATAGACCCAGCGGAAAAAAAATATTTTATAGCAATCATTGAGCTAACAATTCTCACGCTTTTGATCGTTACCGAATATTAATTAATTTGCTTAATAATATACTACCACCAAGATCTGCACCGATGGCGGCTCCAGGCAGGCTCACGCCCAGACCCTTCAGCGCTCACCGTCGCGAACCCCTACTCACCGGGGCTTCGCACATAATACATTAGTAATTTTATTTTTGTCACTGGATTCTCTATTTATTTTTCTTTTTTTTTTTTTTTTATTTTTTTTTACTCTAATTTACACAACATTAAATAAGGTAGTTTGTCAAGTCGTTTTATAACAATACAGCTGTTGTTATTATGTTACGAAAACGAAATGTACTATTTTTAATTTGTAATACAGAACTAAAACCTTACACTCTAAAGCACTGAAAAAAAAAAAATGGAAAATGCAGAAAAAAATAATTATTAATTATTGTAGACGGCAATTATTACATTTATATCGTTTTAAATCAACTGCTAGTTTATAACAAATACACCAGTTACATTTGTGCCCTTATTTTTGTGTCAGGCAAAAAAATTATTATTATTTTTTTAATAGTACTTTTCCATGCTTTAGAGAGTATGGTTGCTCTTCAGGAGGGGAAAGGAGGGGAGGCAAACAAAATAAACATCAGAACGTTATCCTGTAAGCAGGCAACCCAACAATCTCGTGGCGCTGCTACTCTCTATAATTATATCTTAAAAATTAGAAGCATAAAAAAAAAGTGTTTACATGAATTTTGAATATACCGTAATTATGCATCTAATTTTCGTAATATTATATCATATAATATTTATAACCAACCAAGTATATTTGACATAATCCACGTTGTATTGTTGACCCAGTGTTTGAAGATTTATAAATAAATTGATATTGTTTGCAATGTGACTCACCGTGCTGATGATGAAGAGCACAGACCCCAGCAACCTGACCCTGCGGTCGAACCGGATCTGCAGGTACTGCAACATAGATATATTAAAAGTCGCGTCATCCAAAAACCCATGCAGTTAATTATATTAGTTTACATGCCAGATATTCGCTAAGCAATAATTAGTTTATAAGAATGTTTTTTTGTTGTTTTTTTTTCCCCAAATTGTTAAAGCAAATATTTTTGCATAATTGCTTATGTTTTTCTTTGTAAATTGTAATGACAATGCGAACTCGTAACTTCCACTATCATATTTTTGTTAATTTTTTTTTTTTTTTTTTTTTTTGTTTTTAGTGATGGATCTTCAAATGACGTGATCTAGCTATGTTTGTGGTGTAGTTATGGTCCAAAATAAATCATTTATAGAATACTGTTAATTTACATAATATTTATGTTATAATATACGCATGCTAACTTGATTGAGGCGGTGGTGGTTAGCTTACCTCGTATGAAGTTGTGAGCTGCAGCCGGTAGAAGACGGGCAAGAAGAATATGCCGCAGCCGCCACACATCAGCACGATAGCGACCACTACGGCCCAGTACTGAGTACCGTACACGTAGATCTCAGCAGGCATGCCAAGTAGCGTGATGCCTGAGATGTAGCTGCAAACATTAGGGTGACCAGAACTAACATTGTGAAACAAATACGCGAGAGGAAGTGGGGTGCATGTGGATTTCTTATAGGAAATGTAATGCTCGCGGTACATAACGATATTTTATGATGAATTAAATTGAATTGATAATATGAAACATAATTAAATAAAAAACATTTAAAACAAATAAATATTCAGATCGTTACAATACAATACAGTATAATAATAATAATAATAATAATCACCCCCTTGTATATATAGATAGTCTATTACGACAACGTAAAACTCATGTTTTTTTTATTATAATAAATTTTATTATTTTTTTTAATTAATAGTAGAGTTCAAGAATTTAAGCGTTAAAAGTGAACGGCTGACGGAACGCATTGTACGTAGTGAAAATTGTTTGTTATTTAACTTACCTGGAGATGAGTGACAAGGAAACTGGGACGATGCCCATATTTTTGCCTCCCATGAGGTACTCGCTGGTGGTATTATCTTGCTTCGCAAAGAAACCGAAATAAACTCCAATTAGTGCTGACACGCCCAGCATGGCAGAGAATACGGAGTAATCGAGAAGGTCAAAACTGGCAAGCTGCGAGGGCAAAATAACTTGAGGGCCTTCATCAGGGCTCATCTCAGGCCCCAATCCACCGTCGCCGCTCATCAGAAGTCCGTTTTGCTCAGTAAGGGAACTGCAAGAAAATATCACCAATGATGTAGAGTTCCTGAAAAGTTGTTCATCAAACAGTTCAGCTGTGCAGTACACATGTATTAATTATATGTATACTCTATATACTACTGTAAAATGATTTTTTTTCTATGCCAATAGTAATTTGCTGAATTGTGTTTAAGACATTTATATATAATGTATTTATTCAAAGAAAGAATTTACGAAAGGAAAAAGGTTTTGGGAGCTACATGTTATTGCAAGGATGCAAATATGTGAGACCGCATATGCAAAAACCTGGTAAATGATATCTGCTATAAAGGTCATGTATTCCCCCTCTGAGTTGTTTATTTTGTTACGCGGTGTCAATTCATGTATATATTATAATTGGCTTAAGACTTAAGAGTAACACCGCGTGGGTGACGTCTGATTTTGAAAAAATAAATAATTAAAAAAAAAAAAAAAAAACGAGGTACTCTTTATTATATGTTGATTCTATATCCATGGTTTATGCAGCAAATTTCTTCCGATGGTGTAGAGCAATGTTTTTTTTTTTAGCATTTGATAGCTAGCCTAGTTGCTACAATTTAATTGCAGTAGCTATTACATTGATGATATTGTAATCATAATAATTTCTTTACTTGAGTGCTCAATAATAGGATAATAGCATAATTCAAAGATGGATATAGCGATATAGCAATAGAAAAATTCTCAAATGATAGCGACAGACAGAACAGCCGAGACATACACTGGGACAAGGTGTGTTCTTCGTGAATATATTTTTTTAATTATTGTAGACTGTGTACCACAGGACAGTATGAAATTTATTTCTTCCAAATTTGCCGGCTCTGCAGTTTGAAAAAAATAAAACTGCATAATACTCACTGTATAAGATATTATACAACCCGCAGTGGTGCCTATCGTTAATTGTAATTAATAATTATTATATTAATATATATATATAATATATATATATATATATAATAGACAACATCTCTGCAAAAAATAATAAAAATCCATACGTTGAATATGCATGTATTATTGCATAGCATTAATCCATCTCAAATTAAATGTGTCCTTATTTAATAAAATACTCGAAACGAAAATATGCGCTTCCGTGTTGAACACCGACGAGAGAGTATTGCAGTAACAGCAGCAGCTCATCAACATAACGCTTACCAACTCTGCTGATCTACTTGTCGTGTCCTTGCAAGCAAGCTTGCAGATGAAGCAGTTATTCAATCAACCACGTCCGTTAAAAGGCAGGGCTGCTGTATAAAATTAAGGTCTCGGACTTGCATTACATTTTTACCGGTCCGATAGCTCTGCACCGCCACTTAAATCTATGATTGCATAGTTTCAGATACTATAAAATATTAACATTTCCCAAGGTTCTGAAGCAACCTGCTCCATAATATACAATCCTGTCATAAAATGTGCAGATGTAATAAATAAATGCCCCATGAGATGGCAATTAAACAAACTTTCCCAATAGTCGCAACGCATGGCTCGGTGTCTTATCAAAGTGACGTACTCTCTCCTTTATCTTAAATACAAACATAACTAAAGGAACATTTCATTTTCCCTACATTTGCATTATTTGCGACAAATTTACAATTATGGCTTATATGTGACACTTCAGAACAGCAAGGCTAGCATATACACATCGTACATACATCACTGGTTATTCTGAACACATTTCTAATATTATATAATGCAGTCTCATAACTATAAAAACTGCCTTAAATCAATTGCAACATTTTAATTAGGAAACTTTTATGACTAAAATTTCACAAGTTCAATAAAACATCGTGTTAATTATTTGCATACTACAAATATGTAATGATAATCGACCTAGTATAAAAAAAAGTGTGTGTGAACCCGATATTTTTTCGTCATATAGGGTTAGGATCTTCGCAAACAGTTCTGGATTGCCTTAAAATTCAATAAATTAAAATGAACATACCTCTAACTAAACCATTTTATATAGAACCAGCAAAGTGTTGGCTAAGGATTGATTTGTGCATACAAAATTCAATTAAATTCAGATTGAAACAAAATATATACAGTTGTGACTAGTGAAATAGCATTGTGAGGGAAAAATATCAGGAAGAGGGCAGAAGGAAGGGGGGGGGGTAGGGAATGCAGGCCTGTTTGCTGTCATAATTGATGGAAGGAAAGGGTGAATCCACACACGTCAAAATAAAGTATTTTCCAATACTGTGACCAATTTGAAGGGGAATTAATGAATTCATTAATTAACCTTAAAAACATCTCCTGGGAACTTTAACATGCTGACGCTGATCCGCGTAATTATAATATTTTAATAAGTTGATGTACCTGTACATACCACATTTATGCTGGGCAATCTCCACGGCTCCTTGATCTTTCATGCAGCACCACACATCAACATCGACTTCAATAATTATAATATATAATACGCATGTACGGTATATGCCTGTGACTATGCCTATTTTATTAATTATATTATAATTAAAAAAAATTACAATTTGCACAAAATTCGAAGTATTCACTCCAAATTATTTAGTGTTATTTCGCAAGTATTCTACTTAGGTACTTAGTAGAATATTAAGAATATAAGTAATATACATGATACTTGTGAAATATCACCAGTTAATTTGGCATATTACTAATATTGGCATAATAGTTAATGCATGCACTCCAAATTAATTGTGGTGATGTTTCTCAATTATTGTATTACTCAATATATATTCTACGAAGTAGAATACTTGCGAAATATCACCAATTAATTTGGAGTGAATATCGAATTTCGTGCAAATTCTACATTTTTTAAATTGTAGTTAATAAAACAGGCAATATGCATTATGCGTGTACTCTATTGTATAATTTTTAAAGTTAGTGTTAATGTGTGGTGCTCTTTCGTTCAAGGAGCCGCGGCGGAGATTGCCCAGCATACATATGGTATATAATAATAATGTTAAGGTACATCAACTTTTTATATCTACTTAATTCATCTGATCATATTTATTATAATACTTTAATATTAACAATCTAATAGCCAAGATTGCATTATGTTATATTTAGTTGATTTTACAGACACTTTTGAGACACTAAATCTGGTGATATCGTAATATTACATAATATAATATACTTCATTCAAAGTAAACAATAAATAATAAAATGATAATTTTTGAAGAACATCACTCTTGAACTTACTGTTGGCTGCATGTGTTAAAATAAATCATAAAATTACTCATATCAGTAACGACGTTTTAAGCGTCGTGCTGCCAGCTAGCATCACATTTAACAATGGATAGATAACGCTTGCAGTGTAAATTGCGTTTCTAGCAACCTCGTGTATAGTTCAATGTTCGGAGCTCTAGAAATGTATCATATAATACATTATGTACTATGGAGTTTCACATCACATAGATTGGAACTGAATAAACATATATTTGAGTGTTTAAGTTTTTCTTATCCTTATAGCCAAACAAGTCTGTCAAAATTTTGTTATCAAACAAGTTTGACTATATAATGTGTAAAATTAAAGGATATATATGTGAATTCTACCTATACAAGATCCAAAACATTAATAAATAATAATATTCTAAAGAAATTCATGTTTATCAAATTCAATACAAGCTTATGAATTCTAGTATTATTCTAAATTTTAATTCAAATATTCATGATCATTATTTTACAAGAAATGCTAGAAATGTGCATAGCAAACTAAGTGTCAAACTGTCAAATTGGTCAAGAAACATTTTTACGTAGAGGTTCTATTTTTTACAATTCAATCCCTAATATGGACGTTAGCTAGAGGGTCTCAAATAAATAAATAAAAAAATATATACATATATGTATTATATTCATATACATTACGCAAAATGGCAATTTTTTGCAGTGTTATAGCCTGCATGCACTTCTATTTAACACGCTGAACTGACAGAAAAGAAAATAGAAAATAACAAAGGAAATTGAAAAAAAAAAAGTGTATAATATAATTAATAATAAATGGGAAATTTTTGCGAATATTTTCGTGACGATTCTTAATACTATTTAGCTTTTCCAGCATGCCATATTTGCATGGGAGGACAAATTGTAGTAATACAGGTGCATTTGAAAATCTACCGAGTTCGTATTTTTTGGAAAGCAATAATTCGTATCGAATTCTATGACGATTCAACCAAAGATACAAAAATTTTATGTCACATAGGTTCTCCAGGGGAAAAAAAAAAAAAAAAATACAAAATACGAAATTAGAGAAAACGAGTAGGGCCTCTTACTTGCAATAAAAAACACAATCCATGAACTCGAAAAAAATACGCCATTAGGTGGTATGAAAAACTATAGCCATGTTCCATAACTCGAGCTTTAACAAAGAATGTTTAAACAATACAATTATGTTCTCGAATCCTTCTTCCCGTCAAAAAATGAAGAAAAACCCTTATGAGAAGAATCATGCTCTTGATTTTTTGACAAGAAAATGGCTCCGAGTAAAAGTATTTCTTAAACTTTTTTTTTTTTTTTTTTTTTTTTTTAAGTTCGAGGCATGTCTATATTTATTTTTTTTACACCATCGATGCAATGTATTTTTACGAGTGAATTAATGAGGATGTTTGTCAGGTAAGACCTTATGTTGTTAATCGACGCCTACTCTCTGATTTTGGAATTTTTTGGATTTCGATTTCATATGGAGAAGCACTAATAATAATAAAAAATCTCTGGCATAATTTCCCTATAAACGAAAACTTGCAATATTTTTACATTAAACAAAACAAACATGCAATCATGTCCCTTTTTCTAAAAAAAAAAAAAAAAAAAAAAAAATCACGCATGCGGCAATCTACGACCCTTCCCCCCCCCCATT
Organism: Siphlonurus alternatus; assembly: GCA_949825025.1. Taxonomy (NCBI): domain Eukaryota; kingdom Metazoa; phylum Arthropoda; class Insecta; order Ephemeroptera; family Siphlonuridae; genus Siphlonurus; species Siphlonurus alternatus. The sequence goes on from OX463788.1 coordinate 12,832,549, forward strand.
CCCCCCCCCCCCCCCCCCCCCCCCGTCCTTTGGGTCCACCCGCGGAGCCCAGTCCGACCCTGTATGATTCTCCCTTTTTGAATCTTTGAATCTTAACATTGTTCTAAGAGCACGTTTCTGGGTTTCTGGGCTACAAATAGCCTGTTAATAGCTTGCTCGTTTGAACCGTAAAATATTAAGCCGTATGATAGGTCTGAATACTGAATATAATATTATGCATAATGGATTGAAAACAATGCTTCCATAGAGGTACATGGTCCCTTATTGAATATAAAACAAAGTTCCCTGAGTTTATTTTTTTATTATAACTTCGACATGAATTTTCCAGTCCAAACTTTCATGTAAATTAAAACCTAAAAATTTTGTGTAATATATGTACAATTATATAATATTAATATTTATAGATTAAACAGTATTGTACTTTCAAAAAAGTATCTAAATTTTGGGATTTTAGGTGCAAGAAATTAAAAAAAAAAAAAATGAAAAAATGCTAGTTTCCATCTTTCTCTCCTATAATTTAAGAATTTTATTCTAAATTTCTATGTACCCCTCGGGACATCACGAACTTTACGCCTGACTCATCTGCGGGCGCTGCAGCTCCAACAGACAAAGAGTTGCAGATTTGCAATTTTGGGGGAGTTAATTAAGAAGAGCACCCAGTCTAAGCCGTCCCAAAAAATTCAAGTTCACCACGCCTCAAACCTCTATAGACTGCGTGGCAACCCCTACAAAAAGATTAGTACGTGGTAAAGTTAATGTAGTCCAATTTAATGTGTATTAAATTGTTGCTCAGCAGTATTTTTTTTTTCAAATGATTATTTCGATTGTCATTTGCTTGAAAGTACTTCGATACAAATTATATGAAGTTTTGAAATAAAATTTACATTATAGACAAAGAATACAAAAAGGGCTAAAAACCAAACGAATAATTGCGTAATTTTCAATTTTCTATTGATTAGCAATTAACCAACAATATATTCGGTTCCCAATAATAATGTTAATATGAGATAGGATAATTATGTAGTTGAGAATAATCGTGAAGGAATATCTACACTTTGGGTTATATAATATATAATTATTATATAATAATTAATGTGTAAATTCATAAAACTCACTTTTTGTTTTATTCTATAGACCTTAAAATGAAGCTATTTACTGTTTAACTGTTTAAATGCAAATAAACAATTATAAAGTGTACTGCATTTTCACTGTCGACACAATTATAAACGCCAAGCATCATGACAGAATATATCAAATTTGTCTAGAAAAATATATAAGAAAAATCAAATCCAATCGAGCTTAATTAGCATTGCTGAGGATTTGAAGAAATAAGTCTACCTTAATTAGAATAATTAATACTCTATAACGGTTTGAAGAAAGCAATCATACTTGGTAATTGATGATAAAAATTAAATTAAGAGCCAAGAACCTTTCTTACAGTAACCTATAAGATCATGTAACAACAACTTTTAAGCCCATAAAAAATTACATGACATGAATGCATTTTTTACACAAGAATTGTAATAACAAATATGCCCAATCAGCCCAATGCATGAGTGACAAAAAAAGGGATCCCATTTACAAGTATATATTAATTATTATATCAATATATATCAAACTTGTACAACTGTGAAATAATATGAAGTGCTGAAGACAATTACTGTAAAGGCAAAGTTAGTACCTTAGAAGCAGCTGCAGCTTCCCGTGTGTTCCTGCTCGAGGCTCTCACTGCAAGCAATACCTCTGCTAGTCGTGCTGCCTGGCTGGCTGCTGCACGTGTGGACTGGCCCCTCGCGCATCAGCCTTATCAGCGGGGGCAGTGGAGGCGGGGCTGGACCAAGAAGGCGAGGTGCTTACCCCACACGAGGCGGCGAGGTCCCGTCCCCGCACTCCTCTCTCTCTTGAATGACCTTCCCTTCATCATCTCATCATTCATCTTAAATATTCTGTCCTTCTACTGCAATGCGCGTGCACCTTTAATGCACGAACATGCGTGTCATGCATGGAGTCGCCAGATGAACATGGAGGTATTATGAAACGGAACTAGCTAGATGAGAGATGTGTCGGGACGTCGGGACCATTCCACACCAGGCGCGGATCCAGAGGGGAAGGGAAGGGGGGCATCAGCCCTCCTAATATTTTAGATTTAACATCATGGGTAATATAGGCATTTCACCCACTCCATTTTTTTTTGTTTACATTGGCCTTATAAAGAGCCCTCACCTACCCCCCCCCTCCTCCCCGAAGTTTGGTTCATTGGTTCGTTCTGAATCCGCACCGGTTCTTCATGGTTCATAAATTGTGTTTATCGTCAGCAAATCTAATGTTGTGTGTAACATTGGCTGAAATCCTTTTGCACCGCGGTAAAAATTTCTTCACGCCTTTGACTTGAAAAAGGTACAGATCTTTTATAGCGCCGAGGACGGACGATGGGTCCTTTGCACCGCTGTCTATTAGGGTGCAAACACGACGATTGGCAGTAGCCCGGTTTTGAGGCTCGACTGAGGTTTATCATAAATTTATTTGAAGCTTCTTCCTGGCTGCACCCTGACAAGCCATCTCACCTGCAATTAAGGTATTAAGTTTCATACTTTAATTAATATTAATTATTTAAAAATTGAAATTGGAAGTTGTGTAACAAAAATTTTATAGTACAATTATTTCTAATGTAGATATGCATTTTTTATATATTTATTAAAATAATAAAATGAATAATAAAATGGAAAATAATTGATAAACCTAAAATAAAATATAGCGATAAAAATAATTAAGTTAATTTTTCACACACGTACAAAAAAATATGATCCTAAAGTATGATACCACTAAATAATTACTATAAAATACATGGTTACTTCAGAAAAAAAAAATCTTATTAAAGTCATGCTACTGCAGCTCGGCAATGAGATTATTAGAACAACATTTCCATTTTACTCAAAAGTTATACTGTACTGCTGAGATCAAAAATTCTATTTTTGTACTCTATCATATGCCACAGGCTTTATTAATTAACAAATGTATTTTTTTTTTCGAAATTAGTAGAGATGTTAATCTAGGTTAGGTAAGATTTTTTTTTTTAAATTCAATGTAAAAACATCAGGCTGTATATTACATATATTTTTTAAAAGTATATAACAACGTTGTAATTATCTATATAGCCTACTGTATAGTCATAAAGGATCACATCTAATAGCTTAGCACTATACACTATGAGCGGCACCATGCTCAGACGCCGGCCGCCTTGAAAAGTTCTGAAAATTTTGGTCAAATTTCTGACCATAAAGTCTCTAATGCGTTTCTGGTCCAGTTATATCGCAACCTATGCAGTCTATTCACACTTGCACAGTCGATAATTTGATACAATCCGACTGCTACAAGTGCTGACGACAAATGATGAGTTCCTAGGTAAAATGAAAAGGCTTCCTTTAATAGGGGTACAAAAGTGGTGCAAGCTTCCAAAAATTAAGCTTTCTTTAATGAGGCAAAACCCTCTTATCTTAAGTAATTAAGATATAAATTTTGGTGCAGATCGGACAGAGAGGTACAACAAAGAACAAAACATATGATAAATATATTTATTGGATTATTAATATACATGTATATTTATATTGGACGACTGTTAATAAATATGTATATTATTTATTTTCAACTATGTAAAAAGCAACATATATATAAATAATTATATATATATATATATATATATATTGCTCATTCTGCGATGTGCAAAACTACTTTTGCTCATATATATATATATATATATATATATATATATATATATATATATATATATATATGAGCAAAAGTAGTTTTGCACATCGCAGAATGAGCAAAATCCGAAATAATCTATAATTTCGGATTGTGCTCAAACCTCAATAAACAAAACTAGTTTTGCTCAAATTGAAATGAGTAACACCCGATTCGGTTTTTGCTCATTTCCATTTCCCTATTCTACCGCGGCGCGCCTCGAGATTGCGATCCAAGATCCAAGCTCATTATATATTTAGGAGTTGTAACGTTGTACAAAATAATACATCGATTTGGTCGCTGTAGGACCAAAACTCGAAAATAGATTTTATTTCAGATTTTGAGCAAAACTAGTTCTGCGCATTTCTTAAAGACATTTGAATTCAATTATTAATTCGAGGTACTGTTCGCGCGCCACGTTCTACCATGCATATATATAAGCTCTATGGTTATGTTACGTACGTATTGTGTTTTGTTTATTCACAGTAAATAATTACATTTCATTTTTGTTATGACTGCATGGTCATTTATTAATAATATTCCCAATTATTTTTACTTTTATACTGCTCTTTGGTGTAGTGGTTAGTACACTTGGTTCTCGTCCGAGAGGTCCCCGGTTCAAATCCCGAATACGGCAGACTTTTCGCGACTTGGAATGGGTGTGACTGGCTACTAGATGAAAGAGTTGGTAGGAGGAAGGCAGCTTATGGCTGTCTATACTCCGCTGGGGTGATTAAGACCGCGGAATGTTGTGCAAACAACATACGTGCCCCGCTAAGAAACGGTACTTAACTGTCTGGCGTGCAGACTGGGTATTAGGAGCCCCAGAGAGCACTGTGAACAATGTTGAAAAACAAGTTCCGCCATTGGTAACCAACCAACCAACCACTTTAATTAGATATTTATGATAGACAAGATTTTTATTTCATGTACGTGGTTTAAGAATAATAATCGAATGAATTTTCTTTTTAATGTTTTTACTTTTACTGCTATCTGTATTAGGTTAAAGAAAAAAAAAAGTATGTGCAGATATGATTTTTTACTGACGATAATTTTTTATTACCAGCATAACCAATAAGTTTGCGCCAGCATGTTATTTATTTTCAACTGTATGATTAAATTGATTAATATAAAATATATAAAATAATTGCAAACCTGCAGATGCAACTCGTCAATCACTGAAAAATAATAGTTCATGCCGATGAAAAATTCCAGAAACTTGTTTTTGCAGCCTCTGCTGCAAACATGCATCGATTAGAATTTGAATTGCATTTTAATATTATTACTATTTTATTTTGCACCGTTGCAGGAGCGCGAGAGCGCTCGGGCATATTTTCTTGCGATATTCAGAATGTAAATGTATATGATATTTATGTATTGACTGAGTAGTTGCATCTGCCTTGCAATTTTGTTTAATTAATGCAGTCGAAAAGAAATTACAATATGTCGAAGATATCTAGACTACAATTATTGGCAATTATAAATTATTTTCTAAAAAATACTTATCACATTTTATTATTTTTGTATGCATTCATTGCACTTAAATATTATTTTTTATGTTTGTTTAATCAGATGAAGCTGTTTGTTGAAGCAATGAATTGTAAAAGTAACATAATTAAAAATAAAATTCATTCGATTATTCTTAAATTAAAATCAAATAACAATCATGGTCTATCAAGGTCTATCTATACAAGGTCGTAGAAAATATATAATTTCAGGATATTTTTGCTAAATAAACTATGAAAAATAGTAAAGTACTGTATAACTTTATACTTAATATCATATTAATTTACTTTATAATTAATTATTAGATGGTCATTCGACCAGTTAAAAAAATATAGGAAAATAAATATATATAAACAAAACAATACATACAAAATAGTATATGTGGCCGGCGCGCAATGCGTATATATAATATAATACAGGGTGTCCACATGAATTTTCCCGATTTGATTTGGCACTCAAAATAAAGCATGATAATTAAGAATGACAAAGACTTTTGTTACATCAAATTAAACTTAAGAGTTCCATGTTTTCAAAAATCAAAACTAAAAACGTTGCGTGGACTTGATTGTCTTCTTTTGAGAAAAAATGGAAACAAAAATTTGACATTTCTGAGCTCCAAAATCCGCAGACTCAGCATTTCTCTGAAAGAATAAACTGTTCAATCTTTAATTCGCTTAAATGAAAATTTACCTACACCATTATTTACACCAAGGCACCACATGAGCACCGTTGGTACCGCAGCACACGTCCAGACAGACCTCCAGTTCTCGTACATAAGTTGCACTGAATCGCCGGCGTGACTGACTCGATGGCTGCGGTGATGCGCTGCTGGTGCTCTCGATGGGACGTCTCACACGGGTGTCTTGAAGACTGTCTTTCACGAAGCCCCTCAGAAAAAAGTCAGGTGCGGTGAGGTGGGACAACTACCTGGATACGCTGGAGCAGTACACCATTTCTCAGCTAGCTACTCTAAGCCGAAGAGGTTTGGGGCTTCCACATCATCATATTCCAGGAAGATAATGCACTTTTTCACTGGGCAAATGCAGTGCGTGATCGTCTAAGCCAGGTGTTCCCATGTCGCTGGATCGGCCGTTACGGACCCACGCTGTGGACCCCTAGGTCCTTTGACTTCACTCCACCCGACTTCTTTCTGAGGGGCTACGTGAAAGACCAGAAAGACAGTCTTCAAGACACCTGTGCGAGACGTCCGAGAGCTCAAGCAGCGCATCACCGCAGCCATCGATTCAGTCACGCCGACGATTCGGCACAATAACTTGAGTGCGAGAACTGGAGGTCAGTCTGGACGTGTACTGGGGTACCAACGGTGATCATGCGTGAAGCCTTGGGGTAAATGATGGTGTAGGTAAATTTTTATTCAAGCGAAAGATTAAATAAAAACAGTTTTTTTAGATGAATTCTGAGTCTGCGGATTTTGGAGCTCAGAAATGTCTAATTTTTGTTTCCGTTTTGTCTCAAAAGAAGACAATTCCACGCAACGCTTTCTAGTTTTAATTTTTGAAAACATTGAACTCTCAAAAGCTTTAATTTAATGTAACAAAAGTCTATGTCAAGTATGTCAACCTTAATTATCATGCTTTATTTTGCGTGCCAAATCGGGAAAATTCATGTGGACACCCTGTATATACCTCAATTTAATAATTGCATTCAAATGTAACATTGTCTTTTTGAAATGCCCAGAACTAGTTTTGCTCAGAATTAAGCCAGCCGAAATAAAATTTCTTTTCAGGTTTTGGTCAAACCGCGATCGATGCGCAGATCGAACTATAGTTTTTTTAATAAAATGGAAATGAGCAAACGTACGCTAGCTGATCGAAATAAAAGTCTTCATCATATATCGGGTTTCGCTCATTTCAATTTGAGCAAAACGTACGTATAATAGTGCTTATATACAGTTAGTTTACTTATAGTTTAGTGCGCCGAATCGATCAGAGGTTTGAGCAAAAAACCTGAAATTATAGCTAGATTATTTCGTTTTTTGCTAATTTTTTCGGGTTTTGCCCGAATTCATTCGATCGGCTTTTCATGGTAATATATAATTATACATATATGTATAATTATATGTTGACAGGAAAGCCCGAATTCGAGCAACCCGAAAATAATATACGCACAACTAGTTCTGTTGTATTATACCCCTAAATAATATTATAGTTGTTTAAATTTAAAAGTGATCAAATCAGAGAAATAAGCAAAGCCCGTGTGATTAAATGTATCATTTTAATTGGGCTTCACTCATTTAAAAATGACCATTTCTACGATTTCTATAAGATGAAACCAAATCAAAAATAGCAAAGTCCGCGCGCGCGGCGATGTTTTTTTTATTTCGGGCTCTGCGCCCTCTGCGTGATCGAATGTATTTAAAATTAGCACTTCCAGGCATGGATTGTAATTACTTCATGCTTCCAGGTTAATTGGCGCAGTTCTCTATGAAGAACATTCGACGTACAACTTTTATATTATATTGCTAAATATTGTGGACTATATACAGTTGCCTTTCATCATATATTATACAGGCATAAACATACATAATGAATTTTGTTGGAGGCAGTTTTTAATATTGATGCATTCATCTTTTGTTATTCGCCTTTGCGATGAAGGCAAGTATTTTGTGTTGGCTGCCCACTTCACGCACATCATACTGTATGTATGGCATATATAACACATGTATGTCATATAGGACATCATGATCAACGTACAGTACACTGTATTTAAAAAAAAAGCAAAAGGGCTCAAATAATTTTGTGGTGAAATATGGAAAAGAAAATTAATAATCAGATTTTTTATTTCTAACAGTTATATTTATAGTAAAGATATATGAAGGCCATACTTCTTCAATTTGCCATATTCTAACCCTTAATTCCCAAGTAACGCGCGACTCCATTATATTTTATGCTTTTTGTAAGTTAAGTGTATTCACTCCTCCCCACAATTTAGTAAATATACGTATCATGCATAATTATAAAGATTACTTTCATTATTTTTTTAAGACCATGCAGTTTAACTTATACAAGTTATTATAGGGTTTGTTGAGAATAAAATGTTGATATATATTATAATATGGTCTCCAATGATCGAGTTACACACAATGTTTTATATTCTTGAGGTTTGGTTGTTAATTGTAAAAAAAGAAATTATAGGTAAGGAATTCGTGAAAAAGACCAAGGGTGTTGCCAAGGCCAATGAAAAATTATGATTTTCACTTATGTTGTAGTTCCTACCCAAGTAGCTTTGAATATTTATTTGGTTGAAAAAAAAAAAACAAAAAAAAAAAACAAAAAAAAAAAAAAAAAACGGATTTTGAAAATTTTCATGACCCTGTCGGATATAAATTATTTTTTTGTGCCAAAACTATTATTATAGATAGCGACAAAAGTCAAACGGGGATACATTCACGGATAAATTACCCAACTTTTGATATAAATGTGACCATGGACCTTGGACAATTTTCAAGGTTAATGGTCAAAGGTCGAAAACTTCAAAATCGAATAAAAAACAAAGGGGCACGACAAAAATTGGTAATGTATTATAGCACCTATAGGTCTAATAGAAACTGCAATCAAAAGTTTGGGGGAATTTTTGGTTCACGATGAGCTAGAATTTTTTCTGACGTCCGGCAATGGAAAAATAATGCCTTAAAAAATTCCTCAAAACTGTTGATTGCAGATTCTGTTAGATCTATATAGGTGCTATATTACCAATTTTTTTTCGTAATTTTTGTCGTGTCCCTTTGTTTTTTATTCGAGTTTGAAATTTTCGACCTTTGACCTTGAAGGGTAAGGTAACGCCACCAATGTTAAAAAAAATCCCTCTCACAAAAATTCTGAAAAAAAAATTAAAATGTTCTCCTCTACACCCCCTATCAGTAGCTAAAATATCAGGTATACAAATACGATCTAGTTTTTGAGTTATGAATTTTTAAAGTTGACCAATTTAACATGGGAGTTTCATTTCTCCATGTTAAAGTAGTCAACTTTAAAAATTTATAACTCAAAAACTAGATCGTATTTGTATACCTGATATTTTAGGTACTGATAGGGGGTATAGAGGAGAACATTTTAAATTTTTTTCAGAATTTTTGTGAGAGGGATTTTTTTTAACATTGGTGGCGTTACCTTACCCTGAAATTTGTTCAAGGTCATTGTTACATATGTCGAAAGTTGGATAATTTATCTGTGAATGTATCCCCGTTTGACTTGTGTCGCTATCTATAATAGTTTTGGCACAACAAAATAAATTGTCAGGCAGGGTTATGAGAATTTTCAAATTCCGTTTTTTTTTTTTTTTTTTTTTTTTTATTTCCAGCCAAATAAATATTCAAACCTTTATTACTTGGGTAAGGACTACAACATAATATATATAATATATGAAAATCAGATTTTTTCATTGGCCTTGCCCACCATTGGTCTTTTTCACGAATTCCTTACTTATAGCAACAAACAATATTTTACTATTATCATATCTTTATTATATATTATATAAATATATATTTGAAATTTTAGGGTAAATTATTAATCTTTGTAACATAACATAAGTAATATTTGAATAAAAATAATAAAATAAAAGAATAACAGTTATATTAATATATAGCAGAGTTTTTATTTTATTTACTTTGTAGACTACATGGCATATTAGTAACATAATTAACTTTGTACATCTTAAGCTTGTTTGCTCTGTCTGTACATTGTAATATTGCTAAACTACACACGGATGATTTTTTTTTTTAATTATTTAAAAAATATGAAATTTCACACATTATTTTCTAGATGTGTCACTATGATAGGCCTAAATGGTGTAGTTCTGGCTACAATGAGAAAATTACATTCAAAATAACTTAATACATCAACAAATGAGCATATACAATTAAGTAATTAGTTTTCAGCACAAATTTAATATAACAATGTCATGCAGTTTACATAAAAATAAGATTTATACTTTGGAAGAATATATAATACATATGCATCATACAATCCAATCTGTTATATAAGTATAATTATGGTAAGATGTGAATTTTGCACGAAAAAAAAAAAAAAGCAATATAATACAAAATGCACTGAAATTTATTTAGAGTAACAAGATTAATAAACCCAGACTTTTGAAAGATCACCACCTTTATGTACACACACACACTCACTTTTAAAATTCCCAACAGTAAAATCAGGGTGCAGCATGTAAAAAGAGTTAATTACAATATTTTTCCAACTCCGACAAATCAACAATGCGTGCTAAGAACAATCTTGATTGTTATTAGTTTCTAAAGTATGAAGTAACATTATGGATTGTATGATGAATGTAACCAACCAAAAAAAAAAAAAAAAAGGAGAAAAGGGGGGGGGGGAAGAAAGGGAGTAGGTACTTAAGGTAGAGATAACGTTGGTCAGCTGTTTTTTTTAGCTCCATTTGATGAACATGTAAACCATAGCAAATTCACAAAAATTCTGAATTTTTTTTGAGAGGCAGATATTAGTGCCTAAAAGCCATAGAAAAAAATTTCAAAACAATTTAAGGGTAAGGTAACGCCACCAATGTTAAAAAAAATCCCTCTCACAAAAATTCTGAAAAAAATTTATAATGTTCTCCTCTACACCCCCTATCAGTAGCTAAAATATCAGGTGTACAAATACGATCTAGTTTTTGAGTTATGAATTTTTAAAGTTGACCAATTTAACATGGGAGTTTCATTTCTCCATGTTAAAGTAGTCAACTTTAAAATTTTATAACTCAAAAACTAGATCGTATTTGTATACCTGATATTTTAGGTACTGATAGGGGGTATAGAGGAGAACATTTTAAATTTTTTTCAGAATTTTTGTGAGGGATTTTTTTTAACATTGGTGGCGTTACCTTACCCTTAACGAGCCGATTTTTTTAAGATAATTTATTTAATTTTCAGCATAGGGCTTTCCCATGGAGGGACAAACTAAAAAATTAATTAAAAAAAAAATCGGCTCGTTAAATTGTTTTGAAACTTTTTCTATGGCATTTAGGCACTAATATCTAGCTCTAAAAAAAAATTCAGAATTTTAGTGAATTTGCTAAGGTTTATGTTAATAAAATGGAGCTAGAAAAACAGCTGATCAACGTTATCTCTAACTTAATGCCACCACTTTTTTTTTTTTACTTTCGCAGGCAGAGAGATACTCCCAACATATTTACTTCTCAAACGTGCCACTGCTTGTGTATTAAGCTAACATACTTGTCAGCATATAACTTGTTTCATGCATTATATATAATTGTTGTAACAAATAATGATGCATTAAGGCTGAGGGGATGCTCTGTTATATTTACGTACTACCATATATTATATATATATATATATATATATATATACCAGAACAAAATATTTTATTTACTGAAAAAAACACAAAACACAAAAATTAATAAATATAAAAAAAATTGTAACCACAAACTCATTAAAATTACAAAGTACAGCATACGAGAGAATCAGCATATGCAAAGATGAGCAGCAAGGAAGTCCAAATATAACTGTACGAATTACAGATTTTTCAGTGCTGAACTATGTATTTAGAAATTAAACATTTCATCCACCAAATTATATAAACACAATTTTTTTTCCATTATTAATATTATAAGTATTTTTTTTATGAACTAAACTTGTAAACCTGTTATAAATAAAGTAGAATTGGATTGAGATGTATGAAACTTAGTTTACTTGTGTGCAGATTTATTCAATGAATTATTAAGAAATTTACACATATGTACACACGAGTCGGGGAGAGCTGCACCCTTTGCCAAAGCCAAGAGCTTGCAGAGTCATTGGTAAAACACATCCAGTTGAACATTTTAAATTTACACTACACATGCCTTACATGTGTATTCACACGTTTTCTTCTTTACATATGAAAAGTGGAAAAATAAATTTGAATTAGTAGTACATATAGTTTCACTCATAGTCGGCATCACAATGTTGTGTGGTTCTCCTTTATGTGGTCTAACTGATATCCAGGTACACAACTTTTTGAAGCCAACTATACGTTTAATATTGTACATACATTTATGCAAGTAGCTATCTATATATAATTATATATACATATGTAAATATAATATATTTATATATACACACATATAATATACAGTATATATATATATAAGACTTACATTTACATAAACTTATTTTTCAATATTACACTACTCCAATATTTTCAGTACATAATTAAATTACATGAATATTTTAATAAGCCCTTAATTAGTCAAATGTATTTTAAATATAACTTTTGTATCTTGAGTTTAAAATTGAATGTCTAAGGACCTATTTTTCTAACACATGGCATCATTATATTAAGTATGCAAAAAGTTAACCAACCAAAAAATATGGATTACAAATTTTGCTTAGCTTGTATTGCCTAGGTTTTTAATACTTTTCTACCATTAAAGGTCACACTTAGAAAACACTTACACAAAGTATTTTCATTAGTAAATAACGTGTGCTTAATAATACAATTTAACGCCATGGTTATTCAAACTTTTTTACATTCTTATTACAATTCAAACAACTTTTGCCATGTGCTCCTTTTGTATATCCATTTTTTTATTAGTTTTTTTTTTTTTTTTTTTTTATTTTATTTTTTTATTTGCAAGTACATTTTTACTTAGAAGATATGAAGGTAAACAAAGGAACAAATTTTGTACAAACTTCTTTTTTAGTAATAATAGCTTTAGGGACAGGAATTTTACATACCAAGGTAATGTCCTGCTTCATTACCAGGAAGGTGTTGTTTTCTAGCCAACTCTTCTGTGGACATCCTTGCACTAAGCTTTAGTAGCCTAGGTCGTCTTCACAATGACAAAATATAATTTAATTGCAATTGACCAATCAATGTATCTTAATTACAACAACAAAAAGTAGAAAAATAATAATCATAAGATCAGATTGCTATTTTATTACCTTTTTTTTCCAAACTGTTTCATTGAATAGCAGGAGTAGAAGCTAATTTTTATAACTGAACATGAGATCAAAAGTTAACTAATTAATTATCTTCCTACAGAAAAATTTGTATGACCTGCGCAACATTACAATTTCTCATGTATACATGAAAAATATACAGTCTGATTACTTGCAAAAAATTTCATTTTGGAGTTATCAACAAACTCGTAATGAAGAGTGTTCAATGTATTTAAATTCTTCAAAAATACAAGTTCATTTATCACCTAATGAAAACTGAAAAATACAATTTTGCATGGTAACTACAGAAAAAAAAAAAAAAAAAAAAAAAAGTATTTTTGTGTTCTAGCTACGCCACAAGCTTTAACTGAAGTGATTTTTTGGCATTTCTCCAGAAAATTAGAGTGAAATTTCTTACCTAAAATAGCATGGGTTAACATGGAATTTTTTCAATACTAATTTCCTCAAAAACAAAGGGAATAAAAATTACTAAAAACTCATTGCTTAAAAAGCTTGTGGTATAGAACACATTTTTTTTTTTAATTGGTACCACAACAGTATAACTTTTGAGTAAATCAGGGCCGCTGTTCTAAAAAGCCTGATGTTGAATGCCTCGCTCTTACCAGCATTTTGCGATTTTTCTTTGCAAGTAACTATGCAATATAGAAATTTTCAGTTTTCATTGGGTGGTAGAGGAACACATTAAGTATTTTTGGTGGATACTAACTCAGCTTTAAAAACATTAATCACTCTACTTTTATAAACATTTTATAACATTAACTTTTATATTATGTCACCACTTAATTCAACCCTTATAATAACAACTTGCTCTCATTTTTCGTCAGAAAGCATGATTCAATTTGAGAGCAAATACAACTTTTTAAATAATTATTTTTGTGTAACAAAATTTCTAATTCAAGTAAATAGCGTTTGACCGGCATCAATTAAATGCTTTTACCATGCGATTTTAAGGAATGAAAGGTACAAATGCTTCAAAAACTTGAAGTTTGTAAAATCAAGGTTCAACTACAGTAAAGTTATTTTATTTCACCTTACTCTTCAGAGATGACTTAATGTTTCTCAATGAGATATTAGAATGTGAAAATTTTAGTGGCTTAATTGACTTAATATGTAAAAGAACGGTCCGTTTCTTAGCTGCCTCCGATTATACAATAAGTTACCAAGTAAGATTAAATGTATTGAAAATGTGAAATTATTTCAAACAGCTGTGAAAAAAATGTTAATTGACAAGTGCTTTTATAGTGTGCAGAAATACTTGGACTATGACTTTAATGATATCATTGTAAATTAATTTTTTGTTTTTAATGTTATAATTATAGTGTAATTGTCTTTTTACAGCTCAGCTAGTTACTATTGACTTGTCCTAAAAACCTTAACATATATCATGTATTGATATTATGATTGTAGGAGAAATGGAATTAATAAAAATATTTTGAACTTGAATTTTTGAATTTTGAAGGGGTAAAAATATGGTACTGTGAATTTTTTCAGATTTTTCTGAGACCGGGAACTATTTTTAAAAAATTATTGAAAGTCTATTTTATGACGTCACGGGCGGCACTGCCCTATCCTTTTTCTTAAGGAGTGCCGCCCGTGACGTCATCAAAATAGACTTTCAATAATTTTTTAAAAATACTTCCCGGTCTCAGAAAAATCTGAAAAATTCACAGTACCATATTTTTATCTCTTCTTTCGATTAAGCCACTAAAATTTTCACATTCTAATATCTTGATAATATTTTGATAACAAAAGTTTGTCATTACGAATTGGCCTACTTTGAAGATAACCAAATTAGCAAAACACACCTAAGCAAAGTGCAAGGACCACAGTTTTGCTGCTTCTGAGCACAAGGAGGTGAAGATAGCATTGATTTGTTGGATTCTACGACAGTTTCTTGTTAAGATGTTATGACAGTGTTAATCGTTAATCATCTTCAATTAAAGTTTATTTTTGCCTAATTGTACATAGATTTGTTTTTTAACTTTTTTTTTACATTGTAGTTATTTACTTTGTATTTATTTACTTTGTATTTTTTTACTTTGTATTTTTTTTCAAGTTTATATATATATATATATATATATATATATATATATATATATATATATATATATATATATATATATATATTTTAACTGTTGCAGACAGAAACTATGTGAACTTTATGATTCAGACTTCAAGCAAAAAAATGTCTGTTTTGAGTCTATTAACTTATATGTACATATATTTTTTTTTAACTGCTGCAGACAGAAACTATGTTAACTTTATGTTTCAGACTTCATGAAAAAATGTCTGTTTTGAGTCTGAGATGGAATACACCTTATTCAGTAGGAGCACTGTTTTCCAGCTTGAGTTTTTTGGTGCTGCTTGGGTCTAAAGCTGTAGCTGAGCGTTTAGTAGTAGCTTCTTCTGGCTGCTCCAGATCTCCCGAGATGAGTCCCTCGTCTCCTGGAGCCTCGACAATCTGGTAGCTCTCTCCATCTCCTGTTGCCTGTATCTGTAGTACTTGTCCTGATGGGGTGACAGCCACAGTGGTTCCTTCAGCTCCCTCCTGCACTACAGCCAGCACACCCTCTACTATGTCACCATTGTCATCCACATAGCGCACCACTTGCTGCTGCATCTCCTCACCGTGCTCATTCAACATCATGGTCTCTTCCTCTTTGGACTCTTGCATGGACTCTTCTGTCACCTGGCACTGCAGGACTCCACCGTTAACGATATTCATGAGCACTTCTTCATTGACAGTCACATAGTTGCCGTCTCCACTGTCCATTAGGATGGGCACGTCTGTGGGCAGACCCGCTTCCTTGAGTACCTCCATGTACTGACTCATGACCGATTGGCCACTGCCAGTATCTGCAATTTGGTAAGTCACCGTACCTTCTGAGTCATGGGTCACACTGGTTGTAGCCTCTTTCTTGGTGGATGCAGCAGCACCAGCCATGGCCTTACCAGCACCACTTGGTACAGGTACTAACTTAGACTTCATCACAAGGCTTGGCTGTTGCTTATTCCGTTGACCAGGGCTTTCTGCCTCTTCGCTCTCGCTGGACATTTCCTTCTGTAGAGTTTCCAGAGCGCGACGGCTTGCCTCTGCTTCTTTTCTCAGGGCCATTTCAGTGTCTGTTATAACTTTTTCTTGGAATACCAAGTTCATTTGACGTTTTAGAGGACGACCACGTTTGCGAGGGCCAGGTTGGTACACAGGAGATGAACCCTCAGGCTGGTTAGGAGCCAGCTGGAAAGAAGAATCGAGGGCGGCTCCGATGGGGCGAGTAGTCCATCCTCGCTGCTGCTGACTAGCCACTGGCTTTGGTGGCAGCTTTGTCTGTTGTTGTGTGAGAATCTGAGTGGCAGGCTTGTTCATTAGTGGGGCAGGCGAAGTGTCAGAGAGAGAAAGCAGCAGCTCAGCAGGATCAGACGAGCCAAGACCAGGACTTTCACGTACAGCAAAGTTCTTCACAGGCTGCTTGTGGGGCATGAGGGTCTGAGAAACCAG
The DNA here is from genome assembly GCA_949825025.1 of Siphlonurus alternatus. Taxonomy (NCBI): domain Eukaryota; kingdom Metazoa; phylum Arthropoda; class Insecta; order Ephemeroptera; family Siphlonuridae; genus Siphlonurus; species Siphlonurus alternatus. The sequence goes on from OX463788.1 coordinate 12,849,234, forward strand.
GCTGCCTGGAATATTACTGACTGTCTGAGTCAGGGGCTTGGAGCTGGCTACAGAGCTACTGGCATTCGAAGCAACCATTTCACGTGGCTTGGGGCTAGGCTGCACTTTGCTCACTTCACCTGCAACACAAAACATCAACAATTTAAAAACAATGAAAAAAAAAAAATAATAATAAAGTTGTAATATGCTATTATAGGAAATTTTATTAATTCATTGTTACATCATAACTTGATTCGATGCAAATAACAATCCAATTTTGCACTATTGTTACAACTTAAAGTATGCATCCTTCTAATGCCAGAATGAGCTTTCAGGCTTTCCGAGGGTTACTAAAGATTAAAGTTTGCATGCTACAAAAAAATGAGAAGAAACAACATTAATTTAACCTTATGAAATGAGATAAAACATTGTAAATATTAAAAGTTCCTGTTTAATCAAATTTCCATGCAGTTTTCTAACTTAAATTCAGGGGAGCGAAATTGATAACATTCATTTTGGCGCTTCATTCAACAAGCAACACAAAGTTTTAAATTTTGGGTTAAAGATACAAAACCATACTCTTTTGTAAACCCTGGACATCATAGGGGACTTTTACAATGCACTAGCATAAATTTTAGGCTAAAATTTTTTCAGCACTTGATTTTGAAATTAAAATTTTATAGGATAAAGTTTACTCAAGTCTTTTATGAGTAACGTCTGTAGTATTACATTTTCTTTTTAATAGGAAAGCTGCCAAATCTGCCCAGATCTAGTTGGAACATTTTCAATTCAAACCTAAAAACATTCAACCATGAATCAGCTGATTGATTGATTGATTTATATTTTGGGGCAATTGACACATTTTGGTCATGTATGCCCCCAACCATGAATCAGCAATTAGTTAAATTTAAAAAAGAAGAAGAAATATTTTGCAAATTATCATGTGTCCAAAATAATGAACTGTATGCCTCCAGCATTGTAATGACCTCTCGACTAACACAGAATACATACATCAGAGAAGGGGCTTACCATTGACTTTTGGCTTTGAAGGACGTGATGGAAGTCCCAAGGCCTCTTTGGTCATTGATGACAGTCCCTTCACCTGCAAACAAAAACATATTTAACAATACTCTTCCAATAAGAAGTCTTGTAGAAAATATTTTAAAAGTATAGAATATTTCTTATAAATGAATCATTTGAATCAGGCATTTTTATTGATGAATTAAAAATAAGTAAAATTATACCCCTTTTTAAAAGTGGTGATAAAAAAGATCCAAATAATTATAGACCTATCTCTATACTACCAGTGCTATCCAAAATTTATGAAAGAACAATTTATAACAGGCTGGTTGACTTTCTCACAAAAAGTAAACTTTTTAATAAATCACAACACGGCTTTGTCCGTAATAAGTCAACTACTACAGCATTATTCGAGTTTATCGAGAGTACACTGAAAAGTTTAGATAGCGGAGAAAAGGTCTTTGGTGTTTTTATCGACCTTTCCAAAGCATTTGACTGTGTAGATCATAATATACTGTTAAACAAGCTTGAAAAATATGGTGTTCGAGGTGTACCATTAAAATTAATCAACAGTTTTTTAAGTAATCGTAAGCAATATGTTTCAATAAATTCACAAAATGGTGAGATTAAATCAAGCATGTTAATTAACCCTATTGGCATAGGTCAAGGTTCCATTCTTGGCCCGTTGATTTTTATTATTTATGTAAATGATTTAATTATTGATAGTGAAAATATTGACATCACAAAGTTTGCAGATGACACCAGTTTTAAAGTTAGTAGCTTGTATTCAAGGGAAATTATAAAAATTACTAATGACCTAATTACAGAAATAAACTTTTGGTTTCAGTCAAATAAATTAAAGCTTAATGCAAATAAAACTAACATAATCAATTTTCAATTAATGAATAATCATACTAATGACTTTGTGAATTCAGTAAAATGTGATGATGAAATTTTACAATTTTCTGACCATACAAAGTTACTTGGTGTTATTATTGATAAAAATCTGAAATGGGACCAACATGTTGATTATTTGTGTAAAAAATTATCAAAAACTTTATTTGTTTTACGTAGGCTAAAAAAATTGGCTGATATTTCAGTTTTGAAATGTGTGTATTTTTCATATTTTCACTCAATTATGTCTTATGGCATTGAAATATGGGGCAATGCTTCTCAATATTTAATACAGAGAATATTTGTTTTACAAAAAGCTGCCATACGTATTCTTGCAGGTGTAGCTCCAAGGATGAGCTGCAAATTATTGTTCAGAGAATTAAATATACTTTCGCTGCCTGCTTTATATATTTTGAAAGTGTTGATATTTGTTAAGAAGCATCCTCACTATTTTGTACATAGTTAATTTGTGCACCAATATTCTACTCGCCATAAAGATCAGTATATATTGGAACGACATAGAACAGCTGCATATGAAAATGGACTTATGTATAGCTCTCAAATGTTTTATAATCATCTTCCAGTTAATATTAGGAGTGAAGAAAATGTGATTGTGTTTAAGAAAAAAGTGAAAGAATTTTTATTCCTTAAGAATATATACAAAGTGGACGACTATATTAAAAAATAAACAATTATGGTTCTGATTGTGTATTATATATAATGTTGACTTGTCTATGTTGGTAGATTAATAAAATTCTTATTTCTTATTTCTATTTAAACTTCAAACATGATTTTTTTGTGATCAACTTTAAGTGTCTTAATGCATGACAAGGTAATTAGCAGGAAAAAGGATTGTGCAATGTACTTCATAAGCAATCAAGATAGGATATATTAAAGCACTGTAGTCTTAAGCTGGGTTCACAATCAGCGTCAAATTTTTCTACTTTGACATGAAAGTACACTAGGGGCCAAGATAAAGGTCACATTTAATGAATGCCGCGAGCCAATAGAAAAGGTGCGACGTTGCCATTTCGGTGGCAGCTGGAGTTGAACAATAGTGACTCTTACACCATTTGGCAACATCGCTTGATTTTATGCTATTTCATTGACTGGCGGCACTCATAATTGATGGGACGTTTAGCTTGGTGTTTAGTGTACCTACATCAGTGAACATTAGCAAATATATGCATATTACTAACCTGGAAGAATCTGGCAGCCTGCAGCAGAGGTCCCAAGTCATCTTCTGTCACATTGGTCTCTCCACAATACATGAACTCAATCATGCATTTGAGCACAGAGAATTGCATATCCTTGAGTACAATCAGCGGGTGCTGCACAAGTTGACGCTGCGATATGTTTTGTAGCAGATTCTGCAACAAGTGAACCCACGGTAGTTATTAACGCTTCCTTCAATGCTACTGATTTTACTATTTAATGTTTCTAAATGCTGTAATCAAAACGGATTTGGAAAACATTTTTTTCTTTTTTCTCAATAACATTTGCTCTCAGAGGTCACTGAATCCTAGGAAATTAGACAGAAGGTATAATACTGAATGGTAAGTAAAAGAGTAATAATTTATGGGTTCAGGAAGACCATAAATTAGAGGAAGTTAGTATTCTCACAATAACTCAATTCCTGGTTTTCATTCAAAATATTTCAAGGAAAATTTTGACTTTTTTTTCATAACTGCTCTGACCTACTCAAATGTTCCATGTCACTTATTAATGGCATGATTTGAAGCAGAACCAATGGCACGTCCATTTCCCAAAATTTTTGAGTTGGTATTTTCTAAAAAAGTTTTAGTGTTCCTCCATGTGGAACCGGGAGAGGGGGGGGGGGGGGGATCCGTATCAGGTCTCAGAGAGATTGTGTTGTTTAACATGGGCCTTTACCTGACAATTTACTTGAAAAATGTTTGTGGAATGGAAACAATATATTGTGATGTTCTGTTACAAGAACTTTAACGAAAAAACATTTAAAATAATTTTATTATGAAACTAATTCCCAATGAGAAAATGAAGAAAAATTTCAATGTTAAATCCTATAAGAGTTTTCCTTGATTTTGTCACAGGAAATTGGTTTCGTAATAAAATTATTTTAAATGTTCGTTCCTTCTTTTATTTTAGAGCTTGGGAAATGGAACATCACTCTTTTTTTTTCATACAAAACATCTCTCAAAGTTTTTTAGAGTAAATAAATGGGGGGGTTTTGTCAGGTAAGGTCCCATGTTAGACCTAAGACTACAACATATCTACTCTTGACTTTGGATTTATTTCTGCAGAAATTATGGGACATAGAACTTTGCTTCCATATGCAGGAGCAGTAGAACCATTTAGAAAAAGCTAACTAAACCATTTTTGAGAAATGGACATGAACTGGGAACCTCTTGGAAAAGAGGCAGGCACTCTAACCACTACATCATAGAGCCAGATAAATAATACAACAATGGTTTAAAAAGAATACTGTATATTATTATAATGTATACTGTATATAATTATGCTTACAATTATGTTCATTATATTGCTAGCGGTCCCTGCTCAAGTACCAATCAATGGCTTCACAATAATTTATTATTCATAAGTTATGTGGAAAAATGATGACAGCAACAATGTTCATTGCTATATGATCGCTCAATACAAAAATACCATTGCCTTGCAGCTGTTAGCAGTTGACTTTGTTACTTGAGAATATTATTGTGGAACCGTCAGTACTAGCACAATCCAGCCATTCACAAATATAAACATTTTGGTATATACATACATAGTTACATACTTTATATCGTCGAGGTAGCATCTACTAAGTTAACTTGGTAGAAAATCACTGAATTACTGATTTATTTAGTGATTTCTACTAAGTTGACTTCGGCGAAGTAGACGATACCACTACGAAAAGTTACCATGCAAACTCAACCACTCACTTCAAGGTCATCTCTATGCACATCTTTGCAGGGACTACTTTCAATTGCACATTCTTAATGTTTGAAAGGAGTATGACACTTTCCACTAATGATTAAATTTGTTGTTTCAATTTATAGGATTTTTGCATGTGCTAATTATTTACCCCTATTTTTTATCAATATTGTGATTGGAATTTGACTATTTGACGTCATCATCCAACAGAAAAAGATTGCCTCTGTGAAATCAGATTTAAAAAACATTCTAATCTATTCTATTATACAGCAATAAAAATCGGAGTAAATAGAACGCACATGCAAATATTAATAGTTACAGCATGGGCACATATATGTGGGTATGCGATAGGTTGGCTCTGGCCAATCAGCGTGTAGGGACTCGGGAGCCCTTTCTGTATAGCAGGAGCTGGCAGCACACTCAGTCAGTCTGCTAGATATTGGCCTTCAGGTCACCAGACAGACTGGCTTTCTCTCCACACCCTGCTGATGAGGTCGAAACAGCTGTCTAAAGTTATAGAGCATTGGCCATTATTTATAATTATGTTCTTTCTTTATGAGGCTGGAGATGAAATAACCTGTGTGTTAATTTCACTATATTAAATAAGAGAGCCAAAAAATTCCTCTCTTTTATGTTGATATACATTGCACGAAACTCGTTCTTTGCTATGTTTCGGCTTTAAACATTTTGCAATTCTTCTCTAGTTTTCTCTACCTAGACATCCAAACCTAAATTAGTGCTAAAATTGGGTACCAAATTTTAGTAATAAAAGTTATAGAACAAAATTTTGTATGCTGTGAAATATTGTCTCAGATGTAAATACACGTGATATAAAATGAGGAAACGGAACTACCAGATGATAGTAATTTCTCATGTAAATGAAGTTGTTACAAATTTGAGAACATAATATTTAAACACAAACAAGTGAAAAGTTCTACAAAAAACATTTCTTTCTATCACTTTGCCAAGCCAGCCAAAATTCCAAGACTTGTAGAATTACCTTCTGGAATTTTCTTGACCAGCAAAAAAAAAAAAAAAAAAAAAAAAGCCCCCCCCCCCCTCTACTTAATTTTAGAAGAAAAATAAATATATATATTTTTTAAGTCCAGAACGCAGTTTCTAACAAGTTTAAGAGAAAGAAGAAATACCTCAGTTAGAAGAAATGGTGGGAAAACAAAGAATGTATTACTAATCCAGTACTTTAGTGTACCATGAAACAACAAGTCAAGTTTAAATTTTGTGTGGCTTAATTTACACCCAAGAATCCTACCATTTTTTTCATGGGTTTGTAACAACATACTGGTAATTAAAAATAATAAATAAATGAATAGATAAATGAATGAATAAATAAATAAACAAACAATAAAAAAAATGGCAGCTAAAAAAAAAAAAAGAAAAAAAGGATCTAGAAACGGTACCACACATAATTTTGTATATTGTACATTGTACGCCATAATAGAGTATTTTCCTCAATTTTTTTTTATTGCAGAAATGGATAGAGGGTGAAAAGTTATGCTACCCTGTTTTTTTTTTCAGATTTTTTAGAGCCCGGGAAGTATTTTTAAAAAATTATTGAAAGTCCTTTTTGTGACGTCACACGGCGTCAAGTCCTATCTTTTTCTTAAAGAGCGGCGTCTCGTGACGTCACAAAAAGAACTTTCAATAATTTTTTAAAAATACTTCCCGGGCTCTAAAAAATCTCAAAAAAATCAGGGTAGCATAACTTTGCACCCTCTATCCATTTCTGCAATAAAAAAAAATTGAGGTCAATACTCTATTACATAAATCTTTGAGTGGAAGAATTTTAACACTCCCTTGGAGCCTTGGAGCTGAGAGGGTTTTGAAAGACTGTACTAATTGATTTTAAAGGTATGTCTCACTTGGATGCATGATGTCTTAAACACACGTGAATAATCATGATTAGGTTCTCTCTGGAAGCCTCTCTAAAATCTGAAGTATGCAAGATAATTAACTTGCTTTTAGCAAAAATTATGTCACTCCTTCCAGCTGTAATATTCCCAGACTGCTCTAGGTCCACAGCGAGCAGAGAGAAAATTCAGTGGGGTACTGTGAAGAGTAATCTGAGTGCCTGCTGTGTTCTGCAACATAGCAAGGCTCCTGGAGACTATCAGCTATTTTGTTCAGCTTACCTCTTCATAAGAAAGCTACACACGCAAACAAATGAGTATCAGTAGGCTAATAGCTACATATAAAATCAATCCTTTAAGTTTAAGAATAACCTCTACAGTAGAGCAACATAATTCTGAAATTATTGGACATTATACTCTTTAGGTTTTACCAGTGGTGGTGATGTTAAGTTGCTCAAACTCTCTGGATTAAATTTAATGAAGTTATTATATTAGGTGAACACAAAGGAGTTCATGTTGATCACTCTTGCACAATACGTGTCACATAGAGATCAAGGATTGTTGAGAGGGGATGGGTTGAAAGTAACTGTCCTCATTATTTTGAAAGCTTACCTCAAAGTAGGGGCTGCAGGCAGCTAGCACAGAACGATGCACACGCAGGGTGTGGGTGTTGCACATAAGGGTGACATCCACCAGAGTCTGCTGCTCCAGCAGTTGGCCCAGACGCGATGCCAGGTGCGATGGGTGCTCCTCCCACTGAACCACAAACCTGGTTCCCAGGCCCTCGGCTCCAGACATATTTGGACTCTATAACACACACAAATATTTAAATTAATATAAACACATTTTTTTTTGTTTTTTTTTTTTGGCGTCCAGTGTTGGCGTAGCCAGGAAACATTTCATAGGAGCTTTTTGGCCTTCGGTAGGAGGGGGGAATGTAGTATAAAGAAGTGGATGGGGGAAAGGTGGACCCACCTACAGCACACTTATTTTTTCTCCGTGCTGTGACCAATTTGCTCATAAGACTCATAGAAAAGAAGAAAAAATTTATACCAGCAAAATTTAAAAAAAAAAAAAAAAGCCTCGCATCGTCGTCATAGAATGCAAATTTTGTAAGTACGAAAAATCGGATGAAAATCTAAGCCTTATCTCACTAGATCATAAGAGTCAAAATTTCATAATTTTTAAGAATAAGAATGAAAAAGAGTATTGTCAATTTTAGAGGATCCACTGCGGTATTTTTAGCAATCAAATTTTGCTGTAATATTATATCATCGTGGTAGTGGCTAATTCCGATATTGCATCTCAGTTATCTAGGTACGGAAATCTAGTAATATGGCCCGGTGGATGATTATCGCCACCTTTGCAAGATCGCATTGCTGCTGATATACAATCTTTTTTAAAATTGTGGTGGATAACAAAGACTATAGATGCCATTTTATGTACAGTAAATCCTCAATTTTACATAATTCGAGATTCTATGAAGTATTTTCTCGGTCTCGAACAGTTAGAAAGTTAGTTAGTTAATTAACCTAGAATTTACAATAACTCGATTTTACGAATTGCTTCAATGGTCCCTAGAGAGCATTAACCTCGAATTAGGAAGACATTTATTTGCTTAAAAATGACTTTTAAAGCGTCTTTTTAAACATAAAATATGAGAGCGTTGTGATGTAAAATTTGAGATCGTGAGAGGAAAAAGAAATTATACTAATATGAAGATGTGATGTTTTGAATAAGCTCAGGTCAATCGCGTGACTGCGTCAGTTTAGCGCGCAAATTAAGGGCCGGATCGTCAGTTTGCCGAGAGTTTTTCAAGGGTAAGATAACACGAAACATTGATTGTTGTAGTACCATTTGATTAACATGTAAACCTTAGCAACCTCGTAATAATTCTGATTTTTTTTTAGAGACAGTTCTTAGCACCAAAAAAATGTAGAAAAAATTTCAAAACAATCGCCCGATCCGATTTTTTAAATTAATTTTTTTTTTAAATTTCCAGTATAGGGCTTTCCCATGGAGACCTAAACTAATCAATTAATTTATAAAAATAGGATCGAGTGATTGTTTTGAAATTTTGTCTACATTTTTTTTGGTGCTAAGAACTGTCTCTAAAAAAAATTTCAGAATTATTATGAGGTTGCTAAGATTTACATGTTAATCAAATGGGACTACAACAATCGATGTTTCGTGTTATCTTACCCTTAAATTAAAAATAAATGAGCAAATATATCACATCAAACAACGAAAATGTAACTGCACTTTTGTACGAAACTTTTAAGAGTTTTGAGGATCAAGAGATTCTCTGCATTTTTTTGAAAATGCAGAGATTCATTATTAAATTAAACATTCAAATTGAATGCTTTATTTTTAATATTTGGTAGGAAATTGAAAAAATATTAGCATTTCGCCCCACAAGCACTTACTATAATAATAACCTAAAATTCGCGCGCGTCGTATCGCGTAATATTTACGATCGAGATTGATTTTATTTTTATAGCATTAACTCCTGGGATTTTGTTACAGTCAAAACAATAAATGATTGATAAAAATTTTATTTCTATAGCAACTGCGTGGTCTAATACAATATAAATGTGATTTTAAAAAATAAAAATAATAAAGTGCCCAATCCTCTTCATCCAGATCGTACGAACAGGACCCAATCACATTGCTGCATACATAGAGGATATTATGTTATACCCTCAAAACTTTATTCAATTTTAATGTTCAATTTTAATAAATCATTAACCGAAAAAAAATAAAATAAAAAAACGCATGTTGTTATAGAACATATAACCGAGCATATATGTTCTATAACAACATGCGTTTTTTTATTTTATTATTTTTTTATTGACGCATGGAAATAAAATGTTACCAACGTTGACTGCATTTCAAATGTCGATAGCGACAGCGAAATTGATACAAGTTCTTTCATTTTCTAAAAGACCTAAAATACACAAAATTAAACTGAAACTTTTTCCTCCCCTTCAAGTCATATCCGCGACCGACAGGGGCGGATCCAATCCGCGGCTCTGGGGGGGGGGGGGGGGGGGGGGGGGGGGCTATCACGCACCGTTAAATTTTGGGGTGGGAGGGGGTGCGACGAGTAACATGATTAACATGTAAACCTTAGCAACCTCATAATGATTCTGATTTTTTTTTTAGAGGGAGTTCTTGGCACCAAAAAAATATGGCAAAAATTTCAAAACAATCGGACGATCCAATTTTTTAAAATTAATTTCTTAGTTTAGGTCTCCATGGGAAAGCCCTATACTGAAAATTTAAAAAATTCATTTAAAAAAATTGAATCGTCCGATTGTTTTGAAATTTTGTCCACATTTTTTTGTTGCTAAGAACTCTCGTAAAAAAAATTCAGAATTATTATGAGGTTCCTAAGGTTTACATGTTAATCAAATGGGACTATCAACAATCGATTGTTCGTGTTATCTTACCCTTAAGGCTGTTTTCAATGCCAACTATATATTGATACTTTATGACGTCAATACTTTAACATGGCCAGATCGGGCATTTTTATTTGAATTAATTGAGTGTACGCACACACACACAAGATAGAACATTGCTATATTTTTTCCATCAGTGTATTTTTTAAGAGTACCTAGTCATTCCCCCCTCCCCCCCCCCCCTCCTCCCAAGTAAGGCTCAATGTTAAATGACGGATTCACTCTGATTCAAAAAGTTCTATCAACATAAATTTCTCTCCATGCAACTTTTGAAATTACCTAGTTATGCATTTATTTAGCTGCAATCAGAAGCACAAATCAGTACAAAATACGTCACTTCCGGAAATTTTTAGGGCTCAACTCTATAGCTTGTTCGACTGTGGCCATTATCAGGAGTGCATATAAGCTATACAGCAGGGGTGTCAAACTTGCGGCCAGCGAGATCGCTTTCAGTTGCCAGTCAACAAATCCAACAAAATATTGAAGTTTACGAATAAAAAAATCAATAAAAATAAAATTTATTTTGAATCACGTTTAACAATTTTCTTATCTGCCTGTAGTAGTCTGTACTATTCATACAGCTCAATACTTTAGCAGCAGGTAGGACGAGGGTAGTTACAAGGGAGGAAGTGGTGTTGCAAAGTAGTAACAATGTGCCGTGTGTATAACTGTCCTAAAGCATCAACATCATCAACATGAAATAACACAACTTCGACCTCCGTGCCTAATCCCCCCCCCCCCAAGGCCCGCAGGCAGTTGCAGGCAGTATCTCCTATGTAGCCCTCCACTAGAAATGAGTTTGACACTCCTGCTATACAGTGCATAAGGCAGTATTGGAATAACCACCAGTAATGGTTTTGTTTTATTGTAGCCTACTTTTTGGCTTCTTACAAGCGTTTGAGGTACTGCAAAAAAAAAAAAAATAAATAATAATAAATAATAATAATAATAAGTACTGGTACTTTTTATTAACAATATCCTATTTTACATCAAAATGACAACTCCATTGTCTTGACACCTCTTTACTAGTTAAAAAGAAATCGAAAATATAAAAAGGCATTCATTTTGGGTGAAAAACGCCCACTTTGTTTCAGCTGACCGTCCCTCGCACCTTTTATATTTTTTGTTAAAAAGCAAGTAAATCATGTCAAAAAGCTTAAAATTAGAAATTAAAAGCTGTTAAAATTATCAATCTAATAACTTTGTCAACTCAGAGTTCTAAATTTTATTTCTTATGTAATTTTGATAAAAAAACTTCTGTTTCAAAACAAAATCGATCAGAAATTTATAAAGTACGGAATTGGAACATGGATTTTTTTAAAATATGTCTCGAAAATCGGACTCTATCGTCCATTTCAATTCAACTGAAAATTGTAATCCAAAGCAGCTATCGAATAATCCAATCCTAGCTGCTTTTTTTTCCAAGCCAGATTAAACAAAAAGTTACTTTCTTCTCTGAAATACAATGGCATGGAAGTAAAATGAAAACAAAAACAAAAAAAATTGCTACGATTCCATCAATCATGTGTATAATTTGTTGAATTTTTGAGTGCCTTAAATATAACAGATTCTATATGTATAAAAAATTAAAATGTTTATATCCAATGTCTTAAGGGGATCTAAAATCCCCTACACACTGTATGTAGTTTTTCTATGTTAAGGTAAGTATACACAACTGAAATACACACAGTACGGAACAGAATTTTTTAAATAATTTATAAGTTCTTCAACAGCACACATATAATATCTTCATCTTTTGCCTTACTATGATATGAATCCTAGGTCTGTTCGTAAATACACAATCAGAAAATTATCAGTTTTTAGATGAACCTTATGTTCTCTGTACTGTACAGAAGTTTCATCTCACTCTCTGAATTGTTTGTGAATTTACGAACAGTCCTAATAAACATACATACACATGACGCTATATCCTTTACTGGGTAAGCCAGCAGTATTATTACCTTGACGGTTCATAAAAAGCCCTCCATAGCACTCGAATCTTACACACTCCACCTTTTTCAGATATATTAATGATGTCATGTCCTTTTTGCCTTCTCTACTCTATTACACAAAGGTATGCATATTATGCATAATAATATGTATAAATATATTATAATAATGTTTATGGTTGCATGATGCAGGCAACCATATTTATGTACATATATAATATACATTGTATATATTATATAATTCAGTACATATGCTTATATATGTATATATTCATATGATACTTTCAAGGAGTGGGAGTGAAAACTGCTCAGCGCAGACACTGTATGCATACAGTATGCATATTCATGCTGCATTCTAGTCCAGTAAGGCAATTAAAAAAAAATTAGTTTATAACAATAATCCATTTTTCTTCCCCTTACAATGCAAAAGACAGTCAAATTCTGCTCAGAATTCGTTCTTGAATTCCCGATCTTGGCCTCTGAAGCTTATAAACTTAATAAAAAGGGGGGACTCTGGCATATGCAAACAGGAGCTCTGCAGCAGGTTACAAATGCTGTGTATGCATATATCATACATTGAGGGCATTAACTAATCTAAGTAATGCAATATCTAAAGAAATGTTGCATCTTATTTTTCATTATAAGGCTACAGAGAAAATTTATAGCTACCCAAATTACTTAAACCAGCGGAAACAAACAAAAATGGTTGGTCTTTCAAGCAGTCGCCTCTCGTAGAAGCAACGGGTAGGGGCTTCTTATACGGACGCCGATTTTGTCCTCACTTTCTGAGAGCCGCAGCTTTTAGTTAAGGCATTCAACATATTATAATGCTTAGCCAAAACATAGAGGATGTAGAATTATACTTTACCTGATGATCTAATTACTATTTGAAAGCAAAATGTTATTTAAATGCAGATTTTTGCTATTCAACTGCGGCGACCATTTACAACAAACAAGCGCAATAAAAAGGCGGATTGACAACAGCGCTACTAGTGGTAAAATTAGAAAATATTACTAAAGCGCGCAAAATCATTGATTCAAAACATGTAGGCAATATTACAGAGCCTAGCTGATTATATATATATGACTGTATAATATATATACATATATATATATACGGGCCTTTCACCATACGTCACAAAACAATATGACGTCATAATTGTGTAGGCAAAACATTGTCAGCGGCATAGCAAATACGTGTTAAAGTTGGTCTCGAAATTAATTTCTCCTGACGATTCGTATCATTTCTCGTAGAAATTTCTTTCATAAATGGTGACAAGAAAAACCAATCCCAGCTAGCACGAACAGGCCGGGCCAGAGCTGGCCCTCTGGTGGCCGTCTTGGCGAGCTTCTGGCTATGGCCTACCAGAAGCGGGCCATTCATTGGCCGTCTTACTGTCAGCCGTAAATGGCTTGCCAGACCTGGGCCGGACTGGGGCTTCAAACCACAAGCCGTAACAGGGACTTAGAATATTTTCAATAACATATTCACATAATAAATAATAAGTAATTAACATATCGTTGTTACATAATTATTAACGTTTAAAAAATAAATGTAGCTAAAAACTTAGGTCGGAATAAAAATATTTTTGTTAAGTATTCCAAATGTAAAGTTTATAAACCTAAATTTACCATTCTCTTCTAAGAAAGGCAGTGTCCTAGCGGTAAGGACCTTCAGCTGCGGATCCAAAGGTGCCGAGTTCGATTCTCTCCCCATCCAAATTTTTAACATTTTTTTTTTGTTTTTTTGGGACCCAAATGCGTAGAAAATAATAAATAAACACAAAAAAAAGGGGGGGGGGAAGCAAATTTTACTGAAATAAAGGTGAAATGCAATGACCCTGGCCCGCCAAGCCTGGCCCAAGAACGGCAAAAACCTCTGGCCGTTTTAAGCCCAGCTTGCCATAAATTAAATGGCCCATGAATGGCTGACCAAGCGTCTGCCAATCTGGCATGCCAGAATCTGGCCAGGTCTTGGCCAGCTTCTGCGTGTTAGCTGGGATGCTAGTGAAAAAAAATATTTGGCGACCAAAACTGTTATGAGAAAAGAGGTGTTGTGAGTTATGTTAACACGCACAGCATGGGGTTTTTGAGTTTTCTGCCTACATCCCGAAGCTCTTCGGGCGGCTTCGGGCATCCCCGTGCTACCCAAAATGTAAACATGAAATTCCTGTATATATATATAGTTGTATCATGATATGACGTGCTTTTTTGGTGGCAATTAAAAGGCCACCGACACATACCATTTTAGATCCCTCTGGTATATATGTGATCACAATGCCGACTTGCATGGGTATATATATATATATATATATATATATATATATATATATATATATATATATATATATATATATATATATATATATATATATATATATATATCTTTTAATTGCCACCAAAAAAGCACATCATATATATGTCTGTATATATATAGAAGTTGGTGAAAGTTAATTAGGCCATCTTTCCAATGTACTTTCCAATGTTACCAAAGTCCATTGTACTTTAATTTGTAGCAAAAAACTCAATTCTAGCTGCCAAATTGATTATTAATACATATTAACAGCTTTTACTGCTCGATGGCAAAAAATTAAGAACAACAAAACAAGACCCCCTTAATTAATTGTTATTTCAAATAACGGTACGGAATTGACGGATTTCTTTGTTCACTTGCACTGGTTCACCTCAACATTAAAGCTGTTCATATATATGGTTAAATTAATTAACACTTTTTGGAGCTTAATGGAGTATCAACCTCAATTTTTTTTATTGCAGAAATGGATAGAGGATATATTATAAAAAGTTATGCTGCCCTGATTTTTTCCAGATTTTTTAGAGCCCGGGAAGTATTTTTAAAAAATTATTGAATGTCCTTTTTGTGGCACGCAGCGATAAGTCCTATCTTTTTCTTAAGGAGTGGCGTCTCGTGACGTCACAAAAAGAACATCCAATAATTTTTTAAAAATAGTTCCCGGGCCCTAAAAAATCTGAAAAAATCAGGGTAGCATAACTTTGCACCCTCTATCCATTTCTGCAATAAAAAAAAAATTGAGGTTGATACTATACATTAGTGTCATAAAACTATTTATAAGTCGGTTTGAGCAATTGCAATAAACGCTGTTTGCCATTATATAATTGTTTCGGCATCATGAATAAGATATATGTATATTATATATATATTAATAGATACATATTACATTAATTACATATTCATATATGTGTATAACATATGTGTATTATATATATGATATATATATATATATATTATAATCCATTCATTTTTTTTTTTTTTTTAATTTTTGGAAACACTCGGGAGTACTTCTGCTCGTGTCCGCTAGTGATGTACTTCGTTTTAAACTGGTTGCCAATGACTGCATGAGGACGTTAATAACATATATGACAAAAACCAAGTTGAATGTGACGGCCAGTGCGTATATATACCAGCATTAGAAAATGACAATATATTTACTGTAAATATATAAGTATTTAAATATATTAAGGGTAAGGTAACGCCACCAATGTTAAAAAAAATCCCTCTCACAAAAATTCTGAAAAAAATTTAAAATGTTCTCCTCTATACCCCCTATCAGTACCTAAAATATCAGGTATACAAATACGATCTAGTTTTTGAGTTATGAATTTTTGAAGTTGACTACTTTAACATGGAGAAATGAAATTCCCATGTTAAATTGGTCAACTTTAAAAATTCATAACTCAAAAACTAGATCGTATTTGTATACCTGATATTTTAGCTACTGATAGGGGGTGTAGAGGAGAACATTTTAAATTTTTTTCAGAATTTTTGTGAGAGGGATTTTTTTTAACATTGGTGGCGTTACCTTACCCTTAATATATTGCATCATGATTAATATGACTATAAAATAGGCTAGCTTTTATGTACAAATCAAACAACATGCTCATTAACATTATTTATTAAGAATAAATAATAGCATTATTTATCACCTACAAAGGCATTTTATGAACAGCAATCACTTGTACTTTGAATGCATTCAAAATTCACCTTTAATAGCTGTTAAATCTTTATTACACCAAAATATTTGGTATAAAGTATACTGTACACAATTTTCTTCCATTTTCAATACATGACACCACTATTTTACATTCAGCAATTAGAAGGTAAACAAATACATACATACAATGCTTTAAACAGTTTAAACTATATATATCATATATATAATATAACAAATGAAATTATGTTGCATTAATAACATAATTATTGTTGGAGATATATATGTTTTTGACCTTTTATAACTTTCATTAAATGGTATAGTTTTTTTCATATCATACAGTATGATTAATATATTTATATATTATTTGTTCATTATACAGTATGTTACATACATTATAAAAAAAAATGTACAGGTTAATTTTTATAGATCAGAATAAACTTGAACATGAAGTATTATTTGCAAAGAGGGTATATATATGTTAGCTTCCTAGCTATTATAAATATATTTCTTTTATCACAATCAAGTCAAGCTGATATTATTTTTGAAAATAATACTTTTTTTTTCTGTTAAAGGGACATGGGACAGTAAAATCATGAATGCATAAAAAGTTGATGTAAGATATATATGTCAATGCGAGAAATGGGTAAATTTCTGGTTTCGGACCATCCTCCGAATTTATAAAAATTAAATAAATACAGACAGCCGCAGGGCAATTGCACATGCAACATCGCACTGAGTATGGCTGGGCGGGAGGAGGGGGGAATGAGTTCCATGGAAAAGTGGCAGCTATGTTGCCTTTCGTGATTGCTGATGTCAGCAATTCACACTTAAATTTAGTTACTCGCTGGGCGTTTACCCTGAGGCACTCGCCACCGTGTGGCATGTATTCATACTCAGTTAGTGGGTAACTTTTAAATAAAAAATACTTATTTTTATGGTCCCCTGTCCTTTAAAGTAAAATTCAGAGCAGACTTATCCTTTATTTATACAGTATTTTAAACCCATTTAAATTTTAGTTTCAAGCCAAAAGGTGAATAAAAGTGTATAAAATAATTAAAGTAAATCCTTGGCTGCGACAAATATACAATTAAAACTGATGCTATCTCACTTATTGAGAGAATTGTGGTTGATCACTAGTTACCTAGCTACCACTGCAATACAAGATATAATGTGGTGAACAACAGCAGTTTGAAGAGAGGAAGGGAAAGGAGGGGGGGGGGAAGAAAACAGTTAGTTTTTGCTGCTTTTTAACTAAAACAAACACACAATTACTGCAATTAATACATATAATTGTATAACAAAATATATAATAATAAGAGAAATAAATTTCCAACATCATGTTTAAGTATATATGAATAATCTGATAATAATTGAGGAGATTTAGTTGTTTAATTAAGTACGTCAGTTGACTTCAAAGCTGAGCATGAATGCTTTTGTTTTAGTTGATAAATGCAAATACAGTACTGTATTATAAATTATAATATTCGTTTCAGTTTTTCTAAATCTTTATACTGTACTGTTGATAGGTTGATAATAAATACTGTATTCTAGGTACGTAATTAATACCATTGGTGTGTATCCATGGGGGGGGGGGGGGGGGCAAGGGTGCAAGGTACATGGTTGTCTATTGGGCATGTTACGGTTTGTTCTAAAAATATCATACATAAATAAACATGATATAATTAAAAAAGGAAAAGAATATTACTAAAAAAATTTATGCAAGTTGAGAGCATTTATTTATCTTTGGTTGACGTCACGTGACCCTCCCATTAGAATTGTATAGGAGGACAAAGGAAAAGGTTCGTGACGTACTCAAACCAAAGATAAATGGTACCGACTTTATATAAATTAAGGATCAAAGCAAATGATTAATTTGTGATAAACAAGTTTTACTGCAGTCTATTTTTTTAACTCCTTTCTACTAAATCATGTTCAGGTCCTCATTAAAATATTGTATTATTATATATTCAATGCACAGGTTTTTGCCACAAACAGATGCACACACATATATTATTATACATATTAATTATAGGTATAGATTCTTGTGTTAGATACCACTACACTGGTTAATTTAGGTGGGAATCATTTGATTTAACCCCCTTTAGATAAGAGTTATTGCAGTATATCGTCCCTCTTCCGCAATAATGAGCTATCTGCTCCACGATCTCGTTGCAATAATGAGCTGTCTGCTCTTTATTCAGGTGAGCACTATTTTGAGCCTTATTTTATACTGATTTATAGCTCAATATTGCGTTCATCTGAAATAGCAGACAGCTCATTATTGCGACGAGATCGTGGAGCAGATAGCTCATTATTGCGGACGAGGGACGATATATCAAACCATTTCATCTTAAAGAGCGCCACCAAAAAAAAAAAAAAGTTAGTATTTTTCAAATATTTTTTAGTGATCCTCCATATATGGAAAGGAAATCCAATCTATCTCACATATCACATAGGTTCTCAAGAGACAAATTCCCTCAATTTACTCCTAGATAATAACACGGATGGGTGGCATGAAAAAAATATTGCTGCATATGGGCTATATATTACTCAAGTTTTAACCAAATTACATTTATTTTATTATATTTTTTCTATCAAACTGATTACCTGCGAAAGGAGAAATCTCTAATGTTTAATTTTCATAACTAAGAATTTTCTCTATTTTATTAACAGGAAGAAAACACTTTATTTTAAGTATTTATTAATTGGTTACATGGCACTTTGGTTGAACCTCAAGTTATTATAGAAAAACACTGCATTTTTTTTATCCCACTTCATTAGATTAACGATTAACACAGTATTTTATAGGAGTATATCAAGTTTTTATTCAGGTTTCCCCCATGTTAATTAAACCACATGTCTGACTTTTTAATATGTATTATTTTTTTTTTTTTCCTTCTGGGGAACCTATGTGAGACTTTTTTTTTTCCGTTTTAATATGGAGGACCATTTTAATTAGTTTTAGAACATTTAAGTTAAGAATTCTACTCTTCCTTTGTTGATTTACTCTTTACAACTATACATTTGGTGCAAATGATTAAATTTCTTGATCAACCTTTATTAATGTTGAAGTTCAATTTCAATGGAGTATCGACTTCAAAATTTTTATTGTAGAAGTGGATAGAGGGTGCAAAGTTACGCTACTCTGATTTTTTTTTTCCCCCGATTTTTAGAGTTGGAGATGAACTATTGAAAGTACAGAGAGAATGACGCCTTTCTTAGTAAAAAGATAGCATCTAAAAGGGGCGTATGGGTTCAAACATAACCTCGATAGGCAAAACTTTTTAACAAAATACTTCCCAGTCTCTAAAAAATCTAAGTGGCATAACGTTGCACCATTTTTGCAATTAAAAATTGTGAGGTTGATACTCTATTGGGTTCTGCATTGAGTTTGTTTAGTTCTGCAACCTCTAAAATGGGGGAGGGGGGGGGGGAAGTGCAGTGACTATATACTCCAAGTATATAGTCATTGGGGGAAGTGTATACCTGAATTTTAACAATCATACTCTTTGGAGCGTTATCTCAAGTACATAAATTTCACAAAAAATGCAAATTTATTTCCAAACACGGGTACTGAAAATATTACAAGAATGGACAACCTTCAAAATTTTTTTTATATTGCATATTTGGATTGAGGATCCCAAGTTATGTATTGTGAACTCTTTTCAGATTTTTTTTTTTTTTTTTTTTAAACCTCAAACATCCTCAACATCTTTCACTCTGCTTACATGTTAAAGATTTGAATGACTATATGACGTCACAGCATTTTTCGGTATGATTTTAAGGCTGTTAGAGGGTTTACGAAAGAATCTAAAAAAATTGACAGTACATAACTCAATATGTCCTTTATCCAAATATGAAAAAAAAAAAAAAAAAAAGAAAAAAAAAGTTTTTGTCCATTGGTAAACAGATATAATTTGATCAGCAACAACAACAAGTGGTTATATTATTAAAGTACCTGTCCACCTTTATCACACAAGAAAATAAAAGGAACTTTGCAAAAGTGCTGACTTTAATTGGCATTGCTTTCACCTTTTTTTATATTGCAGGTTCACTACTTCACCACCCGCTTAATACTGAATTATAATATATGTGTTATAATGTGAGTGTGTGTGTATGCTAGGTATATATGGCAAGCCAATAGTGAATTGCTGTCCATTATCAGAAATTGCAATACAAGGATCTACTTACTATTTTTAAAAATCCATGTTTCTTACAACTGTAATAAACTAATATGTCTGCTCTTAAAAGTAATTGATTTGTCCAAGTTCAGAGGGAACATTTGAGTCTACTGTATATAATATATTCGTCGCCTCAGAATGCAAGTCGCGTAAGCACAAAAAAATTTTATGCAGTTTTGAACCTTATCTCTATATAACTTAAAGGTGAAAAAGTTCCATCAAAAATTTTTGCACTCACACGACTTGCATTCTGAGGCGACGATATATCGAAACAGTAGCCCTTCTTATATTTTTTAAAAAAAAAGTTGTTAATGATTTACTTATAATAAGTTAATATAAACCATATCTGAAATTGAAGAACGCTTTAAGAGCACCTATATTTTAACTTACACTTTAGTTAAAAAGGTCAAAAACACATATAATTATTAAAAATTATTTTTTTTTTCTCTAGGTTAATAGTTATTGTAATTAAATAAATGCAGGCCTTTATGGAAAGTGACATAAAAAATTATCATAATATTAAATGCAATTTAATAAAAGATACTTCATACAGTTATCAACTAATTAGTCAACCAGAATGTACATATTATATTATATATACAGTACATTCAAAACTATTATACTTAGTTTATTTTTACTCATTGAATTGATTACTCATGATTATCAAAATTAATATTAAGAATAATAATTTTCTCTCATTGGCTTTTAGAAATTGTGAAAAATCAGGAAATCAGGCCAAGAATAAACCAATTTATAGGGTGGAGGCCGGGGGTTGGGGGGAGGGATTGCACACATTTGCTATTTACAAGAATTAAGTGACACATTAATAATTTTATAACGACGAGTTGGTAAATGAGTTGATGTGAGAAAACCATGCACTCTTAATAAGTGAGTTTTCAAAACTTCCAGATCAATATAATACACACATAATGTCACAATGTACTCAATGATAAAATTCAATAAATGGCATAGTTTTATTAACAAAACAGAGAAACTTTATACTAAAAGCAACAAAGATATAGTAATTTTAAAATTGGATTATAAATAAAAGTAGGTTTAACTTAGCAGCTGAGTTAAATATAATTATAGTTACTTACTAAACTTTACTCTTGTAAGAGGGAACAGTAACAGTCACATTGTTTTAAAATGCAAAATGCAGTGTGATGTATCATTAACAATAATTTTTGCCATGTATTAAAAATACATTTCTAATATTCATTCAAAAAGGGCACTAGATGTAACTTTCTTATGTAACAATAAATAATACCTAATTGAAATGTTAGTGTCAATTTTTATCCTGGTTATTGGTCTTGGATACATATATGAACTTTTTTTTTTTATTATTATTGGAATGGCCTAAGCATAATTATATGCTTCCAGTTATAATGTTGGGTACATAAGGCAGAGGGAATCAAGTGTTCACGTTGCCTCAAATTTGGCATGTGAGCAATTTTCATTTTCTTTTTACTGTCTATTGTAGTCTAAAGGTGTGTTTAGTTATCGAGAGAGAGAGATTTTTAATTTTTTTATTAAAGAGAGAGCTTGCTTGGGTTATATGTCTTGACAGTTGACTTAAAACTGACACACAACAATACCTTTTAGACATTGTCAATACATTTGTTAGCATCAATGAAACACAAGGCATGCAAGTTCAATATATTGAAATACTTAATAATAATGATAAAATCTGATGAAATGTCATCCAGGAGTGAGCAGATAGTTGTACTTAACAAACAATACAAGCCTCCCACCTTTTTTACTTCTCTCTCTCCCTCTCTCTCTCTCCTTTTTTTTTTCTTCTTCTTCTACCTCTTTTAATTTTTATTAATTTTTAAATTTTAATCAGTTAGGGCTGCCCCACACAGAATCGAATGATTTCGCAGCGTATGATAAAAAAATAAGAACCTATGCGATCAGGTGCACACAGCGTTCTAAATTTTTATTATACATACCATACCATACGAAGGCAGTGTGCGACACCCCTAACAATTATTGAGAAAAGAAAGCAAAAAAAAAAATCAAACTAAGCAATATTACTTGAGAAAGAGAGAGAGAGAGAGAGAGAGAGAGAGAGAGAGAGAGAGAGAGAGAGAGAGAGAGAGAGAGAGAGAGAGAGAGAGAGAGAGAGAGAGAGAGAGAGAGAGAGAGAGAGGGGGGGGGGGGAATAAACTTGGTAGGTAGGTAGGTTGGTATTTTGGGGCAATTGACACATTTTGGTCATGTATGCCTCCCGGAATAAACTTGTATGATAGAGACTTATTGAGAAGGGAGAAACAATTGAAGCTTTCAGCTGTCATTGCCCAGCAAAAAATAAAGTTTAAGGATGAATCTCAGTAGGTTGATATCTCGCAATCGTACCGCCTGAATGCAACAAGACTTGCAGGGGACTTAGAACTCACCATCAATAGGTGGCATACAAATTTTGAAGTGAATCTGTCTTATCAGTTTTGTGAATACTGAGGTAGAAGTTTAACATTGGCCTTATGCACGAAAATCGGAAATGGAGCTGTTGTAAGAAAACTGCAAGGCTGAATTTGCTCAAACCATAAGCGATAAAGTTTTAGAACATTCTCAATTTTTTAAAATTTATTTCATTTGATTCGTTTGCAGGGAAATATTCTTTGACTCCGAAGTAACTGAGATTAATCGTTAAAACACTTTCATGCAACGACTCATCACTCCAATTTGTGAAAGAGGGTTGTTTAACTTGATCAGCTAGTTTTGCTAGCAAAATTGAATCACAATTAATACATTTGGCACACCACTCTCTAGCAATGGACAGCTGTTTTGGCTTTGTATAAGGTCCTCATGAACATGGTGAGGAGAGAGAGCGAGGTAGCAACTTGATAGCTCTCACATACATCGGGCTGGGAGTGCATCTCATCATTGTGATGTAACAATCCCGACTTTCTGAAATATTTTCAATAACTTTGGTTTGAAAAACATTGATGATGTTCGTTTTGCAGCAATGGTTGAATGCTATAGGAACAAATTTTGAACCTCACTACTAACATGAGACCAACTTTGAGGTGCAATCAAGGTTATTCATGAGGAAACCAAAGTGTATAAAACTTAAAAGGCTATAGAAAATCAATTTAAAATAACATTTTGACAAATTCTGCTTCGTAGTTATACAATTTTAATGTTCAATAACTCAAAAATGATAAATTTATGAAATTTTTGAAGTAAGGTTTCACGCAATAATTATTATTAAATTTCTATTATCTATTTTTTACATTATTCATTAAACGTTAAGAAAAGAATAGTTTATACAGAAAAAAAAGGAGTTGGGTCAGTTACATATAGTTTTATACAGTAGCATAGTGGAGAAGGCAGCCTACTCGTACTTCATACTGGCTTTTTAGAAAAGTCCACTAAAGAGCGAAAGAATTTAAGCAAATTTTAGAACAATAAGCAATGTTATTAGAAGCAATGTGTGGCTTAATATAACATTGAAGACATTTTACTACATTTTCTATTTAATGCAACTTTGCAGTGTTAGAGCACAGAAGAAAAGGCACAAAATTTGAGAACTTTCAACTGACCAAACATACAACTGACATAAAAATGGAAGTTTTAGAAATCATAGCAAACATGTTCTATATTAACTAAAAATTAAAGCTCAATACACCTGATTTACTTCATGTATACGACCTAATGTTTGAATGACTGGTCAATCAAACATTGCTGCACTGAACACAACTCTCAACATTATCTCAGTTTTCTCACTGCAGATACATAGTGATTAACATTGAAAGGAAGGTTCATATATATTCTCTTAACTAAAACTTGCTCTTTTCAAAGAGTTCAAAATTAATTTGATCAATTTACTGAATGACAATATTGCACTCATTTGGACACAGAGATTGCTATCTGCTCACCCCTAAATACAGTATCAGAAAAATACAGGAAACATAAATATAATTATATAAATAACGATAATAATAAATAAACATATTTAATAAATAAATAAATAAATAAATTTAACATGATAAAAGATATTGCACTTAAATGGCAAGAAAAATAAAAGTATTTTGTGGTTTTAAATGCAAAAGTTGCTAAAAATAAAAAAAAAAAAAAAAAAATAAAAAAAAAAAAGAAAGAAAGAAAGAAATGATTAGAAAAATTAATCACTACTTATTGCATTTTTCCTGCTTTCAGACTAGATTTTTCAGTAGTATTTACTTTCAAGTTGATACTTTGAAATCATTTGTGCCTTTTATCATGCAAGACAAGCTGTAGTATTTTACAACAACACTGCATGGTAAAGGGATTAGGCCAGAAATGTATACAATTTGTATGCAATCTACTGACAATTAATTCTTAAATAATATAAACCAGTTCAAATTAGACAGAAAAATATAAGTTATTTATGAAACACAATACTTGAATGTTGCATGTCAAAAGTTGCACTTGATTTCTATTAAAAACATTATTCCACACAAGTACACTTTAAAGGCCCTATGACCATTTCACAGTATTTAGTCCACAGCTAGTATTGTCTCAGTATGATACGGCTGCATAAAGAAAAATGTTCCAGCAGCAATAATATCAGAGATAATAGCCGATGAAAAGGCACCTGTGACGTCATTTGTACCCATTCTGCGGCGACGGTATAGGGAAGTCCCTGCAAAACATAGGTTCACTCTAGCTGCAACCACGGACTTTATTTTAATTCTGGAATGTTGAGATTTTACTAGGGCAGTCTTGATAGTATTTGTCAAATATCCTGAAAGAATTTTGTTGTTGACATTCACACAGACTGACTTATTGTAGTAGCAAGAAGAGAAAAATGTAGCATAGGAAAACAATGTTAAATTTTTAGCTTATCTTGCTACTGCAATAATTCAGTCTGTGTAAATGTCAACAACAAAATTCTTTCAGGATATTTGACAAATACTATCAAGAATCCCCTGGTAAAATTTCAACATTCCAGAAGTAAAATTATGTCAGTGGTTGCAGCTAGAGTGAGCCTATCTTTTGCAGGGATTTCCCTATACCGTCGCCGCAGAATGAGTACAAATGATGTCACAGGTGCCTTTTCATCGGCTATTATCTCTGATATTATTGCTGCTGGAACATTTTTCTTTATGCAGCCGTATCATACTGAGGCAATACTAACTGTGGACTTAATACTGTCAAATGGTCATAGGGCCTTTAATTCTTCTCAGTTAAAGTTATTTTAATTATAATAATGCAATTTTTTTTTTAATCACAACATTGCCAAAATTAAATTTTAGCAAGTTTGGGGGTCTTCTCAATTAGGGCTTCTAATAACTGATAGTCTGTTAGAACACCTTTTTACCCAATTTTAACAATACTGACTGTGCACGCCAAAAAAGACCCAATTAAGCTAGACATATACATAGCCGAACAGCTAGGACTTTATTTTAATGGTGTGTGTATAATGAATGCGTGGCAATATATAATTCATATATATATATATATATATATATATATATATATATATATATATATAATATATAATTCAAATTTTACTTTGTAATATTCTTTCACAGAGCAGATATTGCTTGAAAATCTCACTTGCATTATAAGAAGTCCCTTGCATCAAGTATAGGTAATAATCTAATAATTCAGTTGGTATTACATTCATACAGTTTAATGTCATACTGGAATAATGGTAGGCAAGTAGTGCACATCAGATGTTTAGATTTATATTATTTAGCACAACAATATCCACCTAGCTTAGATAAACAGCTTGTATTTTGCCACTTTAAAAACAAGCACAAATTTTGCAACACAACATAGCTTAAAGGTTTCATCATCTTATTAATATTTAAATTATAAATAATTTATTTCGCACAGCAAGCTATAAATCACTTTTTGTTTGACTTTTTAAGATCAAGTAATCTCAAGAAAATGTTCACTGCAGTTTCACTGATGCCAATAGCAAAAATGCAAAGACAAGACACAAATGTTAATAACAATAACAAATTAGTTTTTTTACATTTTTCACAGTATTGTAACTTTTCTTAACCTTCATGTTTTTATTTTATTTTTTTAATTTTTTCACTTTTTTTTATTTGTTATTTTTTTTTTTTTTTTTAAATTGCATACAACATTTGTATTGGTAGACAAATCAATAAAATCTTAAAAATAAGTAACACATTAAATAAAAATACAGCAGCTGTATCAGTATTTACAGAAAGTGCTGAATCTATTTTTGTCATCAATGAGTTTATTAAGGGTAAGGTAACACGAATCAGCTGATTTTGTAGTCCCATTTGGTTAACATTTAAACCTTAGCAAATTCACAAAAATTATGAAAAAAATTTAGAGACAGATTTTAATACCTAAAAGCCATAGAAAAAATTTTCAAGACAATTATTCGATCCAATTTTTTTATTTTTATTATTATTTTAATTTTCAGCATAGGGCTTTCCCATGGAGAGAAAAACTAAAGACTTAATAAATAATAATAAAAAAAAAAGAAAAAAATGGCTCAAATAATTGCCTTGAAATTTTTTCTATGGCATTTAGGTACTAAAATCTGTTTTTTTTTTTTTTTTTATTTATTTACAGAATTTTTGTGAATTTGCTAAGATTTAAATGTTAATCAAATGAGACTACAAAATCAGCTGATTCGTGTTACCTTACCCTTAAAATTCCTGTGATTCCTTATTTGTAACTTAATTTTTGTGGTTTCTCGTAGTGTTAATACTCAATTACATGAAATATAGTTCTGCATATAATAATATTTTAGTAGTTCAATTAAAATGTGTAAGCAAAAATGCTTTGCACGTATGCAACAATATTCAATTCATTAAATATAAATGCAAATTCTCAAGGAACTCTTTGGGCTAGCAAATTATCTGACAGGTTACCTAGAAAGTGAAGACAAATGCAATTTATAGTAAATAGTCTTACTAAAGCAGCAAATTTTCTTAAAAATTAAAATTAACTGTAACAAAAGAATATTTATCTGTCAGATTTGCACTGCAGCCACCTATTCAATTAAGTCAATTTTACTGACGAAAAGTGTATAGCTAGTAATTACATATGCACATTTTATATCAGTATTCTTGAACATGCACAGTTTATAGCACAGGTTTCACAAGAGCTCTAGAAATGTGAGTATCAGTCAGGGTGGCATGCTAGCCAGCTGTGTGGCTGGTGGTGCAGTCAGGTGGAGAGAATGGTGCAGGGGCGCAGGGGCAAGTCAAGTCCACGCACACAACCTACATCTTCATCCTGTGCAAGGCAAACAAATAACAATGATGGGAATTACAAATATTGCCTCTATCTTGAAGCAGCAAAATTCTATGTTCTTTCTTGGACATACCATTTAATTAATTTTTATTATTTGGTAACCAACACATACATACTGTAACAGGTACATATGTGACTTTTTTAAATTATTTTTTTGAAGTGTAATACTGTCAAAATTTTAAACATAGTAACAACAGTTAGTAGCATATAATAAAGTTTTAACTCTGGCCAAACCAGGAAGACTAAAAATATATTATTTAACGGAAACAATAATTAAAAGTAAACATTTTGTTGGCTGGCCTGCCTCTTGTCATTTTTTTTTTTTTTTTGCAATCAAATATCTATGGTAACCACTAAGCAGTTTGTCTAAAAAATTGATTTGTTTGACTATTTATGTGTACTGAATAAATAATAAAAGAAACTATTAAATACAATTTACTAAAAAAAAAAAATTATGCCAATATGGACGCTATAAAAAAGGCACATTTTTTCAGCTTTAAAAAATAGTAATAGTCAATATTAAACACAGAAATAAAAATTAACACAAGTTAAATGCAAGAAATTTAGAAACAATAATTGAATAATTGTAAGTAATAATAATAATAACAACAGCAACAGTAATAGAGGCTTCAAGTCAAGCTGATTTTTAATCCCACTATCTTATCTAAATCTTTGTACCGATTGGAGCGTTAAAAGTCCTTGTTGTTTACATCATATCGGCAACGATGTGAATTGAATTTGGGAGTGAAGGTCAGTCGGTGTGTTTCTTCTGATCACTCATACCTTGATGCCAAATGTCTTTTATGACGAAACCCATAAGGCCTATGTATAGACAACTTTAATATCGGTACAAACAATACAAAATTGCTGTTTTTTCAAGCAAGCAGAAAGCAAGGTTTTAAAAAGTAAAAACTTGAAAACTTGATGATTCCAAGACGTCTAATGGGGGTAAAAGGGTAAAGGGGAAGGGCATGGGGAGGGGGGGGGGGGGGGGCTTTAATAATTATTGATATTTAAAAAAAAAAAAAAAAAAGAATTAAACATGGTGGGTTATGGGGGGAAAAAGGCCAGGGAACACTTGAAGACTCTATAATGCTAACAGCGAATGAAATTACTTCAACCGTATGACAACAAGACAGAAATTGTTACCTAAGCAATAGTCCAAGCATTGATTAATAACATTTAACATTGATATTTAACTGCATCAAACTCTAGGTTAAAATCACTTTTAGTAGAGGCTGACAATGGGGATGATTACAGTAGTAATTGTATGACAATTGGCCAACTTACAAATCTGCATCCAAACAAGTTAACCTGTACCCTAGCCAGTCAAACTGCCCCCAATTGATTGCATTACTTTGATTCTTACTGCAGCAGTTAATGCATATTAACACATTTTGCAGTTGTTTTTTACGTTAGGCAGTGTGCTAGGCTAGAATACAGAACAAAATTTGATGTAAAAAGCATCACAATATCATTTAATAAGTTTAGTATCCATGTAAGCTTGAACAATCTCTGACAGGCCATAATAATTTATAACTTTGAGAGGAAATCACAAATAATTTACAAAATTTGTTATTGATTGGGTGCCAGAGCAAAACACAAACAATAATAATTTATTTTAATTTGTTCCTTAACCTGAAATGTTTTGTGTTGAAAAATACCAGGGGGACAAAATAAAAATAAATTCACACATATAAATAGGCTTAAAATGTTCTTATTTGTTTATATTAAAGACACACACACACAAACATTCACACACACACACCACACATACACACACAATTATTATTCTCTTTTGTAGCTTTATCACATAGTTGATAACCGTAACGAAGAATGTCCCCATCGAGCAAATTCTAGGCTCGGGAATTGTGTCAGTAGTTACCACAGTTACATAGCACAAGCAACCAAGCACTGGATTGCATAAAAATGTTTAAACTATTTAAGCTTAATTTTTTGACCAGTGAAGAGTTAATACAGTATTAAGCTACACTCAATTAAGAAATATGCAGCCAGGATTTAGCAGCAGAGCGTTACACACTGTAAGTAAATGGTTTTACCATATCCACTGAGGTAAGCAAGACATGACACCAATGACAGGTTTGTTTTAACAAAGAACAGTGAATTGTTGACCAAGACCAAGTAACTTTAGCAGGACCACCATACATTAACAGCACTGCACTTTACCCTGTTACTAGCAACTAGATGTTAATGAGATATTTCTTAAATGAGAATCCTTCAAAACGTTGTTACAGAATAGCCAAAATGAAACTGTCCGGTGGTAATGTGAAAAAATTACTTGGCTATAAAATATTAGAGTGAAAAAAATATTATTGAATCATTTTCATATTATTTTTATTACTTATTATTATTCTTATTCTTATTATTATATTATTGTTTTAAGTTTTAAAATATAACTACTGATACAATTACCTAAATTTTTAGATGGCTTATATATTAACACAATTATACATTATTTTTTTAGTGGGCTCATAAAAAACTAATAAACTTTAAAAGTCCAAATTAAGTAATTTTTTCCCCCTTCCAGCCACAAAAATTCATTTAACAGATGCATTTTCAGGTAGGGTAAAAGAAAAGAATCAGAAGGATGCAGAGAGTACAAAGTAAATCCACATTATCTTTTGCTGTAGCACAGAGAAAGTCTGAGAGTAGCAGAAGAAAAGAGCTCCGAGGTTTTTCGTTTACAGTATGCAAGCGGAAAACACACCCAGCATCCGTCAGCCTATGTCTTCTGTAGTTGCCCCACCCCTGCTGTTGTAGATTGCAGCTCGGTAACTGTACCTATTGGTTGGGCTGGCTCGCACGGCAGGCCTGTCTGGGATGGGAGGGGGCACAATGGAGCCACCTACACCCTCAGAGAGTCCCTCCGAGCGCTCGTCCAGCTCGCCAATTGCTGTCTCAACCAGCGAGGGTTCCAGCTCCGGAAACTGGGCCATCCTTGAGCGAAGAAGGTATGCATATGTCTTGTACCGCTTCAGCTGCACACACACACAAAACACTGCTTTAAAAAACTTGACAATCCAATGCTGACACAACTTCTGTTCTCTCCATAATTCAAAAGAACATCAGATTTAACTGTGGTAGCATTATATGTATTTTATTCATATCATAATTTACAAGTACTAGTACTATATTTCATAGGCTGTGATTTGTAACCTGGAAGTGAAGGTTGTGTCACCACATGTGAAGTGGTCCGTAAAAAGGAGGGGTATGGAAATGAGTACGTTATTATAAATAACAGGCAATGCTCTGGAAATTTGGGGCAGCTGATTTCAAATTTTGGATATGAAGGTTGAGAGACAAATCTCCCATCCAGCCTATCCTCCACATCGATGGACAGGGAAAGGAGGGATCCGTAATCAGTTTGCAACTTCTGCAAGTAAGTTTTACTTTTGTTGGATGAAAGCTGGTCCGCATCCTCAAAAAGTTCACAATCTTCACTTCCAGGCAACGGACAATAGCCAATGTTTCCTGCCATACCATCGCAGCTTAATTTTGAAATTTTACATGCAGGGTTATAAAGAAAGAAGGGATTTTACAGGAAACTTACAAAGTTACATTGAAGTCTAAAGTCAAATCTTAGGAAAAAGAATCTACGAATCTATACATAAACATTTTTCTATGACCTCTCAAAATATAGCTACTTTCGAGAATATGTGTTTTTATAGATTGCTTGTATTCTTTTCTTCATTAATTAATGAAGCTTCATTTTGAAAGAATAAACAAACACAAAACTCAACACTCAATTTCATATACATGTATTATTAAACTTTAATATCTAATTTAATATGTACACTTTTTGTGTTTAATAAACAAATATTTATTAAACGTTAAGAGAGCATGAGATCCAAATTATGAAAATTAGGCATGGGCATGACCTTAGGTAAAATCACGCATTTAAAATTAAATTATGAATGATATGGCCTAACTTTATGTTTACAGTCTAGAACCATATTCTTCTTCTTCTAAATATATTAACCATATTAGAACCATATTAAAATTATGAAGAGCATACCTCAAAGTGCAGGAAAGCATCTTTTTCCTTATAGTTTTGCACGTTAAGAGACTTGGCTGCACGCTCAGGAGGGTGCCGCCGATGCTCATCTAGCTCTGCCTCTAGTCTCGCCACTCGCTCCTCATGGTCTCGCAACTGCTCCCTCTGCACAAAAGAAAATGTGAGACTTGATTTAAGTTATTCTAGTAATTAATTTGTTAAGACAAATAAATTATTGAAAGAAAAGGATAGGAATATTCAGCTGTAAAATATTCAACAATTTCCCACTCAAATACAGTACTACCCCTCCAGCCTCTTCCCTCCCTTCAACCCTTCCCCTCCTTTCCCTTCAATCAGCAAGCCAACAACCCAGTTTGAATCAGTCAATCTCTACCTCCAACTGATGAAGCATATAGACGATGCAAAACGTCTTGAAAAAATGTAAATAATTTAGTGCTAACCTGTGACCACAAGATTTTCTCCTACTCTTACTTTTTCTATCGGTAAGGCCTTGCTGGTTATTCCTATCCTTTTCTTTCAATAATTTATATCAACCTTAATGGTTTATTTTCCTTAAATTAAATTGAATATTTGTGTAAAACAAGCAAGAATAAAGAACAATTAAACTAAAAAAAAAAACAAGATTAATTAAACCCTCTTGCCTCTTGTAGCAGTAGCTTACCAAATTGAGCTTGGTGTGACTGCAGGGCAGCAGAGGGCGCTGAAATTTGCGCTGAGAACCAACACCACTGGCCAGCGGCTGTGCAGAGAAGCTTGCAGCAACAAAATTGATGGTGTCTATCCACGACTGCAGCTCTTTGGAGTCACTGCAAAGAGCACATTTGTTAGCTACCGATATTATGTTTATTAAACGGGTACAGTGGTATTATATGTTAATGTTTTATGTGTTTCACCAAACCAATTCAGAGTGAAGTAAATTCTTGTAATTGAAATTTTGATTTTCCTAATTTTCCTAAGAAACCTATGATCCTACTTATTAGTGATAAAAATCCAACAAAGATAATTACAATCTATAGCAGAAGACGCTATAGCAAAAGTCAGTAGCTAGTCAGCTCTCACCTTGTTTGGAAGAGGTACTCTGCCTGGTCGGCAGTCTGCAATCGAAAAACATGCTGCTTCTTGCTGTAGTCTGCAGCTTTGGTGGCCAGACCATGGTGCACTCGCACAGCATTGTGCAGGTTGTCGTACATTTGGCTCTTGCGAAACCCATGCTCATCTTTGTGCAAGTACAGCACTAAGTCTCTTAGAGTGCAGTAGAACATTTTCCAGCCACGCTTGCCAAATGGAGCTAAAATCAGTCAAATAATGTACTGAATGGTTCACTGGGTGTTTTAAACATTTTTAAAAATTAAGTGGGATAGCGCATGGGTACTGCACCAAAAGCTCTGTTCTACTCTTTAGGACTAACTCTGTGCATGCTAAATAAAATAGTTCAATGGAGTTAAAATTACCTGCTCAACTTGATAATTCAAATTTGAAAATGAATTGAATTAAAATTACACAATTGACTGCAGTTCAGTTTAAAGTTAACTGCAGTTAAATCTACACACCTGCACTAATAACATGGGTTACACTGCAGTTACCTTTAAACTAGGTCTGCAATCAGGGTTGAGAGTAATTTCACTTAGACCTACAACAATTGTGAAGGTCATACGTTTTTGTTTGCCAATGGCTAAACTTACAACATTGTTCACAATAGAGGCTTCAAGCGTTCCCCGGCGGGAAAATTTTCTCCATAAGCCACCATGTTACAAAATTTGAATTTTTTCTCAGTAACTATTAAGGTAGAGATAACGCCGAACAGCTGATCGACGTAATGCCCTTTGATTAACATGTAAACCTTAGCAAATTGACAAAAATTCTGAAATTTTTTTGAG
Organism: Siphlonurus alternatus; assembly: GCA_949825025.1. Taxonomy (NCBI): domain Eukaryota; kingdom Metazoa; phylum Arthropoda; class Insecta; order Ephemeroptera; family Siphlonuridae; genus Siphlonurus; species Siphlonurus alternatus. Next base: position 12,882,610 of record OX463788.1, read on the forward strand.
AGGCAGATATTAGTGCCTAAAAGCCATAGAAAAAATTTCAAAACGATTTAACGAGCCGATTTGTTTTAATTAATTTTTTTAATTTTCAGCATAGGGCTTTCCCATGGAGAGCCAAACTAAAAAATTAATTTAAAAAAATCGGCTCGTTAAATGTTTTTGAAACTTTTGCTATGGCTTTTAGGCACTAATATCTGCCTCTCAGATATTAGTGCCTTCAGAATTTTTGTCAATTTGCTAAGGTTTACATGTTAATCAAAAGGGATTACGTCGAACAGCTGTTCAACGTTATTTCTACCTTAAGAACACCGCAAAATCAGCTGACTTGAAGCCTCTATGCTCTCTGAGTCTCCTAATAACCAGTGTGCACTCCAGACACCCAATACCGTTTGGGGGGGAAAAAAATAAAAAATCTCATGATAGCAGCACTAACAAGTAAGTTTAAGGGTAAGGTAACGCCACCAATGTTAAAAAAAATCCCTCTCACAAAAATTCTGAAAAAAATTTAAAATGTTCTCCTCTATACCCCCTATCAGTACCTAAAATATCAGGTATACAAATACGATCTAGTTTTTGAGCTATAAATTTTTAAAGTTGACTACTTTAACATGGAGAAATGAAACTCCCATGTTAAATTGGTCAACTTTAAAAATTCATAACTCAAAAACTAGATCGTATTTGTATACCTGATATTTTAGCTACTGATAGGGGGTGTAGAGGAGAACATTTTAAATTTTTTTCAGAATTTTTGTGAGAGGGATTTTTTTTAACATTGGTGGCGTTACCTTACCCTTAAGTCTAACACTATAGTATACTGTAGTTTGGAGGTTAAGTTGGTGCCGACTGTTTTGATGATGGTTTTCTGTGGTGTTCTATTGTCTCAATCAGAGGAACACTAAGGCAGTACCCAACACAAGGCCACAGCCTCCTCCTTTACAACAATATTTGTAACCTCGTACTTAGTCCTCCACTCCCCTCATCATAAGGGTAGTCAAGCACCCTAGTACCTTTAGGTATATGGGCTCCGTCTTTTCCTGATTGAACTGCCTCTGTCTACAGTTCTAATCCTGATAGATAAGATAGAATACAAATAAAAAAAAATAAAATAAAATGAAAAGACAAATATCAGATTATTTGATACCCCTCCACTTCTTTACTTAATTCCTACCAATTGTTAATAAGTACAGTAGAAATTTATTTAGGATCAAATGTCTTTGGTAAAGTCACATTCCATGCATACAGGGTGCCCCATTACTCCCTTTACACATTGAAGAGGCCTTAGAAATGGCAATATTGATGGTACCAATCCCAAAATTTAATTAGGGTAACTGAAGAACCAACTTAAAGCATGGCTTAAGAAAATTAAAAAAAAAACTACACTTGTTAATAATATTACTGTAATATGTTAAGGGGCAGAACTGAAATTTTAAAATCAACTTATATCAACATTTTCTCAAATTTAAACAGGATATATATGTTAGCACCCAAAGCCGAATTCGGACAATGTCCAAAAAATGTGACCAAACCTAGTTGCGGTTTTTGCATTTTGACCAAAACCCGAAATGAACAAATATTTCGGCTTTTGGTCATTTAAATTTGACCACAACTAGTTCTGGTCAAATCATAAAAACCAAAACCCGTTGAGAGAGAGCTCGTCGGCTTTTGGTCAAACAAAATTAACCACATCTAGTTGTGGTTAAATCAGAAAAGCCAAAACCCGATGTGAGCCTTATTTCGGCTTTTGGTCACTTTTTCACATGTTTAACCAAAACTAGGTTTGGCCATTTCAATATACGACTAAAGAATATTCGTGTTTTATTCAATAACAACACTTTAATTTTTATCAAAGCTTACTTTATGTTTTGCCAACGTTTATCATAATCCAATAACCGCTATATAACAGTGACAAAATAATGAGATGTAAAAAATATTAATTATAAAATTAATAAAATAAGTACATACCTTAAAAAGTTTCTAACCGTATAATATTTTACAAAGTCTTCTTTCTGCTCGTTGTTAGTAAACAAAGTATTGTTGTGTAATGTCTGTTGCGTGAAAGGAAAAACATGGGACGGTTGTTGATTTACATGTTAATTTATGGAAAATGACCGTTAATTATGAAGTTAAAACGGTTAACTAGCGCCAACAATAACATTACGTTCTCTGCTCTGGTGGCAAAATCAAACACTTATACGTCGTCCCGTGTTTAACAATGAAAAAGGCTGCATGCGACAGACATTATAAACCATTGCGAGTAGAATACTTTGTATAATTATATTAGAGCTGCATCTCTACCAAATTATTGAACCACACACCATATTTCAAGGTACACATCAGAGTCTACTCAGTAATGTCCTTATCATTATACTGTATCATAGAAAGGAAATGGAATAACCTTTGTAATGTGTAATGTTTATTTCTCAGAATTGTGTCACCAAAACCATTGTCAAAAATAATAATTGAAGGAGTTTAACTCAGTATAATAATATATTATACTTTCAAATGCGGTGTTTAGTTCCTTATTAATATGGTTTTATTGAAGTGAGAAGCTCTGAAACTGTGTATAAGTATTATTGAATAATAATTAAAAATTATGAATTATGAAGCAATGTGATAAAAATAGATAGAAACCACATATATGATAGAAAAAGATTTGTTGGGAAGGGAGATAGTTCGAGCTATTTTTTTTTAATTTTAATTTTTTAATTTTAATTTTAATTTTAATTTTTTTTTTTTTTAATTTTTTTAATTTTAAAAAAATTAAAAAAAAATAAATATCGCTTAGTTCGATTTTTTTCAAATAATTAAATGTGATAAAAATGCTGAACTATAATAATAATATTAATAATGAAATGTTTTACAATTGGAAACTTTTAAAGGTTTGTACATTTTGTTTATTTTATAATTATAATATTTTTTTTTAACATCTTATTAAAAACTATTATTTTATTATGATACACATTTTGGCATAAAATAAAGCAAGCTTTGAAATAAATTAAGTGTTGATTGTTATATTGAATAAAGCACGTACGAATATTCTTTCATCGCATTAATGAAATGACCAAACCTAGTTTTGGTTCAACATGTGAAAGTGACCAAAAGCCGAAATAAAGCTCACATCGGGTTTTGGTTTCTCTGATTTGACCACAACTAGATGTGGTTAATTTTGTTTGACCAAAAGTCGACGGGTTTTGGTTTTTATGATTTGACCAGAACTAGTTGTGATCAAATTTAAATGACCAAAAGCCGAAATATTTGTTCATTTCGGGTATTGGTCAAAATGCAAAAACCACAACTAGGTTTGATCACTTTTTTTGGACAATGTCCGAATTCGGTTTTGGGCGGAAACATATATATTATATATATTTTTTTTTTCTTTGAATTTTGATATTTGTAACTGGAGGAAAAATTCATGTAATAATTTATATGCATTTTTGTGCATTCTACAGCCTAGCCATGTTAAACAAATTTTTATCACTTTACAATTTCATTTTAACATGGATTTCCCTATGTAGTATGTTGATTTGAAATTTTCAGTTCCACCCTCTTTAACATTTTAACAAGGATATTTCTTCAAATTTCCTAAAGCCAACCTTCAAGTTCGTTTAGTTGTTCTTCAGCTACCCTGAGCTAAATTTTGGGGTGGTTCCTTATAATATTGCCATTTCTAAGACGTCTTAAACATGTAAAGGGAGTTATGGATACCTGAAATATTTATATATTGAGGATGCCATGGCAAAAATGACTAACAGGATTTGACTCAAACCCAAGTTGGTCGTTTTATACCTAGAAATTAATATGCAAAAATTATTTAACACAGTTTACGTGATGTCCTGCTCATTTTTTCTGCACCATCATCTCTCTCTACATATATACAGTATATGCAGTATCAAGTAAAAACTCATTATTACGCAACTTGTTAGGTAAAACTCGATTTTGAGTAAAGGAGATAGCGGTCGCATCAAAAATAATTAGTATTGGTGGTATAGGAAAAACTTGATATAAGATAATGTTCTATATAAGGTAAACCTAATTTTCTGGGTCCCTTGACAATACATAGGTTTTTACTGCATACATTTATTCCTCACAATATAAAAACATTGATTGATTAGCACTTTTTTCACACTAGATTTTAAATGAAGAAAGTGAAGTACAGAAATTAATTAATAATGTTTCTAGGAGAATATAATATACTGTATAGCAGCAGCAAATTGGGGGGAAGGAGAAAGAGAGAGAGAGTCAGAGACAGATAAGTGCTCCTGCTTACTTTTTTTGCCATTTGGGTCTACACAGCTTTTGCGCATCACATATCCCTTCTTGTACTCGACCGCTTCAGCAGCATTGGGCACATCAAGAAAGATGTTACCTCCCATGCCCGAGGTGTCTGGGGGCTTGCACTGAAGCTGCGCCGCTGTGGCTTCATCGCCCTCGTCGTCACTAAACACAATTATTCAATCGGTCAAAGCACTTTCAAATTGAAATAGACATTACTGTGAATTTGACATGATAAAGATTAGCCACAACATATAAGACATATGTTAGACCTGTGCTAGAATACGGTACTGAACCTTTTATCACTGCAACAAAATCAACAACAGCAGTAGTAGATAAAGTGCAAAACCAGGCCCTCAGAATAATTAATGGGGCAGTGAGATCAACTCCTATTACATCTATGGAGATTAATGCTAACATAGAACCACTACAAGCCAGAAGAGATAAAGCAGCTATGAAATTACATGAGAAATTAATAAGATTAGAAGATCAGGACTGGAACCAATATCAATTAAGCTCAATGAAAACACAGGAAACCTTTACAGAAAAAACTAACAAACTGAAAAAAGAATACCTCAATCCGGAAATTTTACAAAGAAAAAGAGAAATGATAGCGGAAAATTATCTTAGTGTGACGACGGTGAACGTCCATCATTGCATTACAATAGAAGGCATAAATAGTAAAAAAACTCTCCTAGAAGAAGAACTCAGACAACTTGCAAATAAAGAAATACACCGGAAGTATCCTCTTCCAAGCTGGCTTCATATTTACACAGATGGGTCTGCAACCCCCGGAGTAGGCAACGCAGGGGCCGGTGTGTATTGCAAGTTATTTCAAGAGTCTGCCCCAACAAGCAAGTATGGCAGCAACTTTGACGGAGAAGTCCAAGCAATAAAAATAGCCCTACTGAAAACCAATAATCAAAACAAATACGGTAAAATAGTCATACTCTCAGATTCAACAGCAGCAATACAAGCAATAGCCTCCTCAAATTCTCAAGACCATAGAGTAAATGAATGTAAAAAACTTATACAAGAACACCAAGACAATAACATAGAAATAGTCTTACAGTGGATACCAGCTCATTGTAATATTCATGGCAATGAGCAAGCAGACTACTTGGCCAAGATGGGCAGCAAGATGACACAGCCAACAACAAGCATCTCCATTCATTCAATTCAAGCTCATATTAATAGTGCAGTGAAACAAAAAGTTGACTCAGATTGGAAAGAACAAGCAAGTATTAAAGCATGGGGAGATCTCATATTTAAATCAGCCAAAACTCACACTTATAATAGACTCACAGACACTGCTAAATTCAGACTAGATACTGGCCATGACTATCTTGGATGCTATCAGAAGAAATTCAAAATCCAAGATAGTGACATTTGTAAATTGTGTAAAAAAGAACCTCAAGACAGAGGGCATCTATTTAGATGCTCAGCATTAACTGCGGAACTTGACTCGTTGCCTGGCAACATGAAGAAAGAAGAGAAGGAAGCCCTTCTCTATTGGCTTACTAGAAGTAAAATGGCTTAAACGCCAAAGCGTGGGCATAAGAAAAGAAGAAGAGACATGATAAAGATAAAATTAGTAGAGAACCTAGTGATAAAAGGAGGCTAATTATATAAATTTACATACATACATTACATGCATAACATGACGCCATATCCCTTTTCGGGGTAAGACAGCAGCATTATTCCCTCGGCCGTCTACAAATTGCCCTCTACAGCACTCGATTCTTGCATACTCCACTTGCTTCAGAAATACTCATAACACTCTTTTGCCTTTTACACTCTCTATTACACTGCATACTTTTAACACTCCTGCTCTTCAAACATTCTGCAATCACATCTAACCAAACTTTTTTGGTCTACCTAATCCTTTCATTCCTTGTACACTACCTTTAAATACCTGTTTTGCAATTCGTTCATCACCCATTCTCTCAACATGTCCAAACCAATGTAGCGTCCTACGTTTATACTTGTCAAGTACGCTTTCTTTCACTCCACATAAATTTAACATTATAAAATCAAGTAAATGCTCTGCTCTGACAGCATAAACTTACTCAATTGACAACCCAGAAGTATTTGCCAACACACCTTCAGACAAGTATAAAGTATAAAGTGATTTTTTTTTTTAATTCCAATGTTATAGGTAAGGTATTGATTTAGTATTCTTTAAAAACCAAAATCTCAAGTCACAAGCCATCTATTGGTCCTTTATGTCTTTAATATTGCAGTTTGTTTTTTATTAAACAAATAGTACATTCAGAGGAACCAGAGAAAGTAAAATAGAGCCAAAACACGCGGTTTTATGGCACCAGTCTACAGGAAGCTTACTCATTAAAATAAATTTTACCTGAACAAATTTTGATGAAATGGCAATGCATCAAATGTACAATATTTCAAACCTGCACCTTGCATGTGCAGACTTGCCACATTGCAAATTCCAATACATTGCCATAACAAAAATTAATGATGATAGAAATAATATGATAGATTTTTTTGCATAAAATTTTAATTTTGCTCTACGAAGTCATGTAGGCTATTTTTGATACACCGCGGAACGAGTTATCGGTCACAAATGCATGCTTTGAGAAAGTTCCAAAATAAATTTTGAACAAGCATTTGAAGAAATCAACCAAGCGATGGTGGTCTTTTTTGTCCTTGTCTTTCAGTTGAATAAATATCAAATAGAAGATTTTTTTATATTAAATAAACATGAATAGTGTAGAGATAAAAGTAGAAATAAATATAGATATAAAATAATATATAGATAACATAGACATTTGTTTCTTGTAAGGATCTTGTAAGGACAAGTGTGTAAGTGTGAATCATCCATTCATATTTGCAATACTCACAGAGCCCATTCAAGGGGATGCGACTTGATAGCCTGATACAGCAGCTTCAGCACCTCCCGAGGAAAGTTGTCTCCATCATTGAGCTCAGAAAGATTCTCGATAAACTCTCCACAAGTCATCTTTCGGCCAATGTTTTGGGCGTGAAGGTCTGTGTTGAGCAGCATTATTGCACACGTTAGAGTATGCACAGCATCTACAAACAATAAAAAAAATAGCGGCTCATAAAACCAGTTTCATAAAGTTGAACAATTGTATTAAATAATAATCAGTAACAAAATTAATTTCAATAATGGTCATGTGCTTAGTTATACTCCAGGTATCTATTAATTTATTTATTTTTAAAAACAAGTTTTTTGCTCTTCTACAGCTAGAAGCAATATGGGATAATTTCATACAGAAAAACACTGTAAAACAAACATACAGTATTTTTATTATTAATATTTTTCATCAAGTTTGAGCAGCTCTATATTTCATAATGTAACAATATCTATAATAAAACATAAACAATATATAAAGTCAACTTTCAATTTTTAACCTTTTCGTAAGTTTGCCTCTGTTACCTTACCGAGGTTGTGTGACGATAAGCTGACTATAAGAGGACCTTATTATAATGCTTGTTTGCTTGCATTTTGTCCCTGGTCGGAAATAATGAGTCATCAACTAGTTCAGGTGAGCGCAAAAATGAGCTTCACTTTACAAATATTTACAGCTCTTAAGGAAGAGATAACACGGATCAGCTGACCCAATGCTAAAAAAATCCCATTCATGAAAATTATGAAAAAAAAAAATTAAAATGTTCTCCTCTACATCCCCTATCAGTGGCTAAAATATCAGGTATACAAAAACGAGCTAGCTTTCGAGTTATTAATTTTTAAAGTTGACTAATTTAACATGAAAGCTCCATTTCTCCAGGTATTGCTTACACTTCACGCTAGGAGTTATACATGCTGTCTGTGACTGTCATTTAGTCTGGCATTTTATGCCCAAAAATGCCCACAGCTGATTTTGTTTATACTCCTCATGACCAAAACCAATCAACACCTCGTGACCGGCTGCTGGGCTTGGTCGCATTTATCATCAAATATTACAATAAAATGGATCCACAACACTACAAGAGTTTCCATCAAGTTAACCATTACTGCTCTAATCCACGGAAAGATCCTGAATATAAACAACACAAAGTGGTGCACCAAGCCACTTTGTCACAATAAAGTATACATAATGGACAACCTGCATGAAATTTTGGTATGTTTGGATTTGAACCCACGCCCCTTTTAGTCCTATATATATTTTTTTTAAAGAAGTGACGCTTCTCTCTGCACTTTCAATAATTTTTTAAAAATAGTTTCCGGGTTTTAAAATATCTGACTTTCTATTCATTTCTGCAATATTTCATGTAGGTTGTCCATTCATAAAATATTTAAAAAAATAAATTAAAATTATGCATGCAAGTATTTATTGTCATAAGAATAATAATTTTGATTACAATTATATAATCAGTTGATTAGCAGCCATTATTATGATTATACTTTGTGTTGTTCATGTTAATTAATAGATATTATAGTATTTTTTATTTTAATTTTTTATGTTTAAGATGTATGGGTGTGTCACGCAAAGCATAGGAGTAAGTTGAATGCAGTTAGTATGAGCTTTTCAAGGAATACGTGTAGTAAAACTAGGATGGATAGAGTGAGAAACACATGGATGATGAATGAGTGTGGAGTGAAAGAAAGCGTAATTGACAAGTATGAACGTAGCGTGGAACGTAGCACGCTACGTTGGTTTGGACAAGTTCAGAGAATGGGTGATGAACAAATTGCATAACAGGTGTTTAAAGGTAGTGTACAAGGAATGAAAGGATTAGGTAGACCAAAATCGGTTTGGTTGGATGTGATTGCAGAATGTTTGAAGAACAGGAGCGTCAAAAGTGCGTTGTGTAATAGAGAGTCTAGCAAGTGGAGTATGCAAGATCAAGTGCTGTGGAGGGAAATTTGTCGACGGCCAAGGTAATAATGCTGCTGGCTTATCCCGTAAAGGGATATGGCTTCATGCTATGTATGTTATATTACTACCTGTATCCAAAACTAGGACTTGTCTGTATTGGAAAAAAACAAACAAATCAAATTCAAAAAACAAGCTTAGAGTTCAAATGTGATTCAATTGTGTTAAGTGAACAATAATATCCTACTATTTCTCAGAGCACTCTATTTTTATAGTTTTTTGATTGCCTGTTTGAGTGTATTTATGGTTGACTCACCTTGTGAGTTAAAGGTGCCCGGATTGCAATCAAGGAAACGCTTAGAGAAGTGTACGAGCACACGTTCGCGCTCCTGGGTCTCGCCCGCGAGGCTCAGCTGCTGCAGAAATTTGCGCAGTGCTGCATCTAGAGAGTCTCTCTCGAAGGAGAAAAAACGAAGGTACTCTTCTGCCACTGCACGGCTGAAGTCATTGCTGAAACACACCATAGGTAAGCCACAAAGTGGAACATAAGAGTTTACATAGCATTAAAAAAAGTTTGAATTTCGAATTTTTGAGCTAGAAATATTTAGCATCAGATTCAAGCGATAAAGCAACGTGGACGACAGTTAAGTTGAGTATTCTTTTTGTTGATTTCACCATTACACTTTTCTTTTCTCCTCTTGCACTTTATTTGAATTGAAAAGAAGCAGCCTTCAAATTAAAAAAAAAAAAAAAAAAAATGTCGTAAAGGCAGAGTCAGAAACAAATTTTGAGTCCTCATACTTTTACTTTCACTGCATTTTATCGTATTTTGGCCAATTTGGAAAGAAGGAGAGGGGCTCCCTCTCTGCCCCTGTCTATGCCACTGATCATAAAAATTTGAAGTTAAGGATTTAGATTAATTTGCAGCACATGAGCCCTATAACTAAAAAATAATTTATGTGTACTACTGTACTTCATTCATATACAGTAAAAACTCGTTATTACGCAACTTGTTGTTAGGTACAACTCAATATTGAGAAAAGGAGATTGTGGTCCTGTCAAAAATAATTAACATTGCATGGATAGAAAAAAACTCTATACAAGGTAATAGTAATACTCGAAATAAGGTAAACCTAATTTCTTGGGTCCCTTGACTTCACTTAATAACAATTTTTTTCTGTATTTTTACCAATAGTATAGTAAGTCTAGCGTGCATTTTTTTTTTTTTTTTTTTTTTTTTTTTGCATTTTAGCTAATCCTATAATGGCGGGTTTGTACTTACTTTTTACTAAGATGTCGAGAGACGTCAGACTTCTTAAACCCATCCAAGGAGTGCAGTCGTTTGGCCAGTCTGACTGCTGATGGAATATCCACTGCTTTCGGACTGTAATGGAAGCTATGCAATGAGTCAATGTCGCTATCGTCCTCCGACAGAGGTAGGGGGGGTGGAGAGAGTGACTTGTAAACTCTTAGGTCCTCGTCTGCAATCTCGTCCTCACTCTCTCTCAGCTCCTGGTAGCCAACAAGCTCAGGAGTTACATTACCAGAACTTACATCAGGGGACTGGGGGGATACCTCAAGTCTGCTACTACCGCTAGGGGCCAGGTTCAGTCTCCTTCGGTCTGCTGCAGAAACCTCATAATCACCACTTGCATCAATTGTATTTCCATCGGGTCCTTTCACTTGGAGAACAATTCTGTGTTCATCCCCTCGATTTTGAGGCCTTCTTTGTTGTGCTACCGCTGCAGCATGTCTACGTTTTGCAGTTCTTTCACTAACAAGTATCGTACTATCACTGTCACTAGGATCACTTAACTCCATCATTAAATCTTTAGCACTTAGAATATCCATTGATTCCTCCTCTTGGAAATCAGGACTTGAAATATTAGATACTGCCTCAGATTGACTATAATCACCATTTTGTAAGCGAGGGGATTCGCTGCCATCATTGTTCATTTCTCCATCCATTGACATAAGGAGCATCATTTTTTTTGAACTCTCACTTGACATGACAGAAGATGATACAGATGTCGGGGAATTTGGAGAAATTGAATTTTGGGGACTCATATTGTCAGAATCAGAAGACCCTCTCTCACCACCATTTGCATCTGGTGAAGAGACTGGTGCATTATAAGTCCATACTATTCTATCGTTATCTTTAGATGGCACCACACTAGTAGCAAGTGAAGACGTGCTCTCAGCATCAGGGCGAGTGTCTAAGAGAGTATTAAGAGATGAAGTAACATCCTCATCAATATCTATATCAACAGTACTCATGGAATCTTTCTGAAACTGCAAATGATCCTCTGACCTAGAAGTTCTAACAAAACCACTTGAATATGAAAAAGCAGATGTAGTTTTAACATCAGCAACTTGGCTACAAATGGTTTGTAAGGAATCCTGCTTTGCTTCACTAGATTTAATACTTTTCATACCTAAATCCATTTCGTTTGGACTTGTTGGTACAGAATTATGATATCTTAAGCTATCTACTGTTTTTTGTTTAGGTATAAGTCCTGAGCTTTGTTGTGTTCTAGATAAATTTAATATTAAGTCTCCAGTCATCATGAAAGCTTCAAAGCGAGGAGTAGGGGGAGGAGGTGTTCGTTTATTGCACTTATCACTGCAGTGTTCACTGTTATTTACTGACGTTGTGGTGGCGCTGGGCTCCTCTTCTGTCAGCTTGGCGTAGCTGCCTCCATTGCTGTGCTGCTGCTGGGGCTGCTGCTGCTGCTGGGAAGGAGGTGAGGCCAGAGGCTGCTGTTGGCTAGGAGCGGCCATGCTGGGCCTCAGTAGTCGCTGCAACTCCTCGAGGCTGCGATCAGCAGATGACAGGTACGCCAGCACACCAGCCTTGATGAGCGGATCTGCAAACATCACTCACCTTTCAGACTACAGCATTTAACTTAAATAGCAAGCCTGCGTACTTTGAAGTTGCTGAATGAAATCCTTCACTGACGTGGTAGAGTTGCAGCTCAAGAGCTAAGATACCAAAATCAAGGCTGTTAACTTTAATAATAGCAATTTTTATAACTTGCAACTTATTGTTAGTAGAGGTTCTTTGAATAAATAAATAAATAAATAAATAAATAAATAAATAAATAAATAAATAAATAAATAAATAAATAAATAAATAAATAAATAAATAAATAAATGGACATACATGTATTCAATTTTTACACCATGGTTACATTGTTATATGGATTGAGTGCTGTGGAGGTTTATTTGTAGAGTCGAGACAGTAATGCTGTTGGCTTTCACTGTAAGCTGTAAGGGATATGGTAATATGTTATGTATGTATGATAAAAATTCTATATGCATACAGAATTTATATTAAAAATGTTGATAATGCCATCACAAGCAAGTATGCAATTTTCTCAACACCAGTTTTATAGCAAAATGAAACAACAGTAACTTGTAGCTGAGAATATTTACTACAACTGTAATGCATCAAATGGTCATGTACAGTTAAGATGACTAGGACACTTGGGGTGCATGAGAGCCAGAGTAGCCACAAATAGTTCACTCGCCATGCTGAGTGGCAACTCTACCTATAATGGGGTATCAACATCAAAAAATTTTAATACAGATATTAATAGAGGGTGCAAAGTTTATTTTTTTTTCCCTCTGAATTTTCCAAATCCAGAGAACTACTTTAAAAATAATTGTTAAAGGTTAAGTTTTAATGACCATGCCCTTTTTTTGCGGTGGCAAAGTCCTGATGACGCCGGCAAGTGGATTTTCAAAATTTTTTTTAAAAAATAGTTCCTTAAAACCTGAAAAAAATTAGAGTAGCATAACTTTCTACCCTCTATTCATTTCTGTAGTAAAAAAACTTGATGGCGGTACTCCACTGTAGACAGGTGGACTTGAGAAGGCGGACGGGGGATGATTTGGGTCACCGCATTTAAATTCTGACAGTGTTGCTAGATAAGTCAAGCGAGTGGACTGATGGTGCTCACTTCTAAACTTACACATGCCAAGTGCCCCATCTTTTTAACCTTAACTGTGCCAAACTATTTATTTATTTATTTATTTATTTATTTATTTATTTATTTATTTATTTATTTATTTATTTATTTATTTATTTATTTATTTATTTACTTACTTACTTACTTACTTACTTACTTACTTACTTACTTACTTACTTACTTACTTACTTACTTACTTACTTACTTACTTACTTACTTACTTACTTACTTACTTACTTACTTACTTACTTACTTACTTACTTACTTAAATATATATATATATTTTTTTTTCAAAATGTTTGCTATTAAATTTGCACACTTAAAAAATGTTGTTAATTTCAAGGAAGTAATTAAATTTTTATGGATCTTTTTTACTTTCTTGAGTAGTCTTGTACTTATAAAGTGTTAGAGTGCTGAAGTGTTTTCATATTTATATTAGACCAGTGGTTATATTTATACACACAGCATTCTGAACTTAAGGGGATGATAGGGAAAACTGTCGCACAGAATATGACAACACTTGCAGTTGTAAAAATTGGAGCTGTCTCAAATAGTGAAGGGTTTCAATGATTTTTGCTGCTTAGAGCCTAGACCATACTTTTCCCCTCACCCCATTCACTTGGTAATACATTATGAGAAAATGAAGACCTTGGTAATGCTGCTAGGGTTAAATATGATATGTAATTTGTACAGTACATTTCCTTTTAGTTTAGTTTTTTTCTCCCTTCTTCTTATTTAATTCAATTTCTTTAAATATATAATATATTGTTGAAGTGAAATAATATTTTACAGAAAATTTGTAAAATGTAATTATTATATAGAATTTTCTTTGCTTAAAAACTCTGAAAATTAGAATTTATGCTTACCAATATTCTGATTTCATATTGATATTATTGCTTTATTGTATGCTTAAAATTCATTAATATTTTTATTGCCTCCCTTTTGTGTTTAGAAGGATTCACTACACAACCTTCAGGAAGTGAATTGCCCTTATTGGACAATTCCAATTTTTGAAAAAATCTTTTGATTTTGACTTGCTATTTATGTATGTATTCATGAGGAAAATATAGTAATAAAATAAAAAAAAAAAAAAAAAGATGAAGAGAACAAGAATTTTACTGTCAGTAAAACTAAGATTTAAAATTCTTGTTAACCACTTGCCAACTTGACAGAATTATTTAAAATACTGTATCTCCCCATCAAAAATTATATCTTATTTACATTTAATCAATTTATATTTTTTCCATTGCTCCCTTTCTTCCCCTCTCCCTCCCACACAGGCATAAGCTCACCAGAGAAATTCCCTAATACCATCTCACAATACATGTGAAGTGTTATCACTCCCAACACATCCCTCCTGCCAAATGCCCTCTGAATAACAAGTTGCAGCACAGGAACCCTCTCCTCTTTTCTCAAAAAAACAGCGTCTGAGCAAGAGAATTGGTCTACTTATACACCAGGTTTGGTTCATGTTATATATAAACTTATTCTTACCTCTCTTTAATTTTAACGTTACTTCATCCCCAGAGAGCCTCAGACATTTGAGAACTGCAAACACACGGATATGGTAGAAATTAAGTTACATCACAGAATCTGTTCATGACTGATATTTATTCACAAATCACAGGCGTGCAGGGATACATACATATAGTAAAAGCATTCTCATCTATTTTTTTATATACAACATAATATATCAATGGTGCCGCGACTTTTCTGATTAACAGTATTTACCACAAAATTCAAAGTGATATGTAGCAAAGGACGTGAACCTGCCAAAAATACTACCAGCTTTTGCCATGCATGGAATAAATAACTAGTAAGAAATCTGATCTTAGTTAGGCCTATGTAAACAACATTGTCAGATTTCTTATAAGATGTTTTCGCCACTGCAAGGTAAAATTTTTTTGACAGCTTTGTATCTTTGCATTATTTGACAGAAGTCAGTTTGAGCAATCTCGGTAATACCATTTATTGAGAATAGCCACGGCACCATGTATATATCGAGGATGTCACGGCAAATCGGACTAACAGTAAATGACACAAAACTAAAACTTTGTTAGTCATTTTTGCATAGGAATTACCAGGCATAAAATGATTATAGGGTTCGCAACATTCTTTGCTGTTAGTCCGTTTTGCCACGGCACCATCATCGATATAATATATACATTGCACAGGTAAGATTTTCCCCATGTCAAGCAAAGTTGTCCCTCCCCCCTTCTCCAACCCCAGTTTTTTTTTTTTTTTTTTTAAGAATTTTCACCTGAACATCACTGACTAGCAGTGATTAATTTTTTAGGTTATTATTAACATTTTTCTTTAAAATTTAAAAGGACAGTGCATCTTCTTGTTTCATAGAAAGTTTTCTATTGACATAACAATATTATAAAATGACAATCTTGCCAACCATCTGTTATTTTCTGTTATTCTTGATGATTCAACAATATTTCAGAAGAGCACAAAACTTTCTTTTTCATTCAATTATATTTTCAATTATATTATTAGCATTTCTCAAACATTGAAGTGAATTCAAAAGTAGAGGAAATACAAACATTCTAATTTTTTGCACAATTTTACATGCATTCAGTGGTATAACGAGGAAACAAAAACAATTTTTTGGGGGAGTGGGGGTGGGTTCTTGTCATTCTAGGGAGAGGGAGAGGGTCTAATTTAAGCTCCAAAATTAATTTATATAGTTTTTATGCTTGAGTCACAGAGCATCACTACATTTTTTTCGTATCACAGAAAGACAGACACACCTTCTTTGGTGGTGCAGCAGTGGACATCGCGCCTGTTCACCTCCAGGATGACGTCCCCGGCCTCCAGCTGAAACACACATGACAGCCATTAGAAACATGATATAGTGCGTTGAATCATAGACTAACTTCCATTCAGCATTAAAATAATAGTTTACATCAAACTCCTTCCAAAGAACAGAACTTAAGTGAGGAAAAGCGAAATTTTAGCCAAAATTTATCAACAGTAATTAGTAGGACCCAGATTTTCAAAGTGCCATTTCCAGCACTGAATTCAATGTTCTTTTTTTTTTTTTTTCTCTCAAAAACAGTTCAAATTCAGTTTTCTCAATATTTTACACCTACCGGTCTCTTAATTAACCATGAAAGATCACAAATATAATTGCTATAAATGCTTCTTCGATAAAAAATTTTGACAATATATTTTCATAAAGTACCATTGTTTGCAGTGAAGAAAATTCGTGAAACACCATCAATGTGGTGTTAAGATGCAGGAGGCAAAATAATAATGCAAAATATTTTATTATAATTTGTATCACGAAAAACATGCTTTTGCCAGTTTTCATAAAACTGGAAAAAGTTTAGAAAAACTGCAAAAAACTGAAACAGTTCTCATTTTATAAAATCATTTATTTCCAGTCCAAACATTTTTGCATTTTTTGCCATGAAACTTCATGATTCGTGAACATTCAATGCAGCTTGCATATTTGCAAAACTGGTAAAACTGGAGATCCGGGCCCAAGTAATTAGCTACTAACTAAATAACAATATATTTTAAAAATCTCCATGATTCAGAAAACTTCTTATTACTGTTTATATAAACTTCATATAAACGAATAGGCATGCTTTAAAATGTAAGTGAAAAAAAAAAAAGAAAGTGTTTATTCACTAAATAAAACACAAGCAACAGACTGGCATCATTAAAAAATTAAAAACTGGAAAAATGTTATCGCAAGTGTAAACAAAAAGGTTTTTCTACTGACGGGTCAGGGAATATAACCCCTACTGTGTTCCTACTGTGGCAAGAATGTCCCTTAATGGATATCGATAACCTGCATGAAATTTTTTTATTGCAGGAATGAATAGAAGGTGCAAAGTTTTGCTACTCTAATTTTTCCCCAGATTTTTAAGAGCCCAGGAAAAACTTAACAAAAAAAAAAAATGTTAAAAGTGCGACTTCGTCCCCTGGAGGCGTTAACAGGCATTTAGGTCCTACCCTTTTTATAAAAGATTCAGGGGGGCCAACAAAACTTGTAGAACTTCACTATTTTGTTAAAAAATAGTTTCAGGAAAAAATAAATAAATAAGTAAATAAATAAATAATGCTACTTTCATTTTTTTTCAGCTTTATTTATTTATTTGTTTATTTATTTATTTAAAGTAAAGTGCGCGCTAGAAAAAAAAGTTGAGTTAGTATTTTCTAAAAATAGTTCAAGTAGTCCTCAATATCAAACCAAAATTCAAAAAATTCTATCTCAAATAGGTTTGCCAGAAAAAAATTCCAAAGTCAGAGTGAACGCGTCGCTTAACATGGGGCCTTACCTGACAAAGACCCTCGAATATCTCGAAAAAATACACCGTTAGGTGGTATGAAAAAAATATAGTGATGTTCTATGACCCAAGCTTTAACCAAAAACCGATTAAAAAAAAATTCGCTCGAATCCATTTTTCCGTAAAAAAATAATAAAAAATCTTATGGGAATTAACATGGTAGATTTTCTTGATTTTTTTACGGAAAAATGGATTCGAGAGAAAAAAATTTTAATCGGTTTTTGGTTAAAGCTTGGGTCATAGAACATCACTATATTTTTTTCATACCACCTAACGGTGTATTTTTTCGAGATATTCGAGGGTCTTTGTCAGGTAAGGCCCCATGTTAAGCGACGCGTTTACTCTGACTTTGGAATTTTTTTCTGGCAAACCTATTTGATATAGAATTTTTTTAATTTTGGTTTGATATGGAGGACGACTTGAACTATTTTTAGAAAATACTAACTCAACTTTTTTTTCTAGCGCGCACTTTACTTTAATTACTTATCTATTTATTTATTATATTCCCCTCATGAATACATAAAAAAACATGTCAAAGGTAGGAGACAGGACGCCAACTTTATTTTACACTTTAAATTATTTGGAACCCTCTATTCATTTCTGCAATAAAAAAATGCCATGCAGGTTGCCCATTACTGTAAAGAGTGTAAAGCTAATTAGACGGATCTTTGTAGAACATAGTGAACATATAATATGTAGAACATAGTACCAACATACTTTGATAATATAACTTCTGACATTAATGATGTGCGGAATCAATTATCTATTTATTGTGTTTAGGGATTGTTTAAATAATGATATTCCACAACCCAGGGGTATCAATAAGCCTAAAAATTCACTTCCTTACATGGATCTTGTATGAAATTATTTTACTTGTTCAAAAGAGAGAAAATGGCATACATGACCAAAATGTGTCAATTGCCCCAAAATACCAATCAAAAGACAGACAAATGTTAAAAAATGGAAAAAATTGAATTAATAAAAGATTTTGAATTTTGAATTTTTTAATTTGAAAGCGAGTGGAGGGGGGGGGGGGAATTCATGATTAAATTATTATGTTTTGCATGTACTGTAAAGGCAATAGAGCGTATAGCGCAGATTTTTTCGAAGACGTACAGTATAAGTACTACAGATCTTGGTTTACGCCAAGGAGAATACATAGGGAGTGGGAAGAGAGGGGGCGTGGCAGAAGCCAGCTTGTGTTCGATCAGCTGTTTTTGTACGGTGATGCAAGATGTACACGGAGAGACAGTGTTGTCGGATCGATGCCTGGTCTCGAAATTAACCCGCGTTAGGATACGGCTTTCAGACAATTTGCTATTTTATGCCTTTATTTTGATCTTTATGATCTCTAAGTTCTACAAGCCTATTACTTGATTTATTTCTGATTTTTCAGTACTATTATTCTTTCATTTGTTACTAAATAAATTATATAAATTGATAAAATAAATTCCTCCCACACAACACGTCTTTTGAAGATTGGCGCGATTGCGAAGATGACCGGAAACGGGAAACGAAACTTCCGCTTCCGCAATATTCCCGCTAATATTACGTATAGTCCAATTTACATTATATTCCATCCGGAAGTAGCTGGAAGTGTAAGGTTTCTGGTCTTTAAATAATTCTATTCATATTTCAGAGTGATACAATTTCACACATAGGTCGGTATTTCTACTTCAAACCACTTTGTAAAGTTTCAAAACTGAATTACAAACAGAAAAACACAAATTTGATACTTCCGGCTACTTCCGGATGTAATGTCAAATTAACTGTAGTGTAATCCCGTGAATGAGAATTTATAGTTAATACGAGATGCATATTAATGAATTATATTATTACGTAATCTACCTGGAGACCCAGGTTTGATGCCGATGTGTTGCAAGGATATTTTTTTTTAGTTATTATTTCATAAATATTTTCTATCGGTATAATGCTATTCAAGATTCAAGTATTCAAACGAAAATTTATAAGTGTAAAAACAATTTTTAATTTATTTTTATTATTTTCTTTATCATGCGTGGATTAGTTATTAATTAAAAATAATTTTTATAATGAAATAATGGTTCAATGAAATCACCGAGTGAAACGAAGCATTAAAAAATAATTAAAAAGTTCTCCGTTCCGACTGGGATTCGAACCCACGTCGCTGAGCGATATCAGATTTGAAGTCGAGCGCTTTTCCAAACGAGCTATGCCCAAGGTTACAATGGGGAGAAGAGATTTCAGTATATGACTTGTAAGTTTTGTTTAAATCAAAATGGCGGTCTCCATATTTCACATGTCACTGCAATATGTTTTGAATTATTATAACAACAAACACAAACTGATTACAAAATGATTATAAAAAATATAAAAAAAATTGTGCAGTAACTCATAACTTCTGAATGTTTGTATTTATTCCATAAAATAATAAAGTTCGTGTAAGACCAATCTTGATGCAAGTAAATTTCGAGACCAGGGACACCATGGTGGCCACCAGATGGCAGCACTTGCAAAGAAAAGATTCGAGCTTCATAAAAATTTCTTTGGAGTGGTTGTTTCTGCAAATTGTTTGAACTTTGTTGAACACAGGTTTGAATCGCTGATTAGCATTGATGGACAGGTAAGATGGTCCTCCCTATCTATCCTCCTTGATTACGCAGGGCAGTCTGGTTTACGTGCAGATTCGATTACGCGCGGCAATCGTCTTTTGCTTTTTTCCCAGCCAGAATACGATGGCGACTGTCTGGAAAGCTAGGCGCCAATATGGTGCCATGATATTCTAAGATCTGTTAGACTGTATTTGTAAATTTTTTTAAGGGAAATGTTCATAAAATTTTAAATAAATGTAAAAATAAATGTATCCAACAAGTATCATCATCTCATCATCATCATATTTTTTTTTTTTTTTTTTTTGTTCCCCTGCAGATATTTAAAGGTTTAGCTCTCGAGGAAAGGGGGGTGTTATATTCCCCCCCCCCCCTGCCTTTTCCTGAAGAGCTGAACCTTTGAATATCTAAAGAAAAAATAAATAAATAAAAGTGATGATGATACTTATTGGATAACCACATTTTCTTTTTAAATGAAAATAAAATTGTATGAAAAATTTTCCGGCCTTAAAAAAGCTTTCAAAATATGTCTTCGATTTTTTTCTTAATTGATATTAAACGTGTACAGAATTATCATTTTTTAAGTATTATAATATTCTGTAATCAAAATATTGCACATTTAGGGACAGGGTAAATGAACCGAAAGGGAAATAAACCGAAGGGGAAATGAACCGAAAAGAAATGAACCGAAAAGGAAATAAACCGAAATTTTTACTTGGCCACGCCTCCGTTTAACAAAGTGGTGGGAGGTATTGTAAAATCTGGCAACACTGTACACTTTTCGGTTTATTTCCTTTTCGGTTCATTTCCTCTTCGGTTTATTTCCTTTTCGGTTTATTTCCTCGTCGGTTTATTTCCTTTTCGGTTTATTTCCCCTTCGGTTGATTTCCCTTTCGGTTCATTTCCTCTTCGGTTTATTTACTTTTCGGTTCAATTCCTCCTCGGTTTATTTCCTTTTCGGTTCATTTCCGATTCGGTTTATTTCCGATTCGGTTTATTTCCTCTTCAGTTCATTTCCTCTTCGTCTCGCCATTTCCAATTCGGTTCATTTCCTTTTCGGCTCATTTCATTTTCGATTCATTTCCTTTTCGATTGAATTAAAAAAACCTAAATGTATGAATATATCCCTGAATATATAGTGGTTGAAAGTTGAAAGACTATTCCGATCACTTTAACCCCAATAATGTACACTCATTACCTTGTAAAATTTCCCTTTGCAGACTTGTTAATCACCATGCCCTATGTTATTCTTATGAGACATGATGATTAATATGGCTGCAAGTGGAAATTTTCCGAGGCGACTTCGAGTGGTTAGCATGATATGCTGGCATTGAACTGTTCTCGTTAGATCACCGAATTCAAGCAACGTCGAGCTAGAAACGTAAAGTTAAAAAATTTGTCCGCAATGCAGGTTGCCTATTTTAAAAAATACCCGAACAGCTGATTTTCTATCCACACTTTAAGACGCCTTACAACGGTCAAAACGGAAAAAATACTTTATATTATATTATTAGAACAATGGATCATGGTGCACAACTGAGGTGGTGCCGTTGAATTCATCAGCGGTGCTGTTAATTCGACTATAAAATAATTAAAATCAAATCAAATGAGGTGGCCAGCTTGACGGTTTTCCAGTTACCTCAAACCTTTAAATACACGATATAAATGTGAATTGCATCCCAATCATTGCATGGTGATGCCGTGGGTTGGTGCAGTTTATTTTAGTGGTGTATCATTACATACTTTTAATTAATAAATCCGTCATCGCCGTCTTCGCGCGAGGCGATCGAGGTAGGGAGAACGCGCGATTTTTTCAAACTCGTATTTTTAAACTTAGAATATTCCTCAATTCTGCGAAACACTCGCAATCGCTTATTTTCTCGAATCTATATTGGGGGCGATTCACGAAAGAGTTATCCAGGTTTTTATCCGCGTTTAGCTTAACCACGTTTTTTCAGGTGATTTAAGGTATAACCTGAGAATTTGTCTGTCAAGGTCAAGAGGCGTGGCTATAGTGGCAACACTGTTTGCATTGGAATACGCATAAATTTTTAGGAGGGGGTGGTGACATCAGTCCTTGAGAACGTTGCCACATTTCTCATCACATATAGGAAACGATCATCGCCACGGTTCAAAATATATGAAAACAATTCAGAAAAATAGTCTCAAAAATTAGGTTTTAGTAAAAAAAAAAAGTAAAAGAATCTGTTGTATAGTTTTTTTGCAATGCTAATTAACAAATTTAACATTGGAAGGATACAAAATTCTCATTTAAATAAATTAATTATAATTAAACCAACGGTTAAAAAATTCCGAAAAAATTCAGAGCTAATTTGACGATTGTTGTGAGTCCACCAAATTAATTTGAAGAAAATCTGTTGTAGCGAATTTTTCGTCCAAATTTCTCAGGTTAAGCCTTAACACGTAAAACAGTTATAGTTTAAACGTGGCTAAGCTAAACGCGGATAAAAACCTGGATAACTCTTTCGTGAATCGCCCCCACTATTGCAATGTAAAGTTCTGTTTATATGGTTAAAGTTAAGTTATGGTTAATACACTTGTGTATTGGAGAGTTTGCATGATACTGGCTTTCAATATGCTGAAATCAAAATTTAAAATTATAATAAAGTGTTACACGTGTAAGAGTAAATATTGTTACTTTTTATTTTATCATTATAATATTAATTACAGCTGATTCGTTTTGTATCACAGAGTTGAAACATGACTTTTTTTTCGCAATTTTATTTGGACGAGGATACAGCTTTACTTCTTATACAGTAAATGAGAAAAACAATACAGATATTATGAAGACGAATAATGAAGAAATTGTTAACCTTTTTTAGATGCTAGGCCTCGTTTGAATTTTAAAAAGTAGTCTGAGGGGATCAGTGCAGTGCAGAACATATTTTAATTAAATATATTGCAATTTTATTCTTTATTAGTTCAACATTTTAATAATACTCATTCTGTATAACATTAGTTTCACTAGTTTCAGTATATATAATAGGCAAATATGCACTTACTAATTTTTTAAAGCAACTATTTTTTTTTTTTTTTTTTAAAGTGCTATTTTGCAGTAGAAAGGTACCCGACATAAAGCTCGTATTAACAGATTAGCATTGTAATAGTTATCTGCAGGTCTGTTTCGTGTGCTATTTTATGTAACATTCCTCACAGAAAAATGTATTGTGCCTTTACAATGGCATGTTAATATATAGTAGGAACGCTATAGTGTAATTTATTTTTAATATTGATAAAAAACAACAATACAGTCCTACCAAGGCCGGAAGCCTTATAAAGTATAATATAGGTACTGTTTTACAATCATCTTATATTTTATATTAATTAAATTATTTTATTTATGCTTATTTTAGTGTTGGTTAAGGGTTTAGGGTAAGAAAATTATTATATTTATAGATAATTTTTAAAAATAAATATTACGTTGAATGATTGGTTGATATTTCGGAGCAATTGACACATTTTGGTCAAGTATGCCCATTTATTAATTATTCCAAATATGAATAAAAAAATACATATAATAAAAGTATGCTATTCAGGGAAGGGGGGAGACTTTTTAACGGTAAAGTAGCCAAGAGAATATAATTTGATTGGTCAATCCATAATAGGATTTTTTAATATTGATTTACGCTTTTTTGTTGTTGTTAGTTTTGAAATAGTGAATGAATTTAGCAGGTAAATTTTTCCATATATGGAACTAAATATTTTTTAAATTTTTTATGTATATATATAAATAAATTTGCCACAGCTATTTTATATATATAATTACATGTAAAATTTCAATAAAATACATAACTTGTTCTATAGGGCATAGATAGTTAATCAGTAAAAATAAGTTTGTTGTTGTTGTAAGTCTACAATTGAAGTAGCTAAAAAAAATATGCAAGCAACTGGATTACGTGTGGCGCGTAAAAGAAAACTATATATAGGATAAAATTTTCATGCACTATTCACTTTAAAGTACAGAGTGTCTACTACAAAAAAGACGACAAAGAGACGAGTTAGTTATATTTTCTAAAAATAGTTCCAGTGCTCCTACATATGGAACCGAAATCTAAAAAATTCCATCTCACATAGGTTCTCCAGAAAGAAATTCCAAAGTTAGAGAGAACACGTCATTTAACATGGGGCCTTATTACCTGAAAAAACAACCTCGAATACCTCGAAAAAATACACCGTTAGGTGGTATGAAAAAAATATAGCCATGTTCTATGGCTCGATCTTTAACCAAAACTTGTTTAAAAAACATACGTTCTAGAATCCGTTTTCCCGTCATAAAATCACGAAAAACTCTTATGGGAATCAACATGGGAAATTTTCTTGATTTTTTTACGGAAAAATGCATTCGAGCGAATTTTTTTTATTCGATTTTCTGTTAAAGCTCGGGTCATAGAACATTGTCATTTTTTTCATACCACCTAACGGTGTATTTTTTCGAGACATTCGAGTGTCTTTTTTAGAGACATTCGAGTGTCTTTTTTAGGGAGGGCCCCATGTTTTTAAGCGACGCGTTCACTCTGACTTTGGATTTTTTTTTTCTGGAGAACCTATGTGAGATGGATTTTTTTTTATTTCGGTTCCATATATTATATATTAATATGTAGGAGCACTGGAACTATTTAAAAAAAATGCTAACTCAGTTTTCATTTTTTGACATCAGCTGATACTTTAAAAAACATAATCAAAAATAACGTTTTTTATATATTATTTCATGAAATAAAATTGCACATTAAATTTTTTTTTAATTAGTGCAAACAATATATGCTCAATGGATAAAAAAAAAAGTGATTCCCCCATGCATTCACAAGGTGCCATGTTTAGTTCTATAATATAACGCTACATGTGCGTGGAGAGAGGTTATTATAGTTATATACAATTTAAGTAGAAAAATGTTTACATATTTTTTTTATATATTTTAGGGGTCAGTATTATAGTCAGCACTAAATAACTCATTTTCGAACTGCATAATAACAATAGAGGTAGGGAGGGGGGGAGGGGGGAGGATAAACATTAAAATTTAAAAATAACCATGTATTATACAATTTACTTTTAATTGTAAACTAAAGATTGCTTCCATTGCAAAATTGGCCTGCTGAATCCATTGGTTCAAAATGAAAAACAATAAATTGAACTCAAACATTGATTTTTAATTGTGCCAAATGATACATTTTTTTTTCGGTACCTTTAATTCTCTCTTTTTATCGCTCGATCTTTTTGTCGCTTAATAGCAGAATTGTGTATTTTTGAATGGACTCAGTAGATTAGGAAACTGTAAATTTAAAATTGAACTATACGGCTGGTTATAACTATTAAATTAAATTGCAAATATCGAATATAATAAAATAGTCCATATAACCATGAAGTTCATGATGTAATTTTTCTCGAATTAAATTTTATACTTTTAATGACTACAATCAATGGTTATTTAATTAAATTTCTGTATAGCCTTGGTGACCCCTGGTGCTACACTCAGATATCAGTCAACTCGGCCCATTCTTTGATTTACCCTCGACCTGCTCTATGTGTTCTTATATATTTTGGTGCTTAATAATTACGAAAAAATATATACGAAAAAATTGCAGTATAAATAAATCTGACAACATATTCATATTCTTTCTTGCATAACTTTTCCTTGCCTTCTCACTTTCTTAAAAAATAATCACATTTTTTATTATACTATATCAGGCTATCAGCATATAGTAAAATGCTTCCAGCAATTGACACCACCATAATTAGTTGTGACATGTCTTCAGACAATGAGTATTACAAATTATAATACACAAATATGTCAATTTCATGATCAGATTCTCCCAATGCAGCAGGAGCATTGCAGTTTCCAAGGATACCAACCAAAATCAGCCAAAATTTCTTATACGCACATGAGAGAAATATAAGACATCTATTACTCTTATAGAGGGGATTGCGCTGACGTCATGCCCCTGGTAATATAGGGAGCTCTGAGGTGCGCCATAATGTAAATAATTATATTGTGCTGGAATATAATAAACTATAAAAAAAAGTAACTTTTGTTTTTAGTGTTTTTACCAAAGGCTATATACTAGACTCTGGTTTTTACTAAACTGAAAAAAAAACAGGTTTATGTACTGTAAGAATATGGAATAGTACACGGTAGAACTCTTAGAAAAAAGCTCGCCACCAATAAACTTTTAAAATTGTATTTCCCCCCCCCCCACTAAGTTGTTCCTTCATTTTCTAACACGATCTTGCCCACCTTTTCTCTTTCAGGGCCCTTCTTTCTGCATGCTGCGAGGAGCAGGTATAGCGACTAACGGTTAAAAATAAGCAGCAATCGTCTATATAGCATGTCCTTAGTTGCTAACCAAATATGATAACAGATAACATATGAAATAAATAGAGAATATGGACTTATGAGAGGAAATGAATTGAAAAAGAAAGAATGGAAAAAAAAAAATGAATCTAAATTTACTCACCATGCAAAGAATAGAAAAATATTCTAGATTTTAAATTTTAGTTCAAATAAGTTATGAGTCTTACGTTAACATTTTTAATTAATGTATATATATGCACATGTATAGAATATTACAAAAATGAGGATATAGGAATAGGGAAGGAAATGGACCGAAAAAATAAAATGATAAAATAAATAATAGACACGTTTGTTAATATTCTCTTACTTAGCAAAAATATTTAAATTGAATAGTAAAAATTGAAAATAGAAAAGGAAATGAACCGAAAAGAAATGAACCGAAATTACTGAAATTAGGTGAGCGGTGTTGCCAATTGCATTTTGATGGGCTGCGCCTTTTCTTTAAGGCGGAGCGAACCCCCTCCACGACGTTTTAAATTTCGGTTCATTTCCTCTTCGGTTTATTTCTTTTCGGTTTATTTCCCTTTCGGTTTATTTCCTTTTCGGCTGATTTCCTGTATCCCCACATTTACATCTATCCCACATAGCTTGTAGTCAAAGAAAAAAAAAATGTTCTAATCTATTTGAGGAATAATTCACATCATCAGTTTTTAACAATTTTCGACTAGTCAAATAATTTATGAAAAAATTTAAGAGCTTCCAATTCAAAGGGCATGTTTGGTATAATAGAATAGAATAATTTCTTTATTATAGGCGTAATAATGTGTATAAACTTTCAGTTCATGTTGTTCAGTTCATTTTCAGTTGATGATCCACAAAAAAATGAATTAATTTAATTCATGATGATGTTGAGTGATGTAACCATGCAGTTAAAGTTGCATTTTTTTTTTTTAACTCAAACTCAACAGTATGCAATTTAAATATTGTGACGATAACATTCACGTCGTTCATTACAAATATTGTCACTATTTCGTCGCTGTGGCAACGGGACGGTACGACAAAAGCAGCTGTTGCAAGTGCAAGTTTGATGATAGCTGGAATCAGACGATGCAGGAAGCGTATTTGCGATTTGTTCAGCAATTGGAAGGCGGCTGGGGCTCGTCAGGGACAGAAATAACATAAGCATGGCAGGCAGCGAGCGGGCCGGCGGGCGGGCAGGCGACTTGCAAAGCACAGAGAGTGAGCACAGGCGACCGGGCAGCTCGCACCGCGCACACGCTGCTTCACCGCAGCAGCCCACGAGCAAGTAGGCTGCAGGCAGGCAGACATGCATGCATGCATGCATGCAAGTATAGGAAGTATACTGCACGTACTTAAGTACTGCAAGTGAAGGACGGCCTAGTTTGAGTTCAGGCAGCAAGCGCTTGCTATCACTAGCACTTTACCAATATTAAACTATAATGTTGTGTTTATCACGACGGCACACAGAGCTGGAAATCACAGGATATTCTCACTTAAAGCAGGCATCATACAGGGGGGCGGTGGGCACGATTTCCCCCAAAATTATTTATTCAGCAAAGACATCACGAGTGAAATTATCTTGTAATCTCGTCCAAATGAATATTTCTTGTTACCATATGTTATGTAGGTTTCTAAATTTTACAAGTTTTTAGGGCAGTTCAAACTGAAATAGTCCTTATCATTTATCTTTTTAACCATAATCATTAAAAATCACATTCATAATTGGCTTTCAAACTAAAAAAAAAAAAAAAAAAAAGATAAAAAACACCTTTATTGCATAAAGCAGCTTCTTCACACAAATTTTGAACTGACTAATATTTTTTATAAACACTTCACTGACGTACGAGAGACAGAGCTTGTTACAAAGATTAAGACAGCTTAAAAAATAAAAAGGGGACATTTTTATACGTTTCAAGTCGTCGCCACTTTGAGGAAATCTTAATTTTCACTTGTATTCTGTTCGTGTAATTACCTCATGTTGCTTATTGTATAATATGACATATTTCTCTTAACATTCATTACACATTCTTATATATAAACACATGAGAATGGCAGTGAACATATTTTTTTTTAAATAATAGTAAGCATGAGGCAGTATAAAGTGTTTAGGCATTGCAATTTAAATCCATACTTAGATTCTCCCAGCGCAAAAATTACTGAGGGTAATTTCTTACAAATACGCGTATAATTAATCTACATGATTTCTGACTGTGCTAAAAAATGCAATTAAAGCCATTTAATTTATAATCAAGCTTGCTTTAAAATATCTTCAGTCTAGCAGACTCTAATTTTTCTTATTCAGAATTGATGCATTTAAAATTTATCTGATGCAATGCAGGATGTATTAATATAATATTATACGACTCGTATTCGGATTGTCATAATTTTAGTCACAAGCATGCACTTCCGGATTTTATCTACATGTTGATTGAACACCCGACTCGTGAATCCGAAAAGTGGTTATAGCACCTACTATTGCCGACCACCTGAATTTAAAGTTTCCATTGATTCCCAGTCACAAGCAGGCAAATGCTGAGATTAATTGCTATTGGCCATAGCTACCTCGGCTGGGAAGGGACCAACAGAAATCCTAAGCAAGGGCCATAATATTAGTAAAGAGCGAGTTCATGAAAAACCGGCAAGTTCAAATCTAAAATCAGTTACAGCAATCTGGAATTAAAAGTTATCAGTGCGAACTAATCTTAAATAATGTATGTTATTAACATAGACAAAAGCTTGAAATTCCAACGATTAAGTACCCAAAAACTAAAACACTATATATCTACATTAAACATATTATACATTAAATTCGCAAGAGGTAAACTTTTTACCTGATATTCTGATATTTTTTAAGTTACAGTTCACCATATATATAATTACAAAAATATAGATACACATAGAACCCGATAGTTTTTCGTGCATGGAATCGAAAAACTGAAATTCACAAGATTTTTTATTGCATACATAAGTACATAAATATATATACATAAATGAATGCAGTGAGAGTACAAAATATGTTAGTCTGACATTTTTTCAGATTTTTCGAATACGAAAAATATTTTTAAACAAATAATTGCAGGTACTGACTACGCCCTCTGAAGGCGTTCCCGGACTCTGGGTTTGCTTTGCTTTATTCATTTACGCATTTTTATTTTTATTTATTTATTTTTTTTTTTTCATATGGTACCCGAATATGTTGCCAATTTATTATAAATTACTAAAACTTTATAATTAGAAAACAAAAATAAAAAAGATACGACACGGCAAACTAAAAAGAAATTTAACAAAGAACCCTTACAAAAAAGGTATACATTTGCCTTCTTTTCGAATTCTTCCTAGTTTCGGGGGTCAGAGCCTGGGGCAAGGTCTTTCATTTAAAAAGTTAAAACAAAATATAAAAGTTCCGTAAAATTAAAAAATTTAAAAAATCACAACTAACTTTTTTCGTCATCTAATTCACTAACAATATTCACTAACATAAAAATTAATTTAATTAAGTTGATGAAAAGAGGTACAGTAGCAATTTGCCTTGTCAACTTCCGAGTGTACGATTATTCCGAATACTTCGTCTTGAAAGAGAAGCATACGAAGTTAAGGTAAAGATAATGCCGGTCAGCTGTTCGACGTAGGTCCCTTTGATTAACATTTAAATCTTAGCATATTCACAAAAATTCTAAATTTTTAATTTTTTTTTTAGAGGCGAATATTAGTGCCTAAAAGCCATAGAAAAAGTTTCAAAATAATTTAACGAGCCAATTTTTTAAATTGATTTTTTAGTTTGTCTCTCCATGGGAAAGCCCTATGCTGAAAATTAAAAAAAAAAAATCGTCTCGTTAAATTTTTTTTTTTTTTTTTTTTACTTTTTCTATGGCTTTTAGGCACTAATATCCGCCTCTAAAAAAATTTCAGAATTTTTGTTAATTTGCTAAGGTTTACATGTTAATCAAAGGGACCTACGTCGAACAGCTGTTCGGCGTTATCTCTACCTTAAGACATGTAATTAAACAGAGGGCTTGTTTAGTATAGTTTCATTTTCATTTACGCAATATGTTCAGCATACAACAGAAACCAATCAAATTTAGCACAAGTGCAAAATCAACTGCTACTAAATGTACAGCATAATATATTAAGAGAAATAAATAAGTATTACATATTATTTATATTAATAATTGAGTATTGTCCTCAAATTTTTTTATTGCAGAAATGGATAGAGGGTGCAAAGTTATGCTACTCTGATTTTTTTTAGATTTTTTAGAGCCCGGGAACTATTTTTAAAAAATTATTGAAAGTCCTTTCCGTGACGTCACGAGACGCCGCTCCTTAAGAAAAAGATAGGACTTCCGCCGCGTGACATCACAAAAAGGACTTTCAATAATTTTTTAAAAATAGTTCCAGGTCTCAAAAAAATCTGAAAAAAATCAGGGTAGCATAACTTTGCACCCTCTATCCATTTCTGCAATAAAAAAAATTGAGGACAATACTCCATTAATTACACAGTGTAAGTTATTATATTATATTATTATTAGTTATTATATTTGCATGATATGTGTACGTCCAATTTGCCTTCTTATCAGGTGTCCCATAAATACTTTTCGAATTTATTTTTTTATTATTATCATTCATTTTTTTACCAGTGTCATCATCACACATGATTCTCGTGAATGAATCAGGTGGCAAGTAATCTAAAAAAAAACGCTTACCAATCAGGTTTAAAGCGGTATAGTGTATGTGTATAATTACTATAATTATAATTAATATAATATGATTAATATAATATAATATAATATAATATAATATAATATAATATAATATAATATAATATAATATAATATAATATAATATAATATAATATAATATAATATAATATAATATAATATAATATAATATAATATAATATAATTATAACCAGAAAAGAACGGAGGGTTCAGATTCAATAGATTCATTAAGCTAGGGAGGAGAGGGGGGGGCAATCAATATGTATTTTTTTCATATACCACGACCGATTCAGGAGGGACAGGATGTTAATGACAATCTAAAAATTCACACATGTCATAATTATGCACAAATAGTTTAAAGATTTTAAAAGTTATGTATAATTTTAGATGCTTATTTATTTTCAATAATTAAATAACAGCTAGGACATGAGAATTTTGTGACCATGTGCACAACCGAACTTACGTTAGCTTACATATTTACCTTGACAGTGTACATAAGAAAGATGTAATTATTATACATGAAACGCTTTGACTCAAAATCGGGGAGGGGGAATAATAAATACTCAAGTATTAGTACACTGTGAATCTGTAGACAGTGTCAAAAGATGGAGTCATCTCGCGCATGTTGTTCCTCTTCTGTGAGAGTCGGACCCCATCAGTTTTCTGAACATTCGTGTAGCGTCGGCATCTATCTTCAAGAATAATAAATGGTTTAAACCGTTAAACCACATTATCAGTGTTATTTCAACAGCCTTCTGGTCAATCCTAAATATAGTAGTCACACCCTTAGTGCTGGGTTCATTGATTGATTGATGATTGATGTATTGACTTCTGGTCTGTGGACCTAACAGTCATTGCCCGTAACACCTTAGTGGGTTCATGATAATATTCTGATAAACTGTTTAGTACGGTAAGTTAAAAGTACATTCAGCAAGAAAATACACCAACTTTACATCAATAACCAATAACGATGTGTTTGTTATATCTACCTGTTCAATAGTGTACTATGAGCGAGTGTGTCTGTGAAATTGTACATAAAACTATGTGGAACCGTACATTAAACTCCACTGCAATCAAAATACTAAAATACTTTTCGTCTGGTTTAGCCCGCTCCGTCTAGGCAGTCAAGTTTCTTTTTCCAGCTTTGTGTTTGAGTTACTTTATAAAAAGTTAAAAAGGCAAAGTATATAAGGAGGCATTTATCGCGATAGTTGCCTTTACGAGAGTAGCTAGTCATCTTCATTACTACGACAGTATAATTGAAGAGTTGATTGCGCAAACGACAGTAAGTATACGGTCAGTAGTTTGCGTGCTAGCATTAAATGTATCTTGTAGAGAAGCTAGCTAACGAAATCAACAGCAAATTGTCAAGTAGAGCAAGGAAATGGCAATATATAGTTGATTATTGTATGATACAGAGTAACGTATGTACGTATTATGTTCCTAACAATTTGTGTTCTTCTGATTTAAAGAACAAAATTTCTTACCTTCATGACAGTGTAATGTCAGCAGAAAGGTCAGGATTTGTATACTATAATGGGTTATCGACCTAAATTTTTTTTATTGCAGAAATGAATAGAGGGTGCAAAGTTATGCTAGCCTGATTTTTTTCAGATTTCTTACAGCCCGGGAACTATTTTTAAAAAATTATTGAAAGTTTTTTTTGTGACGTCACGAGGCGCCGCTCCTTAAGAAAAAGATAGGACTTGCCGCCTCGTGACGTCACAAAAAGGACTTTCAATATTTTTTTAAAAATAGTTCCCGGGCTCTAAACAAGCTGAAAAAAAATTAGGCTAGCATAACTTTGCACGCTCTATCCATTTCTGCAATAAAAAAAGGTTGAAAAATTGCTAATTGATTAAATTGCTTTTAAAAGAGCAGTGGACATCCTGATTTTTTTTTTTTTTTTTTTTCCTGCAGAATTGAATAGAAGGCATCAAACTATAGCTCTGTACATAAATACACAATCACAAAAAATAAATTTTTATTGATTCATGAACCTTATGTTTCACGATCATAAGGTTCATCAACCTTATAATGTTACTCTGAATTTTTAGATGCTAGGAAGTATTGCAAAAAGTTATACAAAGTTCAGGTTTTACACACGCTTCTTTTAAATCCAGTCTATAAGTGTTGCTTTAAAGTCCTATTCGTTTAGTAAGATGTGGCCTATTGACGCCTCTTTCAACAATTCCTAGGCTCTAAAAAATTTGAAAAAAATCAAAATAGCATAATTTGGTATTTGGTCTTTTCATTTCTGCAATAATTTTTTTCATGCAGGTTGTCCATACTGATAAACTGACATTATACAAGATGCAGTGCCTGTGATTTCAGTAACGTTTGTTCCTTTAAACCAGTCGTTTCGTTTGCCATTATATTTTTTCTACTGAAAAATACCAAAAGAAATAATTCACCAATAATAAGATAAAAAAAATTATAATAATAAAAACAAGTACATATAGACAATAATGGTTGCATTTTTTTATTTCATAATTAGAAAATATACCTAAAATTATGCTTTTCTGAATTTTTTCAGATTTTTTGGGGTGCGGGAACTAATTTTAAAAAAATATTTAAAATATCTGAAATAGGATGGTACACCTGATGGGACAACCGTGACGTCATTTTGTCGTGCTGTGATTGGCTATTGATGACGTGACGGTTGTCTCATCAGGTGTACCACCCTAATTTAGATATTTTAAATATTTTTTTTAAAAATAGTTCCCACACTTTAAAAAATCTGAAAAAAAGTCAGAAAAGCATAATTTTATGTATATTTTCTAATTATGAAATAAAAAAAATGCAACCATTATTACCTTCTTTTTTAAATGATAAAATTCAAAGCATTCTCCCCCTTCCCCTCTTATCCTAAACACTTTTTTCCCTTCAGTTCATACTGGATTTTCTAATTTGGATATTATATGATTATTGGTTACCATGCATATAGATGTTTGAAAGGTAAGTTAAAAGGACTCCTTTTTTTTTATTATTTATATGTAACGTGAATGTTAAACACTTGCTGTAAAGAAGTACTACGTACGGCAGGCATTGTTGTTTACGCCACTTTAATATTGTCATTGCAAAGCCGGCGAATTCATAGGAACATATATTTATAAGTATATAAAGGGGTTGAAGGGTGTCCCCCTCCATTGTATATTCTTTGCTACCAGGTTTCTGCAAGTGGACTAATTAACTTAATTGAATTTCAAAGGTAACATTGATACCATTTTGTCTGGTCAAAGTACGTGAAGTAAAGAATTAATTTTAATGGTTGGTATTGTAAGTTTAACTAGTAAAGCATAAAGATTATAGTATGGGTAATGGTGGTGGTAGTAATGGTACCGACGGGGGCTTAAGATATGCATATTATATAATTATAGGAACTGACCATAAGTATAGACAGTATAGACATATCTTGAGCTCCCATTGGTACATAAATTTGTCCAGTAGTGTGATAATGGGGTGTGGTGTGAAGAAATTTAATGTAAGGTGATAATGCAGGTGCCAACATGAAAGGTGATAAAATACCGGTACTGGAAATATAAAACAAGCTAAAGCTTCGGTTCTCAAGAACACAAGAGGGTAGGTTAGTTTGACTAGGTATGTGGGATCAGGGGCGGATCCAGCTCGCGGCTCTGGAGGGGGTGGAGGGGAGGGGATGAGGCGTTGTCCAACCTCGCAATCCTCGCAATGTTAAAATTTGAAAGGGGGGGGGGGCGATGAATGGGGGGTGGTAGCACCTTCAATAGTTGTGTTCGTAAATGAAGAATTAGATTCTTGCTGAAAATAATCAATTTTAGCTGATTACTGCAGCAAAAGCAACATTTCAGAACCAGTGGCGTAGCCAGGATTTGTCCAAGGGGGGGGGGAGGGGGTCTTGAAGACTTTGAGTGCGTTTGAATTCACGGGCCAGGCCTGGCTGGGCCGTGAATTCAAACGCACTCAAAGATTGAGAACAGCCCACTGGGGGGGGGGGGGGGGGCGTAGCCCCCCAATCCAATAGTCCGCCGCAGTCGCGATTTTTTTTAAGGACACGCCCCTTTCTTTAGGGTAAAATTATGAAAAAATACTATTATAGAGAATGTATGGCCTGATGCAATTTTTTTTATAATTTTATATTTTTTGCACGTCATCTTTTTATTTTATTTATTTTTTTCAATACGTGCAGTAACGTAATAAAAATAAATAAAGCTTTGAGTATATAATTTTAGTTAAATCAAGTAATTCGATCATCTAATAACCACTTTTATATTATTTTTATTAGTTTCATGATGCGCGATTTTTTTTAAAAAGGGCGTAGACTATAACTTTTTTCGATGAAAAGTTGCAGCAAATTTCTTATAATAGTAAATCATAATATTTTTGTGACTATACTTTTTCTTATAAAAAATAGACCATATTTTAAGATGATGTACTGATGTGCTAGTAAAAAAAATATTTATATTTAAATTTTGAAAACAGGAAAATCAATTTAATACAGTAAATATAATTATATACTGTACAATAGACAATAATGGTTGCATTTTTTTATTTCATAATTAGAAACTATACCTAAAATTATGCTTTTCTGAATTTTTTCTGATTTTTTGGAGTGCGGGAACTAATTTTAAAAAAATATTTAAAATATCTGAATTTGGGTGGTACACCTGATGAGACAACCGTGACGTCATTTGTCGTGCTGTGATTGGCTGTTGATGATGTCACGGCTGCTGTGATTGGCTGTCGATGACGTCACGGTTGTCCCATCAGGTGTACCACCCAAATTCAGACATTTTAAATATTTTTTTAAAATTAGTTCCCGCACTCCAAAAAATCTGAAAAAATTCAGGAAAGCTTAATTTAAGGATTATTGTCACTAGTCTTAGGAAATGGTATATCACTCCAATTTTTTCAGCATTGCATAGAGAAAAAATAAATAAAAATTCTCATGCAATAAAATACACCTAAATTCAGTGCCATTATTTTTTAAATTGAGATATAAAAAACGCATGTTATCAAATGCAAATTTCAACCTCCGTAATGGTACTGAATAATGGATTCAAATTTTAGCTTAAAAAACAATCATTATTTTAAATAGAATTATGATGAAATAATAATTATAGATAACCATTTACTTTTTGAGATACAAGCCTTCATAAAAACTGCACAATTCGGCAATGCTGCTCGTAGCTTAACTGGATGGGATAACAATGTTGCCAAATCGTCAAAAAACAACTTTACACTTTTCAGCAGAAAAAACAAATGAATTGCGGTCATTTTGACTAGTGAGTCAAAACAGCGTACAACTATTTACCACTCATATTTAAATGTTTTTCAATGTTTGCAAGGATGACGGATGAATAAATACACGAGAAAGTGTTTAAAGTGATTCATTTTATTAAAAAAACATATTTTACTGTGCTGATCACTGCTTTCCTAATAGTGCTTGTTCTTGTCACTCATATGTATTGCGTATGAAAAGAAGATGGCGGTGCATAAAAGAAAGATGGCGGAACTTCCGGTGACAATAATCGTTAATGTATATTTTCTAATTATGAAATAAAAAAATGCAACCATTATTGTCTATTATTACATCTAAAAAAATCGGATTTTTTTAACTTCAATAATAAATTTAAAGATATGTACATATAGCATTATACAATAAAACTAGCAATTGTAAGATGTAATATAACTATTATATATAATTAATTAAAAAATAATAAAATACCATAATTATATAATTTTAATTTTTATGCTGAACATCACGCGGGGAATGTTTACAACACTTTTTATATTTTAATAAATAATAAATTATTGTCTTCATTCTTCATACACAAAAACATAAATAACTTAATAATGAATACCATAAATAAAATATAATTTTTATAATAATGGAATTGTAGTATACTCAAAGTAGAGTGAGCGAAAAATTGACCAATGGTAAAGCTCATTCTCTTGCATGTAAAAAGTTACTTTGGAGCACCATAAATAAGCATCTGAAATCAGTTGAGACCGTCCTTCGTAAAAATTCTGAGCATTTGGGTCTAAAAGTCGATGACTTCGTCCATCTACTCCATGCTAACGCTCGAAAAACGTGGCTTCTTTTTTATTCGAACTTTAATTTCTTTCGCAATCTCCCGTAAAATGTGTTTAAAAAATATTCTAAGATAGAACATCTTATGGTGAATCAGAAAGTGTCATAACCTTTATTAGCCCTTCATAAAAATTTTGAGAAAATTCTGATACAATACCAAAATCCGAGGCAAATTTTCATTTCAAATGTTGCGGTCTACGGGTTAACAGCTGACTGGATCAACGGGATCAACAACACTATATAACTTCAGCAGATGCTCGTATTGCGCAACTTGCATAAATTTCTACTGCGCAGCTTTTGAGGAGCCGACGTAATTTTTTCGTATGCACATATATAGTGCGTGACGTCATTCCCATCATGCACTGCGCACTCAACTCGCTGACTCCTCTTTAAATAATCGTAATACATCAGGACGCATTTTAAATACATGTTTAAAGATTTATTAACGATTTGTTTCAGGGATATAAATATTTAAAGTTAATTATTATTATTTTTTTTTTTAAGAAAATTTTTCATAACATTTTATCTAAATCGTATCCGTCGCGCGAGTACCATTTTTTGTTATTTTTCCCTTAAAATTTGCTAAGGTTCAGCTCTCAAGGGGGGGAGGGTTATACCCCCCCCCCTTGTCTACACCCTGTTCAGAACTGAGCTAATTTTACTTTAATCAGCAATTTTTTCGGAAATTAAATCCAATATGACGACTGCCACTCACCTGACCAGGCTCTCTATTTCCCCCAACCCCACGGCACATATTTGATACGTAGGGGTTATCTAATCAGCCTCCGAGCTGCTGAAATGTTTTCAATAATCTATTATATAATCAGAAAAACGATCACGATAATCAAGAGAATCAGATTGTTGATTTTTATTTTCGAAGACGATATTACAACTGATAATAGAATAATTCTTATTTACGAACACAATTATTGTATTTCCAGTATTTTGGGACCTTTGGGGGGAGGAGGGATTCGCGCCTGTGTGGGATACGGTGAGGATGCTATTGATGATGGAATCGAGTATCTAGGAAGGGAATGGAAGTCACACAGTATTTTTTAGTGAGGTTCACTCCTCTAACGCCCAGACGCGAC
This sequence comes from Siphlonurus alternatus, assembly GCA_949825025.1. Taxonomy (NCBI): domain Eukaryota; kingdom Metazoa; phylum Arthropoda; class Insecta; order Ephemeroptera; family Siphlonuridae; genus Siphlonurus; species Siphlonurus alternatus. The sequence continues at coordinate 12,920,754 of OX463788.1, forward strand.
TCCTGCAAATGCACTTTCAGTTTGCTTATCGGTCTGTATGTGAATGAACAGAAAATTTCGCAGACACAATAATCAGATCAATCCAGTATTAAAGGCCTAAAATAACTAATATTAATTATACTCAAAAGTGATACAGTGCATTTTCTTTCCGGTTGCCTCAAAACTCAAAATACAAACAACACACACACACACACACACACACACACACACACACACACACACACACACACACATTAGTTCCGCAGGAGATTTAAAGTTAGAGCAAAACACAGGACAGGATATTCCTGGAGAATATTGACCATAGCGTTCTAGAGGTCACTTTGTATTGACCAAATGCGGGGTTGAGACAAAATTAATTTGAAAATTAAACTGGGAATGTTCATGCACAGGTTTTAAATTTTTTCAGGAAAATTTAACAATCCAGATAATTATTGAAGTAACACTTTTTATTACGTACTCTTTTAACACTAAACTTATAGACACATTCAATAATGAATAAATCGATAAGTAAATAAGTAAATAAATAAATAAGTAAGTAAGTAAGTAAGTAAGTAAGTAAGTAAGTAAGTAAGTAAGTAAGTAAGTAAGTAAGTAAGTAAGTAAGTAAGTAAGTAAGTAAGTAAGTAAGTAAGTAAGTAAGTAAGTAAGTAAGTAAGTAAGTAAGTAAGTAAGTAAGTAAGTAAGTAAGTAAGTAAGTAAGTAAGTAAGTAAGTAAGTAAGTAAGTAAGTAAGTAAGTAAGTAAGTAAGTAAGTAAGTAAGTAAGTAAGTAAGTAAGTAAGTAAGTAAGTAAGTAAGTAAGTAAGTAAGTAAGTAAGTAAGTAAGTAAGTAAGTAAGTAAGTAAATAAATAAATACAGTAACAAATAATATGGTAAATTTTAATTTAAAATAAACTGACCAGCTCAATTTTTTTCAAACTTAACAGTCTTTCAAGCGAGAGTTAACGTCTAAAAATTTCTGGAAATGACGTACTGTACCGCAGGGTATGACCCGTAATCAGAAGCGAAAACGAGTAGAAATTACGTCTTTTTCGGAAAATTTAAGGGCATTGGGTGTAGCACCGGTAGTTGGCAACACTGACGTATCTTCACCATGTTAATTTTTGATCATTGCTCCTCGGAGTAATTTTTATGCTAGAACTAAGCTGATTGCTGTAGTATCAAGATAATTAGTAGCCCAAGTGTACAATTTGGCTAAATAAGGCCTGATTTAAAGAAAAGTATTTTTTTTATATTTTAGAAAAATGCATGTAAATTTAAAAAATTACTAAAAAATACTTTTCTTTAAATCAGGCGTTATTTAGCTAAATTGTGCACTTGGGCTACTAATTATCTTGATACTACAGCAATCAGCTTAGCTCTAGCATAAAAATTACACCGAGGAGCAATGATCAAAAATTAGCATGGTGAAGATACGTCAGTGCTGCCAACTACCGGTGCTACACCCAATGCCCTTAAGAAAGTAACTCTCACAAGACAGTAAAGCCCTGTCCAGAACTGGCCGGAATCGTAAATGGAAAAACTCCTCTCGACCATTCAAAAAATTCAAAAATTTCCTTTTACTTAGAAATTCAAATCAATCAATCAATTCAATTTGCAACAATTGATTTTTGTCAGATTTTTCCAAGTTTGGGAACTATTTTTAAATTATATGTATACATAACATGATGCCATAAATATCTCTTATGGAGTAAGCCAACATCATTATTACCTCAACCGTCCACCAAGTGCACCACTGCACTCGATTCCTACATACATACTCTACTTGACTCATAATGCTCTTTTGCATTCTAAGCTCTTCATTCATCAGAGGGCCACACACTCTGGAGGCATTTGGTTCTTCGTAAAAGGATAGGACCTAAATGCCTCCAAGGGACTGAGCTACACTTTCAATTGATATGTAAAGTATGGTTCACATTTAACTTGGGTGCTGTCGTATTTCTGACCTGAATCAAATGTTGCAACGCTTCACATTTGGCAGCAGGCACTTGACACTGCGACGTCATCAATTACAACCGGCAACACTGCTAGCTGGCCCAACGGTGCCGGATGCTTGAACACCTGTTCATTGCCTGTGTTCGAAATTTTGCGCCACACAGCGGCAACACTATAAAATACGAACCTTGACGATCATGCACGACGACACCCAAGTTAAATGTGAACCATACTATAGCATAAAGTTACGAACCTAAAGGTAACCACGTGAGCTATGTGAAATTGCGAGGCCCCTTCGGATGATTTAACATAATAACAGCAGCCATAGCATAAGTCTACAGAATTGACAACACCATAAGTAGTTGCGACATACCAGTACTTTCAGACATGTATTAAAAAATATTTCAACTTTGTAGGTGATGTCTTTCATATTGACGTTATAAAATTAGCAGTGAACCTGGTGGTAAGAGCTGAACTGTGTACGTAGCGAGGCCCCTTCAGATAATTTAACATTGTAAAATCATGTAAATGCTACGACAGCAGGCCACAGTATAATTTTACAGAGTTGACAACACTATAATTTCACATACCTTCAGACAAGTATTAAAAAATAAATCAATATCTTAAGTGATGTCTTTCATACAAATCTCGTTGCTTTTATGATTTTCTCAATGCAATAGACGATGTTAGTGCTGCCTCCATGCGTGCCGACATTGCAGAAGTGAAAACTGCGCAGTCCTAATATTTTAAATGGGCAAGATGAAATTAAAGTAAAAATTTTAATTTGGCCAAATGACTAAATAAATATTTTTAAAATTATGTTCAAAAATTCTTTTAACCGACCCTATGTACCGTGCTTAATTTAAGATTTTTTTTTAAAAATAATTCCTAAATATTTTCTATTTATGTTGCCTGCGATGCCCCTATCCACCATTACTGGTTACTGCGAACATTGGTTCTTTATGTACTTAATAAATTTTGTCAGTTTAGTGATTCTCCCAATGCTATAATAGGTATTACCGCATCTTCAATACAAACAGCCAAAATTTCTGCGCTCAGATCCATCCTTTATTTTCTTTATGTATGTATGTACTCAATATATATATTTTTTTAAATAGTTCCAGGCCTCAGTAAAATCTGAAAAGATTCAGAGTGCCCCAAATCGTTACCATCTATCAATATTTGCAATGAAATTTTTTCATCTAGTTTGTAAATTTTGAACTTTTGATATAAAATTAGCGCCTCCCCCTCCCTTTACTTTTTCTGTACCCTTGGTTGTTGCTTGGAGAGCAATATGCTTATTTATACAGTATTGCATTAAGAATGTGTGATTAATTATAAAAATAATTTGTGTCTCTTGTATTCAAATAAAATATTCTATAATGTCAGTTTTACATTGATATCGGTACTATCGGTACCTTAATTTTTATGTCATGTCATATTGATTTACATACAGTGCATAAGTTTTAAGTCTCAAATGAAAAAAATAACCCAACACTTATTTTTATTTTCAGTTTTTTCCTATTGATTACAGTAGTTATGTACAATGTTGACCTCATAAAGCACCAACAGATGGCATAGAAAATCTAGTTAAGAGTCAGTATGACTATGTACTCAACTCAGTAAAACTCGGTTAATTACATGTATACTTTAGCCAGTAGCAAAGCTCTGATTTCACAACAAAGATATGCCACAACATGCAATAGAAAATGTTGTTTATTTTTATGTGGCACGCCATAGAGCCTCATAACTTTTTGCAGCAAGCTATACAGCGCTCCGCAGAAGAATCAAACTCATCTTGATTTTTCTACTATCACTTATTTTTTTGTCGCAGCAGCCGCAGGCACACGAAAATACATTAATACTTGCGGAATTTCTGCAACCCAGTAAACTCAACTCTTTGGGTCTAGTGTTGGTCCAGTGCTGAGACTGTTATGCCAGTACTGTGCCAACACTCTTAAAGTGCCGGTCCAACATATTTTTGACACCGTGTTTACTGGGAAGGTGCCACAACAATGTTGGACTACGTGAAAGCACCTATGTGTATACAGTATGAGTATCCATGTATTATAGAAAACTGTTCAGAGAGATTGGGTAGGCATACATAACAATGAATTCAGTATAATAATTTCAGATACTGAATGATCACAGTTGGAAGTTGGAGTTTGTCGGCAGTAGAAGTGATGTGGGAAAATATTCCTTCATTAACAGGACGATAAGAGAGTGGAATTTGTTGAAGGCAGAAGTTGTTGAGGCGGAGAGTTATGATTTGTTTAAGAGGGTTTTGAGAGAGACAAACCCTTCGCGAGCCACCGTGGCGTAGCCACATTTACCGCGATAATTTTATTATTAATACCGTAGTCCTAAATATTCAATAAAGTCAACCCTGGAAGATACAGTAACGTATTGTATACATATTGTAAGTATCATACTGTTTAAGCATTTAATAATGTGTTCATGTTGTTACATTTAGGGTTTATTAGTTTTATCAATACAGATATACAGTAGCTCAAAGATACCGGTATATAATATGCATTTGATACAAGTCACGAGGCGAGAAACGGTGGGGATAGAGTACCTGTATGATACCAGTTTTCTGAGTGTTATTTTCATCACAAGTAATTTGTTTACCACCATGCACTGTTATGCATATGTGCTAAAACATTGTGTATGTAGATATGTTAGTACATGTATGCATATGTTGAAATACGTGTTTCTAATAGTGCATATATTATTTTTGCCATGTAAAAAATTATCACTGTACTTTTAAACTAAAATTGTCCATTATGCATACTACATACAGCTTTTAGAGTCACTGTTTCTCCCCCATGACTGTACAGTATAGTATGCATATGATAATATGCATACGTTTGCATACATTAAATAACGTTTGACTAAGAGAGTGCAATTAATTATCTTCTATTATCACATCACTATATTACTGTATGCCTACAGTACTGTATATATAGGGACATATTATATATACAATACATAATGCATACTGTACATATCATATGCATACTGTGTGGTCTGTGTGCAAACATTTGAAAGTATGCATACAGTACTGTACAGTATGTTTAAGTATGCATATGCATACATATGATACTGTATGCATATGATATGCACTCCTGAAAGGAAAACCAACCTTTTAGAGGAAGTGTTATAAGAGAATATGTTTATAATAATTCACTTGGAATAAAACTGGTGTGTTACCTTAATAATAGTTCTGTCATCAAATAGAAGAACCAGATGGGATTTGTGGGTAGTGAGATGAAACGTCAGTAAGTGTTCATTAAAATCGGCATATTAAAATTAAATGAGCTTACCTGTCCACTTTCTGAAGCAGGTGAATTCTCGATAATATCGTAAATAATTGGAGGCAGTTCTGATCCTGCTCCACCTAAAATAGAAAACCCTAGGCCACACGAATCACTTCTCCGAAGAGAAACAACTCTCACCCCCTCGTCCATCTTGCCTCACTGACTGACTTTGGTAGTTGTCTGTCGACTGTCCTTTTCTTCCAATTTTTCGCTCGCATCAATTTATTGCTGTCTTTGTAAATTGTAAATCCAGTAATTAAATTTTCAAAAATTTAACACATTTATATGCTAAATAGTTGTTTTGAAAATTGATACTAATTTCTCAAATAAATATAGATTTTATTTTGAATGGCTCTTTTAAATTTTAGCGAATTTATTTTTATTAAAGTTTTTGAACCAACTACTTCATGTTTGTACTAAATGTCCCTCTTGAAAAAATTAATGATGATTTTATTTATTATTTTTTTTTACTGATTTTGCAATTTGTACATGGTACAATTTTAATTAAATTACCAAATATGATTCAAAGCAGAACTGAGAAAAAATTATTATAAATAAAATTAATAATTAATCTATGGGAATAATTTAATTTACAAGTTGGTATTTCAATCATGGAGCCTATTTCGCACGTTATTAAAGTATGCCTTCCTAATTATTTATCAAATTTGCCTATTCCAAACTCATTTGGGGGATGGTTTCGGCTAGGATGTAAGTATACCTGAAGAATGTTAAATCAAAGCTTAAACTTTGGTTTGATAGTTTTATTATTTATGCATAGACTGCATACATTTATTTTGAGACGAGGCTGCATGATCTCTCTTTTTTTATGCATATAGATTATGCATACATTATATATATGATCTAGTTTCATAATTAAATTCATTCACTAATCATATGCATATTATTATCATTTTTAAACATATTGCAAGTGGTTTATTTTATTATATGCATAGAGTTTACGTTTATGCTACACCTGTACTGTATACACATGCATACAGTAGAGTATGCATATATACATACAATATGTTATGCATATTATATATTGTCACATTGTATAATATATGCGTATATATATTATGTATAATAATAATAATATTAACGCGGCAAATGTGGCAATGCCACGGTGGCTCGCGAATGTTCAACTCTCAAATTTTTTTTAAACAAATCAAAACTCTCCGCCTCAGCAACATCAGCTGCCAACGCATTCCACTCCCTCACCGTCCTGTTTACAAAAGAAAACTTTCCCACATCACTCCTACACCCAACACACTCCAACACACCCTCACAATTTCTTGTTATCTTATACATAACACCAAGTCTACAATTTTTCCTTCTTAACTCCAACGACTCCCACCCCAAATTCTCAATTAAAGCAGACACACTAACATACTCCTTTCTAACCTCAGCACCATCCCCCACAAACTGAAACCTTCCCACACGACCTGTAACCCTTCTTGCTGCTCTCCGCGGAACCTTCTCCAACTCCTTCACCCCCACACATCTATATGGGTCCCAAACACAGCAACCATATTCAAGCACTGGTCTCACCAAAGCTCTATACGCACTATCTTTAACTATTCTACTGGTACCCTTAAGATTTCTCATGACAAACTCCAAACACCTCCTTCCCTTAGATGTGACATTTAATATGCTCATTCCACATTAACTTACTATGAATGACTACACCCAAATATTTATACTTTTCATCCTGCTTCAACAACTCATCATGAAGTAAATACTGCACATATCTCTTATGTCTTTTCCTGCTAAACACAACAACACAGCATTTAGAAACATTCAACCTCATATCATTATCAGTAACCCACCGACACACAGTATTAAGATCCTCTTGCAGACGAACCACATCACCCTCACCTTCTATTTTCCTATAAACAACACTATCATCTGCAAACAACCTCATCTTTGACCTCACTCCATCAGACATATCTTCAATATATATACATGTATAATATATATATGCATATAATATACAGTATATGCATAATATATATATATATATATATATATATATATATATATATATATATTATATGCATATATTATATTATATAATTATATTAATTGTGAAGGGTACTATTTATTATTGTATATATGTATAATAATATGTTGCCAAAATTCATCCCTTTAGATCAGAACCGAATCAAAACGCTGCTGTAAACCCAGTATAACACTCGATTCAAATTCAATAATTTTTTATTACCATAATATCCTACAATCAAATGCATTAAAATACAATAATACAAATTCTTGAGGTTCCAGAAACGTCAAACTCACACAAACACAACACATTTAAAACATTTCATTCATAAATCATGACACTGATCAATGAGAAAACCTTTAAGTTCTCTTGCAAACACTTTCACATCAGGAATGCACTTTAAAGAACATGGTAAATTATTATAAATTCTCAAACAGCTCATAAGAGGCCCTGTTCTATATATTTCAAGTCTACTAGGCTTCGGAGTTATATTTATACCTCGATTCCTAGTGAAATGATCATGTTGAGCCTCATGGGAGCGAAACATTTTCATATATTTTTTTTTCACTAATTGCGCATTCATAAATAAAAATGCTAGGAAATGTAAGCAATTTCAAATTTTTAAAAAGAGGTTTACAATGTGCATCTCTTTTAGCAAAACATATAATTCTAATTACTTTTTTTTGTAACATAAATATCTTCTCAGAGTCTGTAGAATCTCCCCAGCATACAATTTCATATTTTATTATTGAATAAAAATTAGCAAAATACATTGTTTTTAAATAAATTAACTCTGATTCATGCCTTAATTCACGCAGAGCAAATATTACAGAAGATAGCTTTTTACAGATGTTATCTATATGGTTTACCCAGCGTAGATTATTATCTATTGTTACTCCTAAAAATTTTACAGAGTTGTGCATCTCAATGATTTCCCCATTAATAGGTATTATATTTAATCAGTTTTAATCCATTATTATTTAACCAATCTTTTACTTTAATTATTCTCTCTATTATATTATTTTGTAGAGATTCATTACCTTTACCAGTAACTTTAAAATTTGAATCATCGGTATATAAGATAGGTTCGGAGTCCTCCGTAACAAAAGATAAAGGCATATCATTAATCATCTATGCTTTCTAGTATTTTATTTACTAGTTCAAATATTGCAGTTTCTGTGGACATATTTTTGCGGTAACCATGTTGATATCGTAGCAGCTGGCGTAGCAAATCAATTTACAAAGCCAAGCAACCGCCGACTCCCCGTGGCGGGCAAAACACGTGGGGATTTTTTTCTATTTTTCGACAAAAAAACACATTTTTATGCATTTAAGTGACATCTTCATTAATATACTTTTTTTCTGCTTAATATAGTCAAGGATTGGGCCAAGCTGATTCCCTTTGGTGCTGCAGTTGTGGGAATAACTTACATGTCTTACAAAGCCTTTTGTCCTATCGCTCACTGCAAGGTAATGTGTCAACTACACGTTTTGCCAGGCATGCCATTAATTGAGTTTCCTATGATATTTCTGTGGCAGCAGCGTTAAATACACTTTTCGAGTACAATGTAACCACCTTAACATACTGCTGTGTATAGAAATATACAGTATATTATATATATAATATTAAAAAATAAATACCATACTTTAGATATTTGGTTATTTTGAAAAATCTTTTTGACTCTGTTTGCTATTGTTTACAGGGCCGAATGATAAATCCTGACATCCAGAAAGATTCTCAGAAAGTGGTGCATAGTGTGGACATTGAAGACATAGGTGACAAAGCGGCATTCTGCAGGTGCTGGCGTAGCAAGAAGGTAAATTTCCACTAATCTGGACTCCCATACAAAAGTGACTAGTTATTTTCTACATGTGTGTTGGCTTCTTAAACTTCATAGTCTCCAAATATCTATAAGATTTTGTTGGAGAGTACAGTGCTATTTGCTCACAAAAGATCCTCCAGAATAGTGTTGACTAATATGTGAAGCCCAGATCGCAAGCATTTATTAAAAAAAAAAAAAAAAAAAAATCAAACTTTTAGACATGAACACAGCTTACAGTTCGTTTCTGCAGGCCCTTGTAGGCTTCATGTTAAAATGTGTCGCCAACTTTTAGACAAGTTCTGTACACACTTCACAGACGTTACTAGTATCGCTACCTTCGTAGCAGCTGGCATAGCAAATCAAACAATGAATTTACAAAGCCGAGCGGCCGCCGACTCCCCGTGGCAGGCAAAACACGTGGGGATTTTTTTCTATTTTTCGACACAAAAACACATTTTTATGCATTAAGTGACATCTTCATTGCGTATACAAAACTAAATTCTTGGCGACAAACTCCCCATAAGCCCTAAAATTATATGTATTATATATTATATGGTTTTTGTTTGAAGCCTGTGTAGTCAACTACTGCAAACGGTATACTGTACTGTATACATAAATGTGGAAAATATCATGTACCTAATGATTTAGAATAAATAAATGTGTCTGTCTGCCTGTGAGTTGCGTATGCTCTGCATCATTATTAAGCTATATATGAGGAGGAAAATTGTTGGTTGTCACTTACTGATAATGTGGTGGGTAAGTTATGACAGTGGTAAGCAATTTACATGAGTAGGTCTTACATTTCATAAAAGTATGACTATAATATGTGTAATATGTAATCAAGTCAAAGTGTTGAGACTCACTGTGGGTAACATGTTTATAAAGAATTCACATATTCTGAGGAAGCATTGCTCAATTTTTATTGAAGAGTGTTATTTACTGAAGTATCACCCCTGTGTTAACTTTCTCTTGTTGTGTGCCTGCAGTTCCCCTACTGCGATGGCAGCCACGCTAAGCTGAATGAGCAGACTGGGGACAATGTAGGTCCGCTCTGCTTGCAGCATAAGGCTAAGTGAGCTACTGCTACCACTACTTCGAGACAGCACTCATGACAACAGCAAGCACCCACTAGATTACCTAAAGTAAAATGGCTACAACTTGCATAGATAAAGCAATTTTGCATTAAATTACTCACAGCCAATCTGTGTTGTTCTGCTTATCTAAGCTAATTGTCGCTACTCTTCTTTAGTTACTCTAACAGCTACAATACTACAGTGATGCAATGGCATGTAGCAACTAATGCACACAGTAAGTTAATTATGTGCAAAGCATTTTTTTTTTTTTTTAATTGAAGCTGTATACAAAATTACCTGTGGTTCTTAAGGTTGCTAAAAAACTGAAGCCTTCAAATGTGCATAATTATAGAAAACCAATTACAATATTAATTTGGTCTAGTGCTGACTTATCCCACAGTATTCCTTTGATTCCTTTTTTGTCCTCTTCCCATTCCATCAACACCTTCACCTTACATGTTTTGCATCAATAGTTTCTAAATGTCATTGATAGACCTATAATAGATGTTTCTTTTTTCTTTTTGTTAATGCTTATTATTTATGCTGTTTGTTAAGAATCCTGTTTCTAGTTTGGATAGTATAAAGTGCAAAACTTAAATTAGTATATGCCACCTATGGTAGATATTACCTTCCTTTGTATCATATCTTGCTCTATAACTAAATTCTTTGATTTTAGGTGCTAAGGAAATTGCATGTGCATGTACTATAGAATTATGAGCTCATGTAAATAAATTTAAAGATTTTATTTGCAGTTCAGTTAGTTTTTTAATCTAGCTACATGAAGATATTACTGTTAAAAAGTTAAATTACTGTATTTATGATAAATATACATGCTACATTGTTATGTAGCTCACTATAGTGTCGTGCAATAATTCAAACATTATACATTAAAATATCATTTTTGAGTAGGTTATATTGGCTTTATTGCAGTTATAAAAGGTTGAATGTTTATTTTACAATATTGTTTTTTAAGTTTACATCTTTGCAACGAGATCATGTTTTTTGTTTATACTGATGTGGCCGATGCCGACTGATGAACCATTGTTGTCATAACTAAAATAATAATGGTCAATCAGTATGTTGTTAACACAAATAAATCAAGAAATATTATTAATAAATTGCTTACCTCAAAATATTTTAAATCATTTACATCATATAGCTCCTCATTTACTAGAAGTTCTCTGTTGCCATAACGTTTTCTGCAAAAGAAAATACATTTTGAAATTAGTATGTAATTTTAAATTTTTGACGTGGCTCCTGTGCAGTGTTTGTTTCTGGCATTAATTTCAAATTGCTTCATTGCACAATTAACTGGCATTAATTTTATTACGGATAGAAAAGTTGTTGTTGCCACCAATGTCGGAACTTGTATTTCAGCATTGTTCAACAGTGCACTCTGATTAGTTTCCAATTTTAAAAATTGTATAAAAAAGTAACACTCTGAATGTAACGTTACTACACAAAGATCATATAAGAGTATAACATAAATTAAATACTGTACTATGAGCATAATAGTAATTGATTGTTTGATTTTTATTTATTTATTTTTTTTTTTTTCCAGACTTGCAATTTAAATTTCAAATTAAGTTGATGCTGACAGAGAGTCCTCACTGCTTTTACTATACTCTTACAAATATAGTAGCATGTTCCACAAGACATTTAATATATATATATATATATATATATATATATATATATATATATTATCCTCGCATTAATGTTTATATTTAAACCAATATCTCCAAAATAACATTCTAGACTATATTGCTGGCAACTGCAAGTGAAATGTGGCAATATCATCCTCTGTCATGCAGTCAAGTATGGGGCAGGTCATACATGCACATCACAATAAGTGGTTACTGATATTTTAGTTTGTAAGATTACTGTGGAGCTGTTGGCACTCAACAGGCCCAGACAGAATAAAGTACCCCTCACAAATTTTTGTTGCAGAAATGGATAGAGGATGCAAAGTTATGCTATTCTGATTTTTTTCGAGCCAGAGAGAACTAAAGAGGATAGAACTTTGTTGACGCAAAAAGGGGTGCGGTCGTTGAAACCGAAATTTCAATCATTTTTTAAAAACAGTACGTGGACTCTAAAAAATCTGAAGAAAATCAGAATGGCACCATGTCTGTATTTCTGTAACAAAATTTTTTGAGGCTGATACTCTATACTAAAGAGAAGACGGCTTCAACTTTTGTATTTTTTTTCATTTTATAAATAATGCCAAACTTATTATTGCACGAAAAAAATAGTCACCACCTATCGCCTTTTACGAGTTTCAGCAGTAACATTCAAAAAGCTCGCCGAGCAAAAGTGGGGCTTATGATGTCAGCCGCAGCACTCTAGGTGCACTTTTGACATCATAAACGCCTCTTTTGCTTGGCGAGCTTTTTGAATGTTAACTATTATAAATACTGGAACTATAGTAAAAGGCGGAGAGTGGTGACTATTTTCTTGGTGCACCAATAACTTTGCCATTGTTCGTAAAACAATAAGAATATAAAAGCTGAATTAAGCTTTCCTCTTTATGCTAACCATCTTTTGTCAGATGACAAAATTCATTTTCATGATATATATATTATATATATATATATATATATATATATATATATATATATATGTTGGCACCAAAGCCCGAATACGGGCAAAGCCCGAAAAAAATGCGCACACCTAGATGTGCCCCTAGCGATTTGAGCAAAGCCTAAAATTAACAAATATTTCGGGCTTTGCTCATTTAAATTTGATCATTTCTAGAAGTGCCCAACTCGAAAAAAGCAAACCCCGATGAGAAGTTTTATTTCGGGCTTCGCTCACTGTTTTGATCATTTCTAGAAGTGCTCAAAGAAAAATGAAAAAAATAATAATTGAAAATTGTTAATAAATAGCAATAAATAATAAAATAATGTAAATTTAATAATATTTTAATTAAATATCAATTTTTTAATTAGTTGATAAAAATACACATTTAATATTTAAGGGTAAGGTATAAACGCCACCAATGTTAAAAAAAATCCCCCCCCCCCCCCCCACAAAAATTATGAAAAAAATTTAAAATGTTCTCCTCTACACCCCCTATCAGTAGCTAAAATATCAGGTATACAAATTCGATCTAGTTTTTGAGTTATGAATTTTTAAAGTTGACTAATTTAACATGGGATTTCCATTTCTCCATGTTAAAGTACATAGTCAACTTTAAAAATTCATAACTCAAAAACTAGATCGAATTTGTATACCTGATATTTTAGCTACTGATAGGGGGTGTAGAGGAGAACATTTTAAATTTTTTTCAGAATTTTTGTGTGAGGATTTTTTTTTAACATTGGTGGCGTTACCTTACCCCCTTAATAGCGCGCGTGTATATACTGCAGTTTAGTATTTTTTTTTTTTTTTTTTTTTTTTATAAAACATTTCTCTCTGTATTATTCAAGTCGTATTGAAAAAATACAATTTTGTCACACTGAGAGACACTTTCAATTTTTTTATTATTATCATTTTTTTTATAATTAAAGGGTATGATTACAATTATACTCTAGCAATGAATTCCAGGTTGCAGATGAACAATTTCTAAGTTCAGACGACGTACCACACATGACAAAGAAAATAAGAGTCTCTCAGATCAGCATTAGCATTAGCAAATTCAAAGCAAGGTTTTGTGTTTTGCAACTGCAAGAAAGGTTGTCAATCTAAAACTCTATAAAACTGCATGTTGTGCAAAGAAAAAAATAAGATGAATTTTAAAATGCCATGATAGTATTTTTTTTTTTATTATTATTATTATTAATTGGTAGGTTTGGTACTATCTTGAGGAGCTCTTTGCTTCTTAGCAAGTTTTATAAATTAAGTTAAGGGTAAGATAACACGAACAATCGATTGTTGGTAGTCCCATTTGAATAACATGTAAACCTTAGCAACCTCATAATAATTCTGAATTTTTTTTGAGTGACAGTTCTTGGCATTAAAAAAATATGGAGAAAATTTCAAAACAATCGGACGATCCAATTTTTTTAAATTTTCAGTATAGGGCTTTCCCATGGAGACCGAAACTAAAAAATTAATTTAAAAAAATTGGATCGTCCGATTGTTTTGAAATTTTCTCCATATTTTTTTAATGCCAAGAACTGTCTCTCAAAAAAAATTCAGAATCATTATGAGGTTGCTAAGGTTTACATGTTAATCAAATGGGACTAACAACAATCGATTGTTCGTGTTATCTTACCCTTAAAATGATTTTATAATATATCAGCTGTAAAAAAATTATTGAAATTATAACTAACATACAATAATAATTAATATAAAAAGTGTGACAAAATCGTATTTTTCAGTATGACTTGAATAATTCAGAAAGAAATGTTTTAATAAAAAAATAATATACACACTATATATGCTAAAATGTTAAATTTGTATTTTTGTCAATTAATTAAAAAAATTATGTAATTAAACTATTATTAAATTCACAACATTTTACTGTTTTCTTATTTATTACAAATTATTACTATAATACGGCACAATTTCTAATTATTATTTTTCATTTTGCTTTGAGCACTTCTCTAGAAATATCAAAACAGGTGAGCAAAGCCCGAAATAAAACTTCTCATCGGGGTTTGCATTTTTCGAGTTGAGCACTTCTAGAAATTATCAAATTTAAATGAGCAAACCCCGAAATAAAACTTCTCGTCGAGATTTGCTTTTTCTGATTTGAGCACTTCTAGAAATTATCAAATTTAAATGAGCAAAGCCCGAAATATAACTTCTCGTCGGGGTTTGCTTTTTTTGATTTAAGCATTTCTAAAAATGATCAAATTTAAATGAGCAAAGCCCGAAATATTTGTTAATTTCGGGCTTTGCTCAAATCGCTAGGGGCACACTTAGATGTGCGCATTTTTTTCGGGCTTTGGTGCCAACATATATATACATATATATATATATATATATATATATATATATATATATATATATATATATATATATATATATATATATATATATATATATATATATATATATATATATATATATATATATATGTGTGTGTGATTTTAAGTGCATTATTGTGTGGAGTGTAAACTATCAGCGAGGGTGACAGCCCAGTTTTTTAACATAATTGTTATTAATTTTTTATAATTACATATTGTATGTGTATACGTGGTGTATGGGTACTATGTATTATATATATATATATATATATATGTGTGTGTGTGTGTTAGCATCTGGAAGCAAGGTCCCTTTGGATGCACAATTTTTTATCCCAATGCGTCGCCGGGCACTTAATATTCAGCAAAATTTCAAAGGCGTTCGGATCAAAACAATTTGCTCCCAATGCGTTGTGAACAATTAATATATGAGAAGAGCACTCAACCCATTTGGAACAATTAAGATGAAATATGATTTTAATGACAGAAAATTATAAAAAGTAATAAAAACGAGTAAGATATATTCCTTACATTAAATTTATAAAAATAAATAACAAATAATAATGTTTTTCAAGCGCCAGTTAAAAGTTAGATAACTGGACTTATGGAGGATTCGACCCACTGAATCTCTGATATATGTCAATTGCTTACGGCACACATGCAATGTTTTCGGAAAGTCAACGTGGCGGACACATTTTTTTTTTCTGTTAATTCTGAAAACTTCATGACTGTTCTGCTCGTTCTCTATGCAATGCGGGGATTGAACAGCTAAGACAAAAAGGCAATTACAACAGAAATTTTCTCCCAATTTTTTTAGCTTTCCATTGGTACCAGAATCAATATGTTTGCATATAATATATGAACCATATATACGTTATTATTATTTTTTTTATTTTATTAAATATAAATAATTTTTAACTCTTAATTATAGGTTTCTGCTTTATATATTTTTTTTAGTAGCTGAATCGAAAGAAGTCGTTGAAAAACACGTGTGAATTTTAAGCGATTTTTTGTTTTTTTTTGTACTGCATCATACCTAAGATAGAGATTAAAAGAGGTCACGTGACCTGGAGGCTCCGTCCTCAAGGCCTGTGACGTCATTACATTCTTTGGTTCAACACTTGTAAACATGCAATCACGTTGCTATGTGGAATTATCAAATTATAGTCATAAATATAGAGAAAGCTTAAGGGTAAGGTAACGCCACCAATGTTAAAAAAAATCACTCACACAAAAATTCTGAAAAAAAATTTAAAATATTCTCCTCTACACCCCCTATCAGTAGCTAAAATATCAGGTATACAAATTCATAACTCAAAAACTAGATCGAATTTGTATACCTGATATTTTAGCTACTGATAGGGGGTGTAGAGGAGAACATTTTAAATTTGTGTCAGAATTTTTGTGTGAGGGATTTTTTTTAACATTGGTGGCGTTACCTTACCCTTAATTAATAATTGGACCTTCAGATTATTTTTAGACTACAAATTACTGAATTTAGGGAACTAGGGAAGGTCCTATGTAATTAACCGTACGTGAATTCGGTGCCTTCACTAAACAAAGACGATTGATCATCTAATTGAGTGGATGCTGATCAGCTCTTAGGTGCTTGCTGCAATCATACATGACAGGTGCATGGCAATGCAATAACACAGACCTTGACAAATGCAATGCATTAATTGCGAGATTTGCGAGTCTTTAGAACGTCTCGCGTGAGTGTCTTTTTTTTTTTTTCTTGCGTGCTTTAGTTATCACTATAAACTATAAGTAAGAATATTATTATGTAAGAAGAGAGAAATAAAAACAAATAAGCACTATTATATATATACAGTATAATAGTGCGTTAAATACTGTATATGTTCAAGCCCTGAAAATAAAATTAGCTTAATTGTAAGCATATTTTTGAAAAATCCCGAAAAAAATGTGATATTAATAGAAAGGCAGCAAGAATGGATCGAGCGTATACGCATGCAATTAATCACGTACCGCATTATATTGCATAATGTAAATAAACCAATTCTAATGCATATTATCGAGTTAAAGTGCGTATAATATTTATGATAAACACGTACGTGCAGGTTTAAAATCATACTGAAAAAGTTAAACTTCAATTTTTCTAATTAATTTAAGTGCCTCTTTTTATTTTATTTTTTTTAGGATAACTGCGATGCTGCTTTGACAATTAAAAATTATGCAGCAATTTTCACATGTTACGTGATGGAAAAGTGCAGTATTTATGTTTCTTTCAACATAATATGAAAACGGATTATGTGAAAAATTTATTTTAATTATTTAACTATTAATTGATGAACCTTCTGTACATGATGGAATATAAGATATTATAATAATTGATTATTTCTGATTGTATATTAAATTTACGAACAGACCTAAAAAGTAATAAGTGCGCACTTGATGCCAATATTGTATTACGCAGTGTACACGTACGGAGTACAACCTGTACAACTCCTCTGAAAATTAAGCTGGCTGGAACGTGTGTGTGTGTGTGTGTATTATATATATAATTATATACGTATATATATATATATATATATATATATATATATATATATATATATATATATATATATATATATATATATATATATATATATATATACATATATATTGCTGCTGTATGATATTATGTGTTTGTACGCGACACTATTATACGATATATTGTACATACTTACAGCGATCCAATATAGAGAAGAGGAGATCCGATCGAAGCATATAAATTACAAGGGAACTTTTTAAGAAGAGAGGTCTAGAGAGAAGTCCGGAAATACTGACAAATTAAATTAAAGCTGCATCAAGGATTAACGTAACGGATGCGAGGTGTATCATAATCATATGCATGAATTATATTATATATATTAAATTATATAAATGTATCATACTTATACCTCAGCTAGTACACAAATCGTAATGTCATATAATATATATACATACATACATATATATGGGCATTCCATATATGTGGACTATTTTCTAAACTAAAAGGACATGACGATATAATAATTTGAGCAAAGTAAGTATATGTATATATAATATATATGTAATATATAATATCATGTTGGCACCCAACGCCGAATTCGGTCCAATGCCGAAAAAAATTAATGCGCAGAACTAGATTGGAGCATCGCGGAATAATCCAAACCCGAAATTAATTCAAATTTCGGCTTTGGCGGATCAAACCACGATGCTCCAAACTAGTTCTGCATATATTTTCAAATCGAATTAAATGCTTCAAAGCCACTAAGTAAAAGTCTTCATGGCCGGCTTTGGAGCATTTGGATTTGACCAGAACTATATAGTTTGGAGTTAGTATTTAGATATGGGTGCTGATCATTTCAAGTAAAAATTACGCTGCTCCCTGGGGTAAATTCGTCTCGCGGCTCTCGCTTTCCACCCAGTGCAGTGATGCACCTATGTGTGTTCCCCAGGTTTTAAACATCATTTTGGAGTATTGATAAAAAGTTGAGGTATCCGTCCTGACTGAGGTTTTTCACGGTTCCCTCAGTCTGACCTCAGCGAATGCTTGGACACGTAACAGAGGCCGTGGCCACCATCCCTACCCAGTACCCCCCCGCGAGTTTCAATTAAGCTCATAGGGGTGTATCCCTGTATTGTAAGAAAAAAAAAGAGCTCCTCCCACGTATAAATTTTGACTACACTTTGGGATTATCAGCTCAAATAAGACCAAAATTTTGCTAGCCCAATTAGACTCCGACAGACACTTAATTGGCCGATTTTGGGCAAATCTGGGCTAGCAAAAAAAGTAACATTGAGCTGTAATAGCCCAATATAACCCCAACTGGACCAATACACCACTTAATCCATAGCTCTATGTAGCTCATTATGGATCAGTTTGAACCAATTATGCCATGCTCAAACAAGCTGGAAATTGACCAAATTTGCCCAAACTTGACCTTTTCTACCCTGGTTGTCCCCAGTACGCTTATATATAGCTCAAAATAGCTCTGTTTATAATCTCTCTCACTTTATAATGGGCCATGCATATATATAGGGTTCGTGTAACCTCTCTTCCGTCTAGAGCAGTCCCAAAATTATTATTACGTTACCTTCTCGTTGCAAGACCGAGCACCTGATTCTCCTCTCCTTATGGAGGCAGCCCCTCCCGAAATTTTTTTCTGGATCCGCGCCTGAGCAGTAGTAAAAGATAACGAAAAAGCATGCAATTATAAACGCCGTATTATACACACGTACTGGAAACGAGGAAAGCCAGCGTTTCATGCTAAGGGCATATATGGCGGGCCTGCAGGCTGCGAGCGAGTGTTCGCCAGCACAGAGACCACGTACCACAAGCGATTGACAGACGGAAGTATTAGGAGTACAGAAACGTGCAGATGTGACTTTTTATCGTCCAGAGAAGTCACGTGAGCAACGTTCGTGTCACGTGGTATGTGGTGTGTGTGAGCGGGAGAAAAATATAATGGATAGCAAAAATTGTAATTTAAAATTTTATAAACATTGAATGCTTTTAAATTTTCTTTTAAACATCCGGGAAATTTTCCAATATTTTAATATATTCTTTTCTACCCCAAAATAAACTTTATATTTTTAACGACAAAAAATACTCTAGTATGGCAAAATATTTTAAGACTTAATTACTATTAATTGGGGGATTGCAATGTTTAGTGGCAGGCTTTGGGCACCACTTTGGTCCATTGATAGAGGTGTCCGTCCTGACTGAGGTTTCCCACGGTTCGCTCAGTCTCACCTCAGCGATCGATCGTAACAGTCCGTACGTGCTGGCCACCATCCTTTAATTCCCTCCCTCATCCTTACCCATTACCCCGCCGCGAGCTGTAAGCTCTGAGGGGTGTATGTATCCTTGTAAAAAAAAAATCTGCACTCGAATTTATGTTAAGGTACATAAAGAAATAAAGTGCAAAAAATCTACACAGCATGCTACGTACTGGAACGAGGAAAACCTCGCTGCTAAGGCGCTATGGCTGCTATGGCGAGCAGGCTGCGAGCGAATGTTCGCCATGCAGCTTCGAGACCACATACCACAAGCGATTGTGAGACGTCCCACTATTAGGCGCACAGAAAAGTGTAGCACATAATATGTGACTTTTTATCGTTCCAGAAAGTCACGTGAACCAGTGCACGTGTCACCTCTCTGATTTGTGTGGGTGGGAGAAATAGATTGTAAATTAAAATTCAAATTAAATTAATTTTGAATATCAGGGAATCCAGGCTCGAACGGGGAAGTTAGGGCCAGACGGGCCAGTCAAGGCCATGGACATTACAGGCAGCAAGGGCCACCTGGAAGGGGGCTTGAGGCCACTTTTTTATCCTCTGTGTGTTAAAAATCAGAGGAGCCATCAGGGATTCCTGACCCAGTCCGAGCCTGAGGGAACCTCCAATATTTAAGCACATATTTCTTTGACACCACAAAAAAAATATATATATATATTATTAACAATAAAAAATGCTATCTGGCAGAATTTATTGCTAAATTTAAGAATTGGGTGTATACTGTATACTGTATACTGCATGTACAAATTAATATTAATTGCTGCATGATGATTGCGTCTCCTCGTGTTTGACGTGATTATTAATATAATTTTTTTCTCCATAAAGTTTTGTCGAAACATAACATAATAAAATATGATAGTCCTTATAAGTACTACAGTGCGAAAATCAATAATTATTAATCAATTAGCCAAGAATTTAAACATTTATGATAATTTCAATTACAAATTTAAAAATATATATATTTTAAGTGTAAATATTTTTGAATTTGAACTTTAGTAATTTTTCTGTAGAAAATTACATTTTCTTTTAAAACTTTCTTCACTCGATCGAAGAGTACATATAAGGAAATAAAGTGTAGAAAATCGACACAGTTTATTCAGACAGGGATCATTTATGCACTGGCAAGCAGGTTGTGGTGCTTGACTTCTTGAAAGCGTGTATGAGGAGAGCAAGCAGTCGTAGTAGGTCACTCATGCTGATATTACGATGTATCTACATGCTGTGATGTGTAGTGAGTACTGGCGGATTGCGGTGCTTGACTTTTTGAAAGCGTGTATGAGGAGAGCAAGCAGTCGTAGCAGGTCACTCATGCTGATATTACGATAATTACGATCTATCTACATGCTGTGATGCAGGCGCGGATCCAGGGGGGTGCCGTTGGTGTACGTGGCACCCCCCGAAATTTTTGATTTAACATGGGCAATAAAGGCTTTCCCCCACTCCAATTATTATTATTATTATTATTTAACATTGGCCTAATGAAGAGGGCACCCCCCGAATTTTTTTTCTGGATCCGCGCCTGGTTTGGAGCATCGTGTCGTTTGACCCAAAGCCGAGGTGAGATTTT
The DNA here is from genome assembly GCA_949825025.1 of Siphlonurus alternatus. NCBI lineage: Eukaryota > Metazoa > Arthropoda > Insecta > Ephemeroptera > Siphlonuridae > Siphlonurus > Siphlonurus alternatus. The sequence goes on from OX463788.1 coordinate 12,942,168, forward strand.
ATTTCCGGTTTGGAGCAAAATTTGACCACATCTAGTTCTGCGCATTTTGCAGATGAGTTCGCGTACGTTATACTTAATTATATTCTTTGATCAGTTTAAGTAACTGCACGTCAAATCTACTCAAGAGATGTCTGGATTATAAATGTATATATATATATAGCAATAAACTGCCATCATCATGCTGCAGCCATATACAGCCATACTTCATTTGTATTCTAATAATAAAATTATCTGCTCCCATCAGTGAGTTAAAATATATTAGGTTTCAACGATAATTACGATAAATAGAATAAATTAAAAGGAAATGATTATATAATAAGTATTAGTAATTTAGTGACTTGGTTTTTGCATGGAAGTAAACCTAATATAAAACTTTACCCCATCCCATGCCTGTGTAGGCCGATTTCTAAAACTTAGTTATAACATTATTGAATATATTATATATTTATTACTCTTCCCTAGCTGTATCGATATATGCTTTGTGGATATGCCATATATGGTATAAAACTACAATCTTCATCTACAAAGTTTTTCACAAAAAGTTCCCAGTATGATCTAAGTTTGCAATCAATTTTTCTTCACCTATTGTATTTGTATTAATGTTGTACCTATATTCTATTTTCTTTATAGGTCAGGCCCACGTGATGTAACTGCAATGCATATTGAATGCTTTACAGGAGCCTGCCGCGCCATATTGTTGTGTTGCATCAGCAGCGTGAAGGGCAGAAAATGTAGAAAAAATATAACTATATACGGCATGCAATTATTACATTATATCGTTTCCATATCATATATATCTGATAGTTTATAAAGAATACACATATACAAACTACATTTTCGTGTCCTTAAAAAATTATACCTGGGCATCAAAGTCAATTTCTCAACTTTTTTAGATATAATTATATGCTGAGCGTTATCCTGTAAGTAGGCAACCCAACAATCTCGTGGCGCTGTCCTATATATTGCATTCTATAAAGAGAGGCAGTCGTTCATTTCTACGACGTATATGGCCTCTTTCATCTCATTTTATTTAAAAATTCACTCTCTTTTTGAGAAAATGTCAATAGTTTTCTTCTGCACTAAATTTTTAAGATCATTTAAAAATTTATGTTTTATGTTATTTTTTAATTATTTCTTGAGAATCTTGAGACATTTTCTCGACGGAGGAATAGATTATAAATAAATAAAATAAATAAATTATAAATAATTGTTCAAATGCCACATGGGATGCCAGGTAACGGTAGGTTTATAGTATGTGGTCATTTTCCTAACTAATGATAAATGATATTTATCATTGAAACCTATATTTTAACTCACTGGGGAGCAGTAATTATTATAATACAAATGAAGTATGGCTGCATGTATGGCTGCAGCATGATGGCAGTTTATTCAATTAGACCCTATCCTAACAACAAATTTAAAAAAATTTAGTTTTACTCTTACTTTTTATAAGTAAAACTTTTGAAGCACATTTTATTGTGCTATATACACTTATAATCCGGCCATCTCTTGAGTAAATTTTTGTTAATAAGTATTAATATTTTGACGTGCAGTACTCAAACTGATCAAAGAATGTAAAAACAACGTGAACTCTGCAAAATGCGCAGAACTAGATGTGGTCAAATTTTGCTCCAAATTGGAAATAAAATCTCATTTCGGCATTGCAATGGGTCAAACCATGATGCTCCAAACTAGTTCTGGTCAAATGAAAATGCTCCACAAGCCTAAGTAAGTCTTCATCGGCTTTAAAGCATTTCGATTTGAACATTCAGAACTATATTATAGTTTGGAACATCGTGGCTTGACCCACCAAAGCCGAAATTTGAATTCATTTCGGGTTTGGAGCATTAAACGATGCTCCAATCTAGTTCTGCGCATTTTTTTTACCCTGGGAGCCAACATAAACATCGATCTCATCGATGTGTGAAATATTCTCGCTAGATACTTTTGTCTGTAATACTTACTCAAGCACATGTCGCCACATGAGCAAGGCTACATAGGCGGTGAGTGCAACGCTGACAAACACTGCTGCCAAAATTGCTGCAGATTGTGAGGGCTGCAAGAAGACATAGGTTCCTGCTGCATAGCTGCCGGCACGCACCTCTGGACGTACCACAACACTGTTTGGCTGCTCTGACCTGCATTACAAAAAAAAAATACATTTTATATTTTTTTTTCGTAAATAAATAGCAGCAAATTCTTGTATGAGTAAATATAAATACCGAATTCGGGCCAAAGCTGAAAAAAATGCCCACACCTAGTTCTGCGCATCACGAAATGAGCTCAAGCCGAAGTGATTTTTTTTTTCGGTTTTTACGCATTTCATTTTAGGCAAAACTATAAGTTCTTCGCATCGCGCGCGGTTTGAACCAAAGCCGAAATGAGATTTTATTTCGGGTTTGGAGCAAAATTTTGAGCACATCTAGTTTTGCGCAAAATAAAGATGATTTTAATGACGCAAAATTCTCAAATAAATAAATATTAATAAAAAAAAACTAAGACTAATTATAATAAATATTAATATTGTGATCCTATACATTTTAAGCACTGTTTAAAAATTCAATAATTAGGGCAAAAATATATTTAAAACAGTACGTACATATACCTTTAAATCGGTTCACATTATAAAGAATTTTAAAATTTAGGGTAGAAAAATTCCTGCCTTAAGTTCAAATCCTTGATGTGAGTTGATTAAAAAATTCAAAAGCTATTCTTAAGATAAAAAAAAAAAAAAGCCTGGTTGAATGAATAAGATAAATTGATTATTTGATGTGTTAGGGCTAATTTTTATAATGAAGCATTGTTTTCGCTAATTTTAAAATGGCAACATTGGATTCAAAATGGCAATTTACCTTAAAAGTGAAAATTTGATGCATATCGAATGATATTCACTTCAATTAATTTAAAATGGAAATCACATAAAAGAAATGCAATTTTTAGGTTGATACTCTCAGAAGGCCGGAAGGGTTGAGAAAAAAGTTTAATCGAAAATTCCCTACCAGGTCATAAACAATCAGCTATCAAGGTACAAAGTTGTAAAGCTCCACAAACAACCCTTTATTGCAATATTCATGCATGACGTATATACCGTGCGAAAATGAAACGCGAATTGTGACTTCAATCGGTATTTTGATTTTTGGAAAATTCAGGGGTAATATTTTATTATATTTCTCTCGTGAGGAAAATTTGGAGGTATTTACTCCAAAATTTAGCACGGGGTAGCTGAAGAACTAACTTTAAGGGTTTGTTAAGGAACTTGAAATAAAAGTAACCTTTTATTAGAATGTTACAGGTGTGGAATTGAAATTTTAAAATCTGAATAGGAAATACTATGTTAAAATGGTTTTTTTAATGGAACAAATAATGTGTTCAACCAATAATTACAACCCTCTTTCAAGAGAAAATCAATTAAGTTATTAAATTTGAAAAACATTGACTTTTGATTTTTTTTTTAATTAATAAGAGAGTAGAAGTAGCGAGCTAATCTTCAAAATTAACTTAAATTTTCTTGCAAGAGGGCTATATACTGTATAATCAGTGAGCATATTTGAACCATATATTTTTATTATTTTTAAAGAAATGTTCCAATGAAATGTGTACGTGTTCAGCCTGTATAATAATACATTGATGTATATTATAAAGTAAATTATAAAATAATTCTGCAATAATACTACGCAATTATTGTGCATGATGTATATGTTGGCATCAAAGCCTGAATTTGGGCAAAGCCAGAAATTCTAACACATGTCAAAAAAACTTGCAACCCTTGGCATTATGTGTGCCAAATTTCAACTTTCTATAGCTGAAAGTCCTCCCGCCGAAAATTTAGCGTACGATCGGAACACCATTTCTGGCCTAGTCTGTATATATAAATATATTAGCAGAACAACGTCTTAAAATTGCATAATCCTCTATAATAGCTAGAGTACGTGGTACAAGCATGAAACACCTTATATTATAATTGGTTTGAGATAGACGATGCCGCTATACCACCATTACCTCTAAGAGAAAATAAAATAAAAATGCTGCATGATTTACATAACGCTCCGATAAGTATTAATAACTGTAATAAGTATGTAATAATATTAGTAGTTTACAGTCTAATAATTAAGAAGGTGTCTTCCAGTTTTTGCCTTTCGTGAAATGCACCAACCTAGTAGAATTGCTCATTTTATTAACTCATGGCCCGAAATGAAATGTCTTGTCGAGCTTTGCTTTTTCCGATTTCAACACTTCTATAAAAAATTAGAAATGATCAAATTTAAATGAGCAAAGCCCGAAATATTTGTTAATTTTGGGCTTTGCTCAAATCGCTAGGGGTGCGAATTTTTTTCGGGTTTAAATTTGATGCCAACATTATATATATACAATATTTTTGTGTGTTGATGCTAATATAAGTGCTGTCTTCGGTTTCTCGGTTTCATATACTGAATATTGACTACAGCTTAATTATAAATATTTTAGTCTTGACGATATATTGAAAAAAAAAAAAAAAAAATCTTTCATACGCGGATTGAGTTCGAACACTTGGAACTTACAGATAAATTGTAGTGTTGCTTAATATTTCTGGTGTGTTATTGCCACTTGTAGTTTGTTCTATAAGTATATCATCAGGATTGTTCAAGACAACGTCTGCCTCGGTGCGCACTGCTAGGGGCGGCGGCGTCGCTGACACAGTTACATTTGCCAGTGTATCATTATACTGCACAACAGCCTGGGTCGCCGCATAGCTGGTACTTGACACCACGCTAGGAGCAATGCTAGGCACTTTATTGTTGCTTTCTTCTTGCCAGGGTCCAGTTGACGTAAAGGCAAATGAAAAATCGTCGTGTGCTGCAGACGTGTCTACTGTAATATCTTTGCAATTTCCTAAACAAGAAGAAAAGGATAATATTAAAAGAATATAAAATAGTACAATTATATAGTTTCTTTTGCAGTGCAATTAATTTATTATGTAGCGAGCATACAACATATTTATTGGAATGGGTGTCTAGCATTTTCGGTGTGTATAAAAGACATTTGTGCAAGGAATGTTCGGTACAAGCTTTCGGTATACGGAACTTTCGGTGTATTCTTTTAAAGAAATCTTGGTAAAAGGAAGATTCGGTGCAATTAAGTAATCTTTGGTGCAAGGAAAATTCGGCGTAATGTTAGGAAAACTGTAAAGAATGAACAACCGTAAATATTTCTAAGTTATTACCTTTTTGACTGAGGTTATATAGAATTAGTCATAATTAGGGCCCGGATCTCAAGTTTAACAAGTTTTATAAAAACGCATGTAATATGGGATCTGACTTCAAATGTCCACGAATCATGAAGTTTCGTGCCTAAAAATGCAAAAAAGTTTGGACTTAAAAAAACTGATTTTGAAAATCTAGAACTGCTTCAGTTTTTTAGAGGTTATTCAAGTTTTTAAAACTTTTTTCAGTTTTGTAAAACTTAAATCGATGTTTTGTGTAGAAAAAATGTGGAATTATTTAAAAAAAAATTAAAATGAAAATGTATGTTTGAATTAATTTATTTCTTCCCTCCATCTTACATAGATCTGCATCGTACTGACACTTCTCACATTAAGATTGTAGGTTACCAATAAAATGCGTTAAACAAAAAAAAGTTTGAGAATTTTTAATGTTTTTAAACTTTTCCTTTATTTCTAGGTTTTAAGTCAAAATAGTCAAAAAATCGTAAAAAATTATATAAACTGGAAATAACTTTACTTATTTTACGTTTTTGAACTGAAAGTGAACTGATTTTAAGAAACTTAAAAACTGATTTTGAGAAAAATTTGGACTTAATCCAGTGCTTAAATTCGTACTTTTGAAAACTTAAAATCCGGGCCCTAGTCATAATATATGCATTGAAGAACTTGTGATAACATCATTCAATACTTAAGAAATATTGCTCTTAACAATTTAACAATACATAATTTATAAATTTTTATTCAACAAATCCTTATGACAATCATTTTAAGCAAAACGTATCGATATTTTAATAATACTAAATACATGATGCTACTGTCCAGGTATGTGCGCGCGTGCACTGATATTTTCATAAGTAAAGATGTAAGTGATGTAACTGAAATTGTATTTTATTTCGGGCTGTGAGTAAATAAAATAAGCAATTTTATCAATTCTATAGGTTGGCGCACTTAAGGCAAAATTCGAAAGACGCCTTCTTAATTATTATAACACACTGTGAAATAAAATGAATATAATACTTATTCTTATTATTTATTGGAACTTTAAGTAAATCATGCAGCATTATTTAATTTATTTATAATTTGTTTAGATAATGGCGGTAGCGTCATCGTCAACTGAAAACAATTATGGTAATTATATATTTTTGTGCTAAAAATAAAATAAAATATGTTTCATAGTATCATGACAGTAATTGTGTAATAGTGAGATAAAATCTTTCTGTATTTTTATATGACTTGAATAATAAGCAAATCAGAAATAATTATATCAGTATTAAAAAAAATATATATCCCTTAAATGTTAAGATATTAACTAAATAAAAATTTGTTTCAGTAACTGCACTTGTAAAGTTCACAATACAATAAGATGTGTTTCGGTTTTTGCCTTTCTATTCATAAAGTGCGCCAACTCAGAATTGCTAATATTTTTTACTATATTATAATAGAAATAAAATTTCGCGTCAGAGGCTCTGCTTTTTCCGATTTGATCACTTCTAGAAATGATCAAGTATAATAGAGCAGCCTTAAATTTCTTTTACAATTTATTTAATTTTTTAACATTGAATTTTAGAATTAATTTTTCTATTTGCATCGAATTTTTCTTGCACCGAGATTTCCTAGCACCAAAATTTCCTTACACCGAAACTTCCTTGCACTGAATCTTCTTTTCACCAAAATTTCTTTACACGGAACGCTTGCACCAAACAGTCCTTTTGCACCGAAATGTCTTACGCCAAAAATTCCTAGATCCTTTTGATATATAGATTTACACAGCCCAACAACCCATTTCAATGATTGGTGACTTCCTAGCAAAATTGAACTTTCCTCCTCTTTATTTGTGATTACTTTGAAAAAAAAATGTTCCCACCCACGTTAACTATTCCACCATCCTACCCAAACCTATGTAAATAAAATTCGAAATTGATCTTTAGGCATTCAAGAAATTTTTAGAGGAAAATAAGCTATATATAGCTCATTAAAAGGAGGGGGGGTAAAAGATGGTTTCACGTTAACAGCTTAATACTTACTGAGAAAAATATAAAATTTTCTACATGATATTAGTAATAATAATGAAGACAAACTAACTACACAAGCAGTGGTGAAAGTAAGCCGGTGCGCACCAGTGCGCCGCACTGGTAAGACATTTGACGCCAGTGCGGCGCACTGGTAAGACACTGATCAAAATTTACTAAAAAAAATCAATAATTTTTAATGAAAAAAACAATATTTGCAAGTGTGAACAGATCACATTATAAACCATTATAATCATGCTCAATACACGTTCTTGTACTTAGATTTTATTTTTCTCACGAAGTTTTAACATGCACTTTCTTGTAAAGTCAAAATTTTGTACTAAAAAAAGTAATTGAAATCCATGTTGAATGTATTTACTTTTATTTATATTTTTCATTGGGTAAAAGATAAAAATAAATTAACAATTTGTGATACGAAATTGCTGCATTATAAATAAATAGTAAGTGCTACAGTAAAACATTATTTTAAACATTGAGCTTTACACAAGGCCTTGTGTAGAGCTCAATGATTTTAAAAGACTACGATAAAAAAGTTAATTTTAATATTTTTCTCACAAACGCATAGCTTTTTTTTTATTGGCGCGCGATCGTGAGAACAAATTTATTTATTATATAATTTTTTTAAATTTTTTTAATCAAAGAATTTTTTATATATATTTTTTAAATATCTGTAGGTTTACTGTTTACTGGGTTTACTATTTTATCTTCAATTTTCCTATAAATTGGTAGTCGTTATCACTTTTTTAAAATTGTAACCTATACATCTTTTTGGAATTTTTGTATTAAATTAATTTTTGAGACATTTTAAACGATAATCTAATTATTTAAAAAAATATATCATTTATTAAATTAATTAAATTTATAGAATATTCTAAATTGTGAAACAGTTCATTAAAATATTTTTATTGTATTAACACTGCTGCTAGACATAGACAACTTGTTTGCGATTTTTTTTCATATTAAAAGTTAATTATGTTTTAATTTTCATTAGCCAACACATATATATTTTTGAATATTTTTTTTATCATGCAATTTAATATGCGACACTACATTTTTTTTTAAAGTTAAAAGTTTGAATACTTATTTAATTTTACTTATTTTGTGGGATTTTCAATATTTTTTCTGGAAAAACGGCCGGCTCCGTAAAAAAAAATTATTTTTAAATCGAAAATTCATTAATGAATTTATGATAGATTACGTACGTATTTTTTAATTGGTACCATAGTTCAAGTAAAGTTTAAGTAAAAAGCTGTTTTCTGTGCCAAAATTTTGCATGTTAAACGCCTCCGAAACACCAACTTTGGGAAATTTTTGGTTTTCATTTCTTAATTAATAGAGGGCAGGTTTTAAAATATTTTTAGAAAATAAATTCTTTAAAAAAATGTAATCGCTCACTCTATTTAAAAAATTAATTATAAATCAATTTTAGTGCAACTTTCAATTAAAAAAATAAGCCACGCCCCTTTTTCCCAAAAAAATCGCGCCTCCGGCGGGGGTTTGGGCCCTTCAGGCCTCTATCTGAAGCGCACTGGTAAGAATTTGAAACTACTTTCACCACTGTACACAAGGATACACAACCTTACAGTAATTACAAAGTTTATAAAAGCTAGACAATATTGATGGGGAAATTAAAACAATTTAAGCATCTAGTTATATATTTAATTATAAGGATAGAATTTTTTTCAGGCAACTTGTGTTACTTTCAAATTGTTTTACAGAGTTAAGATTCCTTTTTAATTATAACCTTTTTTCAGAGTTTCTCGAAACAATTATTTACAATATATCAATGTCCTCGAGACATTTTTGTAAAAATTCATATAATTTTGCGGTTTGATACATGGCACAATATAAAAGTGTGAATTGAGTTTCTCTGTTAAAACATTAGATTTATTCCTTGTGTTGTAATTATATTTACCATTCTGTAAATAGAAATTCAGATGAGATTTTTTAAAAGAAGCGCGCAGCACAATTCAAAATATAAATAGCTATGGAAGCGTTATTAGCGTTAACATATTATTATATATATTTATATGGTTTTTATTGTTTTTAAAATGAGATGAACAAGTTTATTTTTTAGGAAGTCTTAGACCAAACGTTCTCTTTTGCAGAATAAAAAATATATTTATATAGGAGATCAGCTTTACATCCCCAATTAATGATATATATCATATGCTTAATTATAATATATAATTTGATATTATATATAATATTATATATATATAATATTTCCCAAATAAAATTTTAGAAAATTTACTGTACTTTCTTTTTGCTAAAACTTTGTGATACATTGACTTAAATAATCATTTTGAGGGTCACAACGAAACTACGCCATTCCCTTAGGGGGGAATGGCTTCATTAATTGGCTGCAACTTTTATATTTTTATAATTTTTTTGATGCAATGAAACATATATGTCTGCACCAAAAGAAACACCATCTCCCCCTTCCTTCCCCGACTTCCGACTGTTGAACGAACTTGAACGTCTTAATCTCTTAATTTTCAACAACCGGTAGTCAGGGAAGGAGGGACAGGGGCAGGAGGTGGCTCCATTCTTTTGATGTAGATATATATTTCACTGTGTAAAAAAATATAAAAGTTGAAGCCGTTCTACTCCTTTAAGAGTGAATGAATGCAGCACTCGGTTCTGGTCGCGTTCTGGGTGATGATTACCCTGCCTGCAATGTTCATTTTTGAACTCTAGAAGGGTCATGAGGCGACCACTTGGACTACATAGAGTGTGTCAATTAATGTATTGGGTGACCTTCTGGGGGTAGCGATTGACCTTTTCCCCTCTTTTTGTGATTACTTTGAAAAAAAAAAAAAAAAAAAGGCAATGTATAGGTTAATATAATATACATGATAAATACGCGTATGATGCATGCCACACTACACCATGCAGCAGCACCATATATGCAGCTGTATATTATTTACTGGAGCTAATCACTTGATGCAGACACGGAGAGAATGCATCGAGCAAAATTCTATAGATAAGAAACGTGATAAAAAGACGACAACGGCTAGCGCGTTATCTTATTTGTCAGAGCATTTTGTGCGTGATTAATTTCCATCTCTGATCTCGCCTTTGATGTAGGTGATTCCATGACATATATATAGAATAAAATGTACGTAATAAATCATATATGACTGAATATAGAACGCGTACAATGATGAGAGGGCTTCTTTCGCGATCGTCTCTTGCAAGCGCATGCATTACATTTCATGTATGGTAATTGGATAGTAATATATTAATTATAAATAATATAAATTAATTATTTTATACATTCAAAGTAAAATATATGTTTCAAAATCAGTCTTTATGTACTGTACATTATATAAAAAAAGTTATACATAATTTAATACAAACCTATATATATTATACTATATGTATTATACTTATGAAAATAAAATACATAACATTTTATTCACTCAAAATTGAATGTATTTTGATACATGGAAAGAAGTATGAAGATATTGAAAAAAAAAAAATAATAATAATAATTATAAAAAAAAAGAGTAAAAACAGAGTAAAAAGTATAATGAACTAGCTAGTGTTAAATTTAATCCAAAAAATAAATACTTACATGTCGTTATATAAGTTTTCTTTTTAAATTTAACATTCATCTGTACACATAATAATAGTATAATAAAATTTTATTGGGTGTATCGTGTGATTATATATATATATGTATATATATATATATATATATATATATATATATATATATATATATATATATTGACTTTTTTTTCAGTTTTTTAAATACATTAATTTGTTATTTATTTTACACCTTCGATCGGTAGATTTGAAACCTTTGATTATATATTTTATAATCCTTTAAATAAATCAAATAATTATAAGCACGTTAATGCTTGAGCATTGTGATGTGATGCAATATTAGTTTACTGTACATACCTATATATAATATATATGTACACACACACATATATTATTACACAAGAAGCAAAAGCTCAAATTCCAAAACTTTTAATTGTTATAATAAAATTGTAATAATGATAAAAATTAATGAAAAAACTAAAAACACATTACTGTATGAAAAAAAAAGAAGAAGAAGAAAGAAAAAGAGAGCATGCAAATTTATGGAAATTTGCAAATTTCTACATAATAATTTAAAATACTCACCGTATCTTGCAATAATAACCGCTATTAAAAGTGAATAATAAACAGGAGCTGTCATGACTTTTGGGAGGTGAAGATGTGCATGTAATTATTATGCTTTTTGCGGTCAAGTAACAGCCTCAATTAATTATTATTCTTGCCGTACGCTGACGGTGATGTGCGAGTCGTGCGTCAAGATAGAGGGCTCAAGGCAACGCGACTGCTATATCTAGATATTGAACGCGACTGGCAAATGTATGATGCAGACATCTACAGTCTCGGTCTTATCTTATAAAATTTATTTTATAAGCCTTCGTCATGTATAGACAACCCCCCCGTTATAATATTTAAGTCCAAAGGTCTTTTTACAATTAATAGAAGCTTGTAAATTTTTTATAATATATTATTATATATATTATCCATGATGCATGCATATTATGGTCATGCCATGATCCGAGATCCATGCATACATAATATGGCATATATATTCTAACATCGAATCAAGATGATACGAGTATACGTTCTTTTTTTTTACAGCCCAATATAATTTTTATAGCTCTGTTTTGTAGTCTTTATTGTAATATTTCTTTTGCTTGTATTGAAAAACAGAGATGCACAATGGAGTATCGACCTCATAACTTTGCACCCTCTATCCATTTCTGCAATAAAAAATTTGAGGTCGATACTCCATAATATTCAAAATGCGGAGCAATAATTAATAGTTTTGAATACCAAAATTTTACACCAAATACTTAGAAATTAAGCTTAAAATTCTGCTTAGTTTATTTTTTTATTTATTTTATTTTTTTTTTTACATCAAATATATAAATAATTATTATATTCATTAAAATTTTTAGTGTAGAATCAAGAACTACTGTATACCAATAAGATATTTTATATTTTTATGAAATTATAAGATCGAAACTATATTGTTTGCCTATCTTATTAAAAAAATTATTGTTCTATTATATATAGGCTCATGCAACAAGAAAAATGCCATTAATAATTTTATATATATATATATATATATAATATATATATATATATATATTTAAATTTCTAAATCAAATTCAAGATCCTTTAATATGGCCACTAAATGCAAGGATCAATAGATTCAGATTTGCAAATTAATTCATATAACAACAAAACTGAAAAATCTTAATCTAAGTGAATGATAATTAATATTTTAAAATTTTGTTCTAATTATGTCTCTTTTTGTATATGTCTAAATTAAGTTAATTAATACAGAGTAATTGAATATTTTTATTTTTAATTGTGGCCGTACATATATATAATCATTATATCCATATATTATATATTTTCTTCTTTTTTTCTTATATTATAAATAAGCAAAATTACGTGGTGCGATAATGCAATATAATTTTAATATTACTACATAATTATATTTATTCCTTATACAGATATAGCTAGGTCTCGTAAATTCGTATTACATCACTGTGAAAAAATCATTTCAAACAATTTATATAAGCATGCATATACATTAATTAGTAAGTACAACAGTAACTTAATTAAGTTGATTGTATAATGTTGGTTGATTAAAAAAATTACATTAATGTTATATGTGTATGTATTGAATATCGTATTTTAATTTATACGTGTTTAATCAAAATTGTAATTGAAAAAATGCATTATTACTTTTTTTTTTTTAAATTTCAATATAATAAAAAAGCTGTGAAACGTACGGTACTATACGTTGCTGAAAACGTTGATACTGTACAATATAGGTACAATTTTGTTTGTATTTTGGGCAAATTATATTTCATTTTGGTTTGTATAATAATATTATATGTATGTATGATATAGTCAATATTTTTCTTTTATTTTTTAGGTTATTATTATAAAATATTTTATAATCTATTCTGTACACTAGCTGTTTTTGTGTTCAATAAATATTTTAATAAAAATTATTACGATTTTGAATTTGAGATTACCAATCCCGCCTTATGCCAGCTCCTTACATACCAACTGCATGATTTTAAATAGCTATCTTTTAAGGGTAAGGTAACGCCACCAATGTTAAAAAAAATCCCTCTCACAAAAATTCTGAAAAAAATTTAAAATGTTCTCCTCTATACCCCCTATCAGTACCTAAAATATCAGGTATACAAATACGATCTAGTTTTTGAGTTATAAATTTTTAAAGTTGACTACTTTAACATGGAGAAATGAAACTCCCATGTTAAATTGGTCAACTTTAAAAATTCATAACTCAAAAACTAGATCGTATTTGTATACCTGAAATTTTAGCTACTGATAGGGGGTGTAGAGGAGAACATTTTAAATTTTTTTCAGAATTTTTGTGAGAGGGATTTTTTTTAACATTGGTGGCGTTACCTTACCCTTAACGGGTTTTTAATGGTAATTAATGATAAAAATTTATTGTTTGAGATTACGTTGTCATTAATTTTATGCAAATTAATGAAACATAACATTTTAAGTATATTTAAGTAATGAATTATTCAACTTATTAATAATATTACTAAAAAAAATCCTGAAACCCAGAATACAGAAAGGTTGGCTGCAGTGTACAAAGATGGCTGCATCGTAAGTCGTAAGAATAAGAGTCGATCATTAAGAAAATTAAGAAAGTCGCTAATTACAAGAGTGGTGAGCAGCCCAAGGAAGACTTTAATAGCAAATATCAATCAAAAGCTGGTACAGCATTTACAGCAAGCTCACCAGCTGCTCACCAGTCACCACTGGCCCTGGCTCGAAGTGTTGACATCTGACATCTCTTCGTTTTCTGTTTGTCGTTTGTCGGCATCTCTACGGTAAGTTTAAAGTTTAACCATAGACGTGGTCAGTAACGTGGTTTAACTCTCTCTACTGTAATGCATATTGTACCGTACCGTGTTCATAAAGGGGGATATAAAGGTTTAAACTAGGAGAAATATGATAATAATATGCATAATAATATATTGTGCCTGTGAGCAGAGTGAGCTACGAGAACCGAAAATTCATCAAAGAGATAAAAGTGGTATGCATAAATATATTATGCATATAATTTCTGTATGTACAGTATGCATATATTATGCATAATATATTATGTAATGCATATATACCGATTACTGTATTCGTATTAATATGCATCGCCGATGCATTGTAATGCGCACGTGACTGCATATGCATATTATAATATATATGCATGCATGTGATTGATGTCATTCGAACCGATTGAAAGCATTGTTAATTTATTCATATTATCATTAAAAAGTATGCATACAGTCGTACATATGTACTTCACAGTACAGTATGCACATGCATTCATAGAGTGCGCCATGCATGTATGATATGGTATACATAAATACAGTATGTATGCACACTTTTAAATATTTAAATGGACAAGGAACTGTAAAAATAAGTATTTTTTAATCAAACGTTACCCACCAACTGAGTATGAATACATGCCGCACAGTGGCGAGTGCCCCAGGGTAAGTGGGTCGTGAGTAACTAGAGCGTGGATTGCTGATGTCACAAATCACGAATGGTGCTTTGTTGCTATCCCCACCCATTGTTATTATATCTTGTATGTACTGTGGTGAAATAAATAAATGATGCCGTTTCTGCTGACAGGTAACGGTGTGACAGTCATGATGGACAACAACCAACCTCCAATATGTGGACCTTCTATGGAGCCCAATATGCGCCTTAAAGTCCTCACCCAGTTTGGCAATTCTGTGGACATTGATGTGAGGGTTCCGCCACGGCGGTAAGTTGTGTCAACTCTGCTTGACTCACCAATTTGCACAGTGAGTTGCATATCAAGTTTGTATAGTAGTGGGATTAATGGCGAGTGATGAAGTATTCAAGCTGCAATATTTGTGTTTATCATACAGGTAAAGAAAACTCAAGCCAACCCCTACTAACACTGTGACTTTATTTACCTATGTGATTGGTAAACATTAGAGGTTGCCTACTTCACCGCTTGCTACTGAGCAGTGTATTCCAAAATTCTTTCATGACTGTAAAATATGTATGAAAATAGTGCAATTTAACATTCTTTAGGCTAAATTGAGCTTTGCTCATTTATGTTCTTAAAAAAAGGGTAGCAACCAAGCAAAATACATATTTCTGGTAAACAACAAGTGTATACTGCGAGGACGGCTTAGAAAGTCCGATTGAGGATCCTCGATACTCAAAACTTCTCATCGACTTACGAAGTGTGCAGCGTGCTCTTTGCAGTGAACCTTTGTCCACACCTTTCTTTGAATGTTTACCGCCACTATTAGCATCTAGCCAATTAAATGCGCTTAAAAAGTCAGCTGTGCTAGGAAGGTCAGGGGTTAAGTTTGTTGGTAAAGATAATAATATTGTTATAGAAAGAGAAAGTGTAACGGAAATGATTAAAGAGCTGGAGTGGGAGGCGCTCGAGGACAGAAGGAAGGATATCCGGCTCACAACAATGTATAAAATAACAAGAGGAGAAAAGGGATACGAGGAGATGAGCGAGGGGGCAGTTAAAGGAGGATATAGGGGAAGGAGGGACCACGAGTGGAAGTTGGAGTATGAGGGTAGCAGGAGTGACGTGGGGAAGTTTTCTTTTTACAGAAGAACGGTGAGAGAGTGAAATCTGCTGGACCGTGAGGTGGTGGAGGCCTGCAGTTCTTGGGAGTTCAAGAGGAGGCTTAAAAGCGAAAGCCTGGGGCGAGCCACCGTGGTGTAACCACAATTGCCGCCTAGTATCAACTTTTATCTCTCTTTAATTATTATCTAGGTTCCGACATGGCATCATGTTAGCAGCAAAGCGAATGGTTTTAAAGTTAATCCATCCTCTTAATAAATAATTAGGGGCATTCACAAAACCTTAAGGCCACATTTAAGGCTCAATAATTTAAGACCAGAAATTTTGGATCTAAAAAACACGTCTAAAATCAAGCTTTAAATTATTGAGCCTTAAATGTGGCCTTAAGACTTTGTGAATGCCCTTTAATAGTTCTTGCCTAGTATGGGACTGTAATATTAATGCTATTTTTCTCTGTTGGAAATTATATATAATATATATATATATATATATATATATATATATATATATATATATATATATATATATATATATATATATATATATATTGATGCTTCCGCGGCGAAATGCTCACTTTGCATTTTATGAAGGTTGTAAAATATATATCTGGAACAGTAACAATAAACCTTCTTGAAATGCAAAGTGAGCATTTTGTTGCCTTCTGCTGGAAATTGCAAAGTGAGCATTTCGCCACGAAGACATCGATATATATATATATATATATACTGTTGATAAGTGGTGTGGTAATAATCATATACAATTGAATTATAAGAAATGTCTTCTTCTTCTTTTCTTATGCCCACGTTTTGGCGTTTAAGCCATTTTACTTCTAGCAAGCCAATAGAGATAGGATTCCTGCTCTTCCCGCTTCATGTTGCCAGGCAAGAAATAAGAAATGTTAACATATGACCTTAACCAGGTCTCGCAGTATTCTTCCTGGTACTTTTGTCCTGGGGGATGTTCATATTGAGCGGGTCAAATTTATAAAGTTGCTTGGTTTGCACATCACATCTGATCTCAAGTGGAATTACCATACCAATATTGTAAGGACAAGGGTTGTAAGGATCTTGGGATTTGTATTTAATAATTTAAAATATTGCAAAACAGGTGTCAGTAGGGCTGTTTACATTGGCTTGATCCGTTCAATTATTGTTTATGGTACGCCTGCATGGCATCCTACCACTGTAATGAATATGTCTATACTAGAGAGAATTCAAAATACTGCCACAAAACTCATGTGCAGTGACAAATCCCTTGATTCAAAAGCTTGCCTTAAAAAAATAAGGCTTCTATCAATAGCTGATTTGTTAAGGCAAATAGATTTGATATTCCTTAAACGGTGCTTAGATGGTAAATATTGTTTACGCCCCCTTGACATAATCTCTGTTGATGAAAGAGCTGCCAATTATGGCAGAGGTAGCAAACAAGGGTTGTTGTTTATTCCTCCTTTTGCTAGCTCAGAGGCTCATCAAAAATCTTTTCACATTAGGGTGTGTCATGCTTGGAACAATTTACCCCTAGGTATTAGATCTCTTAATGGCTCATTGTTTTTTTCAAAATTAAATGCTTATTTATTGA
Organism: Siphlonurus alternatus; assembly: GCA_949825025.1. Classification (NCBI taxonomy): domain Eukaryota; kingdom Metazoa; phylum Arthropoda; class Insecta; order Ephemeroptera; family Siphlonuridae; genus Siphlonurus; species Siphlonurus alternatus. Next base: position 12,959,635 of record OX463788.1, read on the forward strand.
GTCATTCATTGTAAATAGTTAGTTTATTGACTTTTTGTGTTGTTTACACGCTTAATTATAATAATTATTTACACGTATATGTTATCTTATTGTTATGTTTTCCTCGATATTATTATTTTAATCGTTAAAAGGGATATTATTCGCAACCTCGTTGTGATTTGTTCTTTAAAGGACTGTTATAGTGTCACCTGCCAACTGTTATGTATGTAACATGTGGGAAATATAATAATAATAATATATATATATATATATATATATATATATATATATATATATATATATATATATATATATATATATATATATATATATATGTATGTATAATATATGTATATATTATTATATATATTTATCTATTTTTATTACTCATCAGTTAAGTGGCAAAATTAGAATGATCAATATGCTAGCTTCTGTCATAGTAATAATCACTACAATTTGTGTCTAGAAAAGAATAGTGTGCATGTACTTGAGTTTGAGTGGCTTAGAATTTTTATGTACACTATGTTTGTCTGTTTTTAGTGTGAGGAAAGTGATTTCATTCTGCAAAAGATGTAATAACTACATTTGCCTAATTTCTAATCTAAGGAGTATTATATTTTGGTGTAATCAACTTAAAAACATTCACGTACAGCAGTGAATAATGGTTTGAGCCAATACTTCTCTTTGATTTATATTATAGAACAGGCTTGTATTGGCACATATTTTGTGCCATTAGTTATGTTCTTGTTGCAGCTACTACCGCTCTGGCCTTGAGATGGTTAGGATGGCTAACAGCTACTATGAAGAAGGTAGTTTGGAGAATGCCTTTATTCTGTACATGAAATTTGTAGTGTAAGTACAAGCACCATTCATGAAAATAGTCAGAAGGAAGAGCAAAAGTATTGATATTAAAATATCATTGATGAAGGCAAACATAATATTACTTCTGATACAGTTATTTCATACTGCTTATTGCAAACTGTGAAACAGAAATTAAAATGCTTGCCTAGTATAAGATTATGACTGTTGTAGTCCATATTGTCACCCGTCATTTCCACTTCGGAAGAGAAACCAAACCTTGATGGCATAGTTCCTTGACAAATGAGGCTGTCCCTCAGATTCATCTCGTTCCTGGAGACCTTACCGTAACATCTTAACATTCACTAATGAAGTGCATTGGTCACATTGAGTTCAGTATGTTTTTGTTTTTCATAGTAATTAAAAAGTAAAAAAAAAAAAATTAATTATTGAATTGGCAGTATGACCACCTACGGTGAGTAACAGTAGAAAGATTCTCAGCTCTCACTATGTGATAGACAAAATATAAATTAATGTTGAGTTACTGAGAGTTAGTGTTGGAACTGTGTTTTCAAACTATGTTAGAGTATCGTCAGGGGCTCCCCAGGGCAGTGTCTTGGGTTCTTTATTATTTCTGATTTATATAGAAGATTTGCCAAGAGGAGTGAAGTCGAAGGTGAGACTGTTTGCGGATGACAGTGTTGTGTACAGGAAGGTGGAAAGTGAGGATGACGTTGTTGAACTTCAGCACGATCTTGATATTTTGCAAGGGTGGGTTGATGATAATGGGATGAAGTTAAATGTGGCGAAGTGTTGTGTGGTTGTGTTTGGCAGGAAAAAGACATGGAGGGAGTTGCAGTATATATTGGGGGGTGAAGTTTTGAAAGAAGTTGAGAAGTACAAGTATTTGGGTGTGGTGTTGCACAAAAAATTGATGTGGAATGAACATATTAAGTATGTTACTTCTAAGAGTAGAAAGTTCTTGGAGTTTGTTATGAGAAATCTGAAGGGAGCTAGTATGTTAGTGAGAGATAGCGCTTATAGAGCCATGGTGAGACCGATGCTTGAGTATGGATGTAGTGTTTGGGATCCATACAGGAGTGTTGGGGTGAAGGAGTTGGAGAAGGTGCAGAGAAGAGCAGCGAGAAGAGTTATGGGGCGTATGGGAAGATGGAAATTGGTGGGAAATGGAAAGGAGGTCAGAAAAGAGTTTGAGAGTGTGACTGCGATGATTGATAAGTTGGGGTGGGAGTTGCTAGAGGAGAGAAGGAGAGATTGTAGACTTGGTGTTATATTGTATAAAATAACAAGAAATAGCGAGGGTTGGAGGGAGTTGAGCTCTCGTATTAAGAGAGGTGTTTACGTTGGGAGGAGTGATTACAGTTGGAAGTTGGATTTTGTCGGCAGTAAAAGTGATGTGGGAAAATATTCCTTCATTAATAGGACTGTAAAGGAGTGGAATTTGCTGAAGGTAGAAGTTGTTGAAGCGGAGAGTTATGAGTTGTTTAAGAGGGTTTTGAGACAGGCAAACCTTTCGCGAGCCACCGTGGCGTAGCCGCATTTGCCGCATTAATTTTATTATTATTATTATTATTATGGTTGTTTTAATTCCCAACCTAGTTGGGGTGGTTAAGCGCCAGCACCGGGCCCAATTGGGCCAAGATGAAGTATTATTATTATTATTTTATTATTATCATTTTATTATTATCATTATTATTACTGGATGTATTCAAATGTAAAGCAACTCATCCGCCTTCTATTATGTATAGACTATAAATAAATATACTGGAAAAAAATAAAAAAAAAACTGCAAAAATATACCGGTACAGGTTTAGTGAAACATTGAATGTTTGTCGTAAAAAATAAAAAGAATCTTATAAAGTTTCCAGCAACTGTTTTACCTCCTAATCATTCTATTTTTTTTTTTAGAATTTTTTAATTTTAGCTGCCTAGAAGGCTTTTGTTGCAACCTTAATTTGTTACAGTTTTCCACCTATGCTGTTTGTGTGTTTTTAGGCTTTTTCTTGAGAAAATTCGCTCGCATCCAGATTTCTCAACTGTGGGTGTAACAGAACGTGCTGTAAATGCTCAGAAACTGCGTGAGGTGTTGCCTCGTGCAGAGGAGCTCAAGTCGCGGCTGCTGGACACGTACGGGGAGGAGTTCAAAGAGTACAACAAGGTGAGCAGCAACTATCTGCATGTTTCATTGCGAAGCAAACTGCCAACTGAAGCCAAAAAACTCTCTCTCTCTCTCTCTCTCTCTCTCTCTCTCTCTCTCTCTCTCTCTCTCTCTCTCTCTCTCTCTCTCTCTCTTTCTCTCTCTCAACTTTTGCAATACAGTATTAATTTTAGCACCAACTTCAATTCTTTTGCTAATTTAAATTTTAACAAAAGAATTTTTATAATAATATACGTCCCTCCCTTTACCCTTCTATTTCAAAATAAAAGCCAAGAAAATATGAACTAAAAAATGCTTTTCAGAAATTGTTTGGGAAAAACATAGGAGAAAAGGATTTATTACATGAATGGTAACTGATCTCTATAGACATAAAATGGCTTAGTCCTTTAGTCCTGCCCTGCAGACCATTATTACCACATTATTCTTGTTAACAACTGAAGCCAAGTGAAGTTTTGGAGACCTTAAAGGAGGGGAACGACTTCAAATTTTTTTTTTTTTTAAATTTTGTTGATGCAGTGAAACATGTCTGCACCAAAAGAAACACTATTTTCCCCCTCTTTCCCTGACTTCCGGCTGTTGAGAGTTAAGACGTTTAAAAAAGTTGCATCAATGACATAATTTCGTGCCAAAGGAAAGTAGCCAAACGCAGCGCGTCTCTCTAGAAACAATGGTAATATCCATCAGAAAAATTATATAGTCGCTATGTTCGTTTGCTAATTTTGACTCCTGCTACAACCACCGCGCATCGGCGCGCAACCCTTCTGCGCATGTTTTTTCGGCTCGAAGTCAAAACACTACTACCGCGAAATTCTTTAGATGCTCTTTAATTAAACTGACCCAAGGCAAATAATAAAAATTTTATAGCAGCAAACGTAAAAGGTTAGTGTCAATACGTAATTTTAAATTTGCAAACATAACTTATTTAGAGGGTTAACAATAAGCGATGAAAAAATTGCTCCGTATAGGATCTTACGTGTGCCCAATCTTTTTTTGTAAGTAAATGGGAGGACAAAGGATTGGTGATGTCATCATGGATGCTGACCAATGGCTGTTTCCCTTTGGCGCGAAATTACGTCATTGACACAACTTTTTTGAACGTCTTAACTTTCAACAGCCGGAAGTCAGGGAGGGGGGGGGGATGGTGTTTCTTTTGGTGCAAACAAATGTTTCGCTGCATCAACAGATTATACTGTATATTTTACAGCAGTATAAAATAGTTCTTTAGCATTGGGCGTTGCACCAGGCAATTTGTACTAAACTACAGGGTGATCAGTAAATAACAAATTTCTAAACTATTTTATTTTTATTCAATCACAACTTTATGTCAACTTCAAACAATTGCAAACTGGTTTCAACTAGTGCTGTTGATATCCGGATATTTCAAAATCTGAAAACCGGATTCGAAAATATCCGAAAATCCGAATTTGCGGTTAATCGGATATCGGAAACAGTTTTCGGATTCGCGGATATCCGAAACAAATTCCGGATTTGAGATTTTTCAGATATCCAGATATCCGAAACTGATTTCGAATTCTCGGATATCCGGATATCCGAAATTGATTTTGAATTATATAATTGTTTTTTTTTTTTTTTTTTTTTTTTTTTTTTTTTTGTTATTATTTTGTTGACGTGAATCATGTTGTAATGTACAACCAGCTATTTGAAAATAAATTATTATTATTATTATTATTATTATTATTATTATATATATATTATATATATATATATATATATATATATTATATATATATATACATATATATATATATATATATATATATATATATATATATATATATATATATATATATATATATATATATGTGTTATGTATATAATATAAAATATATTACAAATTATAAACCACAAAGTATAGTATAAAACTATAAATATAAAATGTATAATTAAGTATAACCATAAAGTATAAGTATAAAGACTATAATTAAGTTATAAGTATAAACATAACAACATAAACTAAAGTATAAACATAACAACATAAACTACATTTAATAAAGTACATTAAGTCATTAACTAATAACCGAGCCTAAATTTCTAAAACTTTGAATGTTTTCCAGTTTTTCTACTACAATAAAAGAAATTTTCTCATAATAACTTATATTTTTTTATATGAAGACGCGCGTGTTTTCACTGTTTTTAATATTTTTGCATTGTTAGCTACAGTGGAGCACCCTATATAATTAAAGTATTTATAATTGTTTATATTGCTTAATTATTAGAGTTATTAACTTATTATCTCTACATTTTACAATACAATATACATTATTCAATATATATTAAAAATAGAATAATGAAACTTAGCAGGCGAAGTAGACATTATAAACTTCTTTTTTTTTTTTACATATCATTTGATGTATGCTGGGCAATCTTCGCCGATCCTTTATTTTATGCAACACTCTACAATTAGCACTGATTTTAATAATATTTAAATTAAGTATATACATATGCATATGTTATTTTAATTATTATTATTCACAAAAAATGTACAATTTTGCACAAAACTTGATGTAATCACTTCAAACTAATTGGTGATATTTCGCAAGTAATCTACTTGCTTTGACGAACCAAACTCTACTGCTGGCTCTGTAGATTTTTTTATTAGTTGAAGACAAGTAACAACACGTGTCGGGGTAGGCCAGAGAGGAGGGGGGTTTATGGCGGGGGTGAGTGTGAGAGGGGATGTTCATGTTTTTGTAACGGTCGTCGGGTGACTTGGAGACCTCTGGCTCGCACATTGATGCCAGCTACCGCCGTCGGCTACGCTCTTCTTTCTTTGCTTGAGTTCGAGTTGTTTTTCCTTCTCTCTCTTTCTCTCTCTCTCGTTTGCTAGCAAGACTCTCCACACTATCGGTACATCAAAACCGTTACAAAAACACGAACATCCCCTCTCACACCCACCCCCGCCATAAACCCCCGTCCTCCCTGACCTACCCCGACACGTGTTGTTACTTGTCTTCAACTAAACAAAAAATCTACAGAGCCAGCAGTAGAGTTTGGTTCGTCAAAGCAAGTAGATTACTTGCGAAATATCACCAATTAGTTTGAAGTGATTACATCAAGTTTTGTGCAAAATTGTACATTTTTTGTGAATAATAATTATTAAAATAACATATGCATATGTATATACTTAATTTAAATATTATTAAAATCAGTGCTAATTGTAGAGTGTTGCATAAAATAAAGGATCGGCGAAGATTGCCAAACAAAAATAGTTTATATATTAAAAATATTCAAATTAATTTAACAAAAATTTATTGGTGGAAAATTTGTAAATGTAATGCAATTGCGAATACACATAACAATTTAAAACTAAATATTTGAATTACAGTTTTATACTAATTACAGTCATGCTTAATTTCATATCCAAATTAACCAAAAGCAAAAGCTGAAATTCAGAAATTCGATCGAAAGTCAAATGTAGGTTTCGGATTGTAGAATATTTAAAATTCTGATGGGATTACTGGATTTTCGGATATCCGATTGAAATCCGATCGGAGTTCGGATATCCGAATATTCGATCGGAGTTGGGATATCCGAATATCCGATCGGATTTCGGGTATCCAAAATTTTGAACGGATAATCGAATGTCCGAAAATCCGACTATCCGGATATCCATTTCTCCAAATTCCGGATATCCGGATAATAAAATATCCGAAAATCCGAAATCCGAAAATTTTCAACAGCACTAGTTTCAACCTCTTCTCATAGTACAGTAATACAAGGTTTAATTAACCTAGGATGATTAGGTTTATAATGTGTTTCTGTTGTGTCCAGCTACAGCACAGCAAAGACGCTGAGAAGCGTTTCAGAGCACTGGCTGGTCCCTCTCCAGATCTCCCTGCTGCTCCTGCTGCCAGCGCAGAAGCTACTCACCCTGCTGCGCCCCTTAATAATGTTGAAGCATGGAAGACAGCCACGGTGAACCTGGACACTGAGGTCGAGTACCCAGAGCTGGACCTTGAGGAGGAGCCTCAATCGCAGCCGGTGCCAGATCGCAACCTTAAGCCCTCTAAGTTAGAGCTGCCTCTCGTTCCAGGGTTTGTACCTTGCTCTTTTTATGTATATGAGAAATTACATTATATTGCACATAATATAAATAAGATCCCAAATAAATCACGCTAATGAGCTCTGCCCTTTTTTATGGCAAATTGTAATATATTCCTTGTATAGTTTTTGCTTACAAGATACTCACAGTCAGTTCAGGTTCAGTTCAGGATATTAAAAATTTACATTATAACTCTGTGCATGATTTAATTTTATACAGATGATTTTTTCACTAGAATAAAAGATACAGCCTTGTCGCGTTGAATGCACCGGTTCTCGTTAGATCACCGAAGTTAAGCAACATCGAGCGTGGTTAGTACTTGGAGGGGTGACGCTGTAAAAAGTGACACTGCTGCCATCTACTGGCACGTGCTGTATATACGGCGGCACAATTGATCACGGTGCTGCCATCTCTCGGAATATTTCCGAAGAAAGTGATCCCCCCTGTAAGTTCAAATACTGCAGGCCTCACAGATCTGGTAGTCGAGCCCAGAAGAGTGCAGGAAAGGGTTCTGGGAGCCTGGTAAGCCCCAGCTCGGTCGTAAGATAACTCTTACACACAAGGTTAAATACCTGGCCACACCCGAAAGGGTAAAATGGCGTCAAGGATATTATTAAAAGATATCTCTTTATAAGGAACAACAGAAATGTTTTATTAAAGAAATTTCTTTATTTCTTTGTGTGCAAGTCACTTGCAAGAGCAATTAAATGTTAATTTAAGGAAAAGATCTAAGCAAGGTTGTATCTCTTAAAATTAGTACCAGTAGTATATTATATAATTATTAAAATCTGCCAGGAGAGTGTTTAGTACATACAGTGTAAAGTAGTGTTGTATGAGCATCTCTAATGATACTCAAATCTGTGAAAAGACAGATAACAAACTGCTAGTTTTACAATATTATCTATGCTTGCAAAATCAAGTACTCCTCTGACTGTGAGTGCTGTATGTAAAATTAGTAAGAACTTTAACAAATACTGTATTTCATCTTGAGTACAATATCTCAGTAAGCATGAGTAAGTGCATTGTAAGTGTAAATTTATATAGTATATATATATATATATATATATATATATATATATATATATATATATATATATATATATTTTCATTAGAAAAATTATGTGCTATGAATATTAACTCTTATTGTGGTGATTTTTTTTTTTTTGCAGTCGTGAGTTTCGTCCAAGTGTGGATCGTTCTACAAAGCCAGCGTCACTACTGAGCCCCTCTGTGCATGGTCGGTTGGGTCTACGAAGCGTAATTGTGCCTGCTCGTCTCATGCATAAGTTCCTCAGCCTCGCCCAGCACAACACTCAGCATAACTTGGAGACATGTGGCATCCTAGCTGGCAAACTGGTGAGTGATTCACCCTTGGGTTTTATAATTTTAACCCCAAACAAACAAATACTGATTTAACTTGTAGATCGTAAAGAGTACCCCTTCTTGTAAAAAAAATTAAGTATATTACGTTTTAAGACGTAATTTAACTACAAAGACAAATTTTCAGTAAGATTTGTGAGCCCAGAAAAAAAATGGAATAGATTTATTTAAAAAGAATAAAGAGAAAGGGTTTTCCATCCTTGTCTAGAATAATGAGCTATCTGCCTACTACAGTTATTTAAAATAATGAGCTGTCTGCTGGGTAGCAGGTGAGTGCAATTATGAGCTGTAAATCGGTAAAAAAAAAAAAAAAACATAATTGCACTCACCTGATGTCAGGGATCGGATGCGGATGCGGATGCAGATGCAAGATGCACACGGATGCGCAAAAATGGGCTTGCATCCGCATCCGTGCATCCCAGATGCACAGGAAAAAATGAATGCATCCGGATGCGCATCCCAGATGCACGGGGAAAAATGAATGCATCCGGATGCGCATCCCAGATGCATGAAAAATAAATTTGCATCCGGATGCGCATCCACGGATGCACGAAAAATAAATTTGCATCCATTTAACACTTTTTTTTCTCTTTTTTATCAGGTTTTTTGCTAATTGCCTCTAAATAAATCTTTAACAAGAGGCATATTTTTTTAACTTTATTTGCCACTTGTCGTTTAAAAATTACAAGAAACAAAGTGTTTTATAAAAACCAAAGATTGGATGCGGATGCAGATGCAAGATGCATACGGATGCGCAAAAATGGGCTTGCATCCGCATCCGTGCATCCCAGATGCACGGGAAAAAATTAATGCATCCGGATGCGCATCTCAGATGCATGGAAAATAAATTTGCATCCGGATGCGCATCCCAGATGCATGAAAAATAAATTTGCATCCGGATGCGCATCCATGGATGCACGAAAAATTAATTTGCATCCGGATGCGCATCTCGGATGCACGAAAAAAACGCGTGCATCCGGTCCCTGCCTGATGTAGGAGACAGTAGTTCATTACTAGGGACGAAGGACAATATTTCACTCACTGTTCACGTTTTTAGTGTACTAAAGTATTACTATTGTACACAAACATGTACTTAAACCCAGCTAGGAAGAAAGAAGAATTTCTGAACATTGTTGTTAGTGACTTTAAAAGGTGGATACTGAAGTTTTTTTGTTTTTTAATTCATTTATTGCAAGTTTTAAAACTTTACTGAATTCAAATTTACAGTAATTTTAATGAGGAAAAGGTAGATTATATAAAAAAAATATGCATCAACCATTAATGTAAGCATTTTAGAAACGATCACATTATATAGGCTGTCAATCCTTAGTTTTTGCCTGAAATGGCAGTATGTATTGTCTGTCAACAGCAGAATTCCATATTTATATATTAAATCTGCGGATAGGAAAAGCTGCCGTATTGTGTAAAACTAAGATTTGAGAGGCTTTACGAACATCTCTAAATGATAAAAATATTAAAAATATCATGTGGTGTCTGGTTAGTTATTATTTTATCAAGGATAGGAAAAAAAAAAAAAAAAAGGAATGAAGCATAAATATAACACTTAACACACTATGGCACGATTGATATCACATTATGAAGTGAAGTAAACGTTTTATATGGAACGGAGAGTAAAAGCAAACTCTGTACAGCTCTGGACAAAGTTTTCGTTACCCCCACACCTTTTCTGACTATGACATACTCGAGTATGTCTGTGGAGGAGTGCTGAACTTCCAATTCTTCAGTAATGGATTTAGCAATCACTTGTCTCACCTCTCCCCAAATTTTAAAACATCAACCAGTACCATACTATAAATCAGCTGTATAATTTATGAATTATTTTTTATTTATTTTTATTTTTGTTTTGTCTTATTGTAAGATAATACAATTGTTTCATTTCTTTTTGCTATGTTAATTAAATATAATGAGCTTGATTTAAAATGTTATTAAATGTGTATTAGTTGCACCGACCGACAAGCTTTACATGTTTAAAGCTTTGGCTGGACAATAATGTATATGGTTTAAATGAATAAAAAAAAAAAAAAAAAAAAATTCAGTCAACAAAAGCTTTGTCTTGAGGTGTACATACTGTAGTTGGGATTGCTGAAATGCTTGAATGTCAATTGTGTTTGTTCAGCACCACGAGCAGCTGGTGATCTCACACCTTCTGGTGCCCAAGCAGCATGGCACTGCAGACTCTTGCACCACTCAGAGTGAGGAGGAGATATTTGACTTTCAAGACCAGCATGATCTGATCACCTTTGGCTGGATCCACGTGAGTTGAACCCCCATCCTCCAAACCAGTTGTTTCTTAGGGACAGGGATACCAGTTGTTGGTTGTCTGATCACAGTCGACACAGGTGTTCTCTCAACATGTCATAAAAAAAAGTACATTTCCAGATATATGTTGGCAATATAACTTACAAAAATATGTAGTAGACAACTTGTTTTCTAGTTTTGTACATTTTTAAGCTATACAGTATATAACAATAATTCATATTATTTCTTAAAAATTTCTATTATGTGTTTATTTTTTATGTGTTCTTAATTTAATCATAGTGTTCAATACTATGTGGCGGTAAAATACATAGAGCGTGGCTGGAGAGAGGGTTATAAAAAATAGCTCATAAATATATATTAATGGAGAAGACCAATTTAAATTCATTTGTCTGTCATTTGATAACGTTCTTCCAAGCGGTGAGTCAAAGTTTCCGCCACCTCGTTACGGCTTGGCAGATAGTGGCGAGCAAGTTCCATCTGCGAAAAGACATGACTCAGTCTAGTTATCACTGAGTGAGTGATGTACAGTGGAGGTCTCCTGTCTTTGGTTAGAGTTGCCATGAGAAGGCTCACTTAAAAAAAAAAAAAAAATCCTTTTTCTTCCTTTCCTCCCCACCCTTCCCTCCTTTGCTTTTTTTATAAAAATCTGCAAAACGGATAAAAAAATTATTAAATGGTCATAATTTGTATTTTTATGGGTTTTGTCTCTCCTTATTTTCGACATAATTATAATAAAGTTTTTCAGGGGGTTTTGTATTGAGTATAAATAGTGAACAATAATAAAACCATCTTAAAATTAGATTTCTTACTTCTAAGTTTTATTTTATAAACGGTAATAAGGTACCCCAGAAACTATTTATGGACACATTTTTTTTTTTTTTTTTTTTTTAATAAAGAAATGCTAGCCAAGTATTGGCTGTAAAAATTTAAATAGACTCTTGTTGTTCTATGTACCTCTCCTATTCAAGCCCTATCTTATGCAGAAAAAAAAATGTAGCATTAAAATGGATGAAGGTGTAAAAAGTGAGCTATTTTAAGCTAGAGTAAACAAGTGATTGGAGTGTTGTATTCCAGACTCACCCAAGTCAGACGGCATTCCTCTCAAGCGTGGATCTTCATACACACTGCTCGTACCAGCGAATGATGCCTGAAGCAATTGCCATCGTTTGTGCTCCCCGCTACAAAGAGTAAGCTTTCTAGAGATCCTACTGCTGACTGAAAATGTTGATTACTGTGCTTGCAGGAGGAATTAAAGTTTGTTTTAATACCGGTATATGCTAATGTATTAGGTGGAATAATAAAATGTATTAAATATACACACATACATATATATTATGTCATAAATGTTGTATCTATAAATGTCAACAGATTAAATGGATAAGTTGAAACAATGAGAGCATATTCTCTTAAATGTTTTTGAGAAATACATATTTGATAATAACTTAAAATATTTTGAAGGGATTATGGATTATGCATGATGGAGGTTGGAGGTTATAGATTTTGTGTAAAAGAAGTACACAAAAAATTACACATCATTCGTCAACCCTTGATAATTACAGTACTCTAGAAAGATAAAAATGTCCAAATATATAGAGCAACGTTTACTTACTTGCAGGACTGGAATTTACATGCTGACCCCCAACCACGGTCTTGACTTCATCGCCAATTGCCGTAATACAGGATTTCACCCTCATCCCAATGAGCCGCCACTCTTCATGGTGAGTACCTTGTGTCCTTGAGTGTACACTGGACACTCCAATGGCAAAGGACAGTGACGTCTTGAATTGTGCTGGGATAATGTACAGTCTTCGCTTTGGAAAATTTCTCTTTCAAGCCTTGTTACTCACCATTCCCCGTTGAGAATAACACAGGGCATGGTGATTAACAAAGCTGCAAGTAGAAAATTTTTCAAGGTGTCAAGTGTACTAGAAAAAAATAATTCAATAAAAAAAAAAAAAAAACTCCTGTTGATGTAATAAAGAATTTGAGTTTGATTTTGATGAATTTATTGAGGATACATAGGCAATCCATTATTACGTAATTTTTCTGTACAAACGCATGTTTGAGTAATCCTGAGACTATATGTAAACAAAGGTATATATTATAAATGCTGGCCTTTTGTGTTCACATACAGGAAAATTACCTTGTAATGCAGGTTGCTTGTAAACATAGCCTTTCTTGTCTGGTTTTTAAAAACCAAGTTAAAAAAATTCCTAAAAAGTAAAAAACAAAAATCATCACATAAATGAAACAAACTAAGTTGTTATCAATTTACAAGCTTAAAAGTAAAAGTGATTTTTGAATTTTTAATTTACATCCAATTTACAAAGGGCTAGAAAAAATAAAATAAATAAGTTCAACCAGGAAATGCAGGGGGACAATAGATGTTGATGAATATCACATATCGTTGTGGAAATGCACATTTGTCCGATCTACATTCGTAATAGTAGATTGAGGAAAAAAAAAATAATAATAACACATGTAGAGCCCTCTTGTGTCAAATTAGTAGCTCTATCAACTGGTGCAATATTGTGGACGAGGGACGATATATTACGAGGGTCGTATGATAAGTTCCTTATGTCGTATAGAAAAAATCCGGCTAGATAAAATTAACAACTGTACCAGGTTAAGTAATATTTCAGTAGGTCAGATACAAATTTTTACCCCGATATCACTTATATTAATTTCTGGGGGTCAGTTTTCGTGAAGCACGGTCGGGAAATTAAAATTTGACCAAAAATTAGTACTTTTTACCAGTTTCAATATCTGTTGCAGAAAAAAGTTGATGCATGGGAAATTCATGAAAATCTGGTGAAAACATCAGAAAACCTTACTCTATCAGGTTCTAGTGCTGTTTATTTGTTACCTAAATTTTTAATAGGATATATGCCTCACTGAAGTGTACCCTTCACTGTTTGGCCAAAATCATCTGTCATTTAAGATTTCATTAAAAAAATACACAAAATTTTGAATACAGACAGTCTTATGTAACATCAGCAAATAGCAGAGATCATGGGCTTTCTAATGATATAATTATATTACATCTCCAATGAAAAATTACGACGAAAAAACTTGCCGCGTTAGGGGTGCCGCAAATGAGCTTTTTAAGGCCCAAAAAAAGGGTGGTGACGGTCCATGAAATTTCATAATTGCTTGTTTTTAAAGCAAAAATCAAACTATTTGCGGTGTCTGGTGGCACAGAATAGATCATTCGATCACGGCGCAATACCAAAGATAAAAAAACATCCCTGGAATATCACAGCAGTGGGTGTTATACTGGTTCAAAGTTCAAATTTAGTCAATTTTGAGGGAGCTTCACGAAAACTGATCCCCAGAAATTAATATAAGTGATATCGGGGTAAAAATTTGTATCTGACCTATTGAAATATCACTTAAGTCGGTACAGTTGTTAATTTTATCTCGCTGGATTTTTTTCTATACGACTTAAGGAACTTATCATACGACCCTCGTACACAACTGACCTAGGTCAGTGTGGTTCAGTGGTTTGGATATTATTTTTTGGGGAAATAATAGAGGTATAGAGGAAAGAATTGTGCAATGTTTAAAGTCGAAACTAGCAAAAAACGAGTTTCGAGAATACAGTATATAGCAACACAAAAGATGTGAGATTTTTTGGTTCTTTTAATTTTTATAAGTGAAATTAACACTAAAGTTTTTCTATCTTACTGAGGCCACATAAAGAAGGAAAGGTATGGAAATATGTGTGTTAAATATATTATGGTGCTAATGTGATGTTTAAAAGGACACAATTTTAATTATTGTATTAATTTTATAGGTCATATATATTTTAGATATTGTTTGGGTATATGTGTTTAAATTTATTAAATTTAGGCTAATTTTAATTAGAATTAAGTATGTTACATATTTAATGTAATAATTGACGTGATCCATGCTGTACAGCCTATGATCGAAATAAAAATTTGAATTTGAATATGAGTACATTATTATAAATAACTCACATTGTTTGCAGGAGGCCCAACACGCGGTGCTGGACCAGGCAGCCTCCATCGAAGTGGTGGATCTGCGTCGATGAGCAACTTTACTCCAACGATTGCAGTCATGTGTTTGTTAACTAATGTGAGTTAGAGTCAAGTGGAACTCGGTTGCCTTATTTGATAAATATAATGAGCAGTGTCATACATATATGTAGTATATGGTATGAATGCAGTAGAATGGTAACTTAAAATCATTAAAATGAGGCTGTGCTGTCATGAGAATTTTTATAAATTCTCTACTGAACAATTTAAGGCGTAGAATTAGGAAAAAAAAAAAAACTATGTGTTGTAATTACTATGCTTAAATTATTTTTCAAATTGTTGGCTTACTTTTCATAAAAAATCTTTTTTTTTTTTTTTTTTCATTATTGATTTGAAAGTGCAATAAATTATCTTTTGTCATATTTGACTAGGCAGTAATAAATTTAATAGTAACATTTATAGTCAATAATTTGAGCCATAATTTTTGACCTAGTGAAGTCAACATTAAAAAAGGTGCTTTTTCTACATTAAATTTTGTGACAAGAAGTGTGTTAATATTCCAAAATATGTTGCTGGCTAATATGGTTTCCTACTTATAAAAAAAAAAAATGTAATGAATTTAAATTAACAATTAATCTCAGTTACTGCTAGAGTCAAAGAATATTTTCCTGCAAACGAATCAAATGAAATGAATTTTAAAAAAATCGATCATGTTCTAAAACTTAATCGCTTATGGTTTGAGCAAATTCAGTCTTGCAGTTTTCTTACAACAGCTCCATTTCCGGTTTTCGTCCATAAGGCCAATGTTAAACTTCTACCTCAGTTTTCACAAAACTGATAAGACAGATTCACTTCAAAATTTGTATGCCACCTATTGATGGTGAGTTCTAAGTCCCCTGCAATTCTTGTTGCATTCAGGCGGTACGATTGCGAGATATCAACCTACTGAGATTCATTCTTAATTCAAAGTTTTTGTTTTTCTTGTTGAATTATTTCTGTTTATTAACAAAGTGAATTGATGAAATCAATGACTTTGAAAGGACCTGTTACACATTAATTGCTCCTTATATAGTTTTTGTTCTGGACATGTTGGCACCAAAGCCCGAATTCGGGCAAAGCCCGAAATCAACAAATATTTCGGGCTTTGCTCATTTAAATTTGATAATTTCTAGAAGTGCCCAACTCGAAAAAATCAAACCCCGACGATAAATTTAATTCACGACGATAACTTTTATTTCGGGTTTTGCTCACTGTTTTGATCATTTCTAGAAGTGCTCAAAGCAAACTGAAAAATAATAATTGGAAATTGTGCCGTATTATAGCAATAAATAATCAATCAATTAAATAATGTAAATTTAATAGTACAGAATTTTAATTTTATCATTTTTTTATTAATTGATAAAAATAAAAATTTAACATTAATAGCGTTTCGTGTATAGTATTTTTTTTTTTTTATTTTTTTTATTATTAAAACTTTTATTTCTGTATTATTCAAGTCATATTGAAAAAATACGATTTTGTCACACTGAGAGACACTTTTAATTTTTTTAATATTATCATTTTTTTATAATTAAAGGTTATGATTACAATTTTATTATACTCTAGCAATGAATTCCAGGTTGCAGATGAACAATTTCTAAGTTCAGACGACGTACCACACATGACAAAGAAAAGAGTCTCTCAAATCAGCAGCAGCATTAGCAAATTCAAAGCAAGGTTTTGTGTTTTGCAACTGCAAGAAAGGTTGTCAATCTAAAACATGTTGTGTAAAGAAAAAAATGAGATGAAATTTAAAATGCCATGATAGTAATCCCTGCAAAAATAAGTCAAGTATTTAGTTTGCATGCTTATTATTATTATTTTTTTAACTGGTGTAGGTTTGGTACACTATCTTGAGGAGCTCTTTGCTTCTTATATAGCAAGTTCTATAAATTAAGTTAAAATGACTTTATAATATATCAGCTATAAAAAATTTATTTAAATTAACTAACATACAATATTAGTATAAAAAGTGTGACAAAATCGTATTTAGTATGACTTGAATAATACAGACAGAAATGTTTTAGTAAAAAATAATATACACGCTAAGCTAATGTTAAATTTGTATTTATGGCAATTAATTAAAAAAGTGATGTAATTAAAATATTATTAAATTTACAATATTTTATTGTTTTTTTTTTATTTATTACAAATTATTACTATAATACGGCACAATTTTCAATTATTATTTTTCACTTTGCTTTGCATGAGCACTTCTAGAAATGATGAAAACAGTGAGCAAAGCCCGAAATAAAACTTCTCGTCGGGGTTTGCATTTTTGGAGTTGAGCACTTCTAGAAATGAGCAAACCCTGAAATAAAACTTCTCGTCGGGGTTTGCTTTTTTCGATTTGAGCTTTTCTAGAAATGATCAAATTTAAATGAGCAAAGCCCGAAATATTTGTTGATTTCGGGCTTTGCTCAAATCGCTAGGGGCACACCTAGATGTGCGCATTTTTTTCGTGCTTTGCCCGAATTTGGGCTTTGGTGCCAACAGACATATCAACCCCACTGGCATGCATGACTTGCTTATCCAGGGAAGGTTGCAAAAAAGTTTGATTAAACTCTTGATACCCCATCATTTTCCCATCCACTTACCACGGCCTTAGAAGAAGCGTCAATTAATATTTGGGTAAACAGGTCACATAATATTACCTAAAATGTACTCCAAACCAGCAGTGTATAATTTTTATATAAATGTATTTCTTTCTCCTCCGTTCTTGCCTTTACTTATTTCATCTTAAACTAAATATTTTGGATTCTTTTTATATAAAAGAACAAGCTTCAAAAGCTTTTTGAGAGACTGTAACTACATTGTAGTCCCACAACATTGATTTACTACCCTGCTAAAATGATTGCAACTAAGTATTTCACTGTTAACGACTGCATTCTTTCCATAAATTTGCTTGACCAATTTGGTCTGGTCATTGCAGATGTTGTTAGTCAAACTTATTATATTTATATTATTTATTATTATATAAAGCAACTATTGTTTATTAAAATAAAGAGTTAATGCTGGAATTATATGTATTTCACAGTACATTTGCCAGGCTTAATTTGCTTAATATTAAAAATGCTGTAAGATAAACCATGTGGCTTGATCAAGTTTGAGGCTGATGTTTAAAGTTAAAAATAAAATATTGTACTACAGCATCCAGTAGCATGTGGTGAAATACTCAGCCCTGTTACAATTTGTAAAATTAATTGAATAATAATTAATAATTTATATTTTGTTTTCTTTCAGTTCAGTTTACTTACTATACCAATTAGTTATACATGTATTATATGATTACATTCTAGAGTTCTAATTTACTTATAAATTATTATTAAATACTATTATATATATATATATATATATATATATATATATATATATATATATATATATATATATATATATATATGTATATATATACATAACTAATATCATACAGAAAGGTATGTACATTTTATCTGTGTGCAAAATAATTATATATGTGTGTGTGTGTGTGTGTGTGTGTATATATATATATATATATATATATAATATATATATATGATATTAGTTATGCAAAACAGTTTGACAAGCAGCAAGCTTGTGTTAGCTAGAGACTGACAGAGTTGTTTGAATGGAGTATCAACTTCAAAAAATTTTATTGTAGTTATAAATAGGGGATGCAAAGTTATGCTACTATTGATTTTTTTCAGATTTTTTATGGTCCGGCCGGGAACTAATTTTAAAAAGTTATTGAAAGTACAGAGAAAGTGACGCCTCTCTTAATAAAAGGATAGGACCCGAAAGGGGCATGGGTTTGAACCCGACCTTGGCAAAAGTTTTTAGCAATACTTCCCGGTCTCTAAAAAATCTAAAAAATTCAGAGTGGCATAACTTTGCACCTTTTATCCATTTTTGCAATAAAATGTTTTGAAGTCAACTATTGGATCAGCTAGGTTTTTCTGTCATATATCGTCACACAAATAGTTTACTTGGCACACCACTCTCTAGCCATGGACAGAGCTTTTTTGGTTTTCTGAAGCTCATCAGCACGACAAGGAAAGAGAGGCAGCGACTCCCAGACCGATCTCGTGAGACCGAGACTACCTAGTCACTGCTAAAGTACTGCATGGCTTTTCATTTTTACCCGCAGCTTAAGTCTTAATTGCCATTAAATTACAGCATGACCCCTCATTGGTTGCTACTTCGTGGATCGCCAAATGTTTTAGATAGGCGAATCTATCCCAGCAAACACCACTAATACAAACCAAATGAGAGAAAGGGATGGTAGGATGTAATAAAAAGGGTAAAGGAACACAGAACAAGGAAAATGAACAAATTGAACTAATAATTATAATATATGAATACAAGTGACGAGTTTTTGATTTTTTTTTTTTTTTTTTTTTATTACTTATCAACCTCGCCATGCTGATGAGGCCTAGTAGGTCGAAACAGCTGTCCATGGCTAGAGCGTGGTATACCAAATGTGATATTCGTGTGACGATTTTGCTAGCAAAAACTAGCTGATCAAGCCAAAAAATCCCTCTCTCTTTCTAAAAAACAAGCAACTAAATCCTAATATATACGCTTGCATTGCCTTGTTATTAAAAAAATTCTCTTTTTGCTGAATCAATGACAGCTAAAAGCTCGAACTATCTCCCTTCCCAACGAATCTTTTTCTATCATGTATGTTGCTATCTTTCTTTATTAAAATAAATAATATCTTTTAGTTCGATTTTTCACAAATTAAATTATCAACAATAAAATACTGTATACCCCACTTCTTGTGTTCTGGTGCTTCGTATAGTGCCTTGTAAAATAACCCATTTCACCATTTTTTTTTTCCCTTTTATTATCTTTGTTTTTGTAATATGTTAATATGTACAATATAACTGGTGAAATAAATAAATAAAATAATAAATGGTAAAAATTATGAAGTATTTTATGAAAACAACAGAATTTTTTCAAAGGTTGTTTTGGGTTTTAATTATTATTTAAATTTAAAAATCAAAATCATGATGCTCTGAACGCGAATTTCATGGCTTGGAATTATTATTCGAGGCATTATTACCGCGGACGTCTACAAATAGACATTCAAAAAATAGAAGTAAAGCAAAAAAAAAAAACAAATGGAAAAAAAAACAAATATTATTTAAAGAAAAGACAAGAATATATCTTTATTGTAACATTTCTTTTATTACTGCATTTAATAATATAAAAAAAAAAAATAAATTTTCTTATTAAAGAAAAATCAAATATGACGTTGAAATATTTATTTCTTATATCTTCCAAACACAATGTCACATTTACCTATATTGGGTTTCGATACAATTTGAAGTCACTGTGCAAAATTTTTCAGAAGCCATCCATCTGATTAATTACACAAAAGATTAACAACTTATAATAAGAACATTTTCAAATCCAAAAGAAATAGAAATGTCAGCAATTTTATTTGGTTTCTGTTTTGTTAATTAACAATTTTTCTTGTATTTATTTCGCAACTATTAGTTATTATACAAATAAATATTCTGTACATGTTATCCTAATCTAGCTCAATAATTACAATTAGTCTAGTCGTGATTAGCTGCTTAACAGCAATCTAATAATTTTATTTAATAATCCTCATGCAAATATGCTTACTTCAAGTAATATTGTAAAATGATATACACCTCTATTCACAATATAACAGTCACAAAAATATCCATTTTCTTCACATAAATTGATATATTTTAAAATGTCAATGAACATATGCTAAAGTAAAACATTTAACAGAATATGAAGTTGACAGAAGTAATTATTTAAATCAAGTACCAATGAGCGTTATATAGTATATATTAATAGATACAACTATTGAACGTCAATTACAAATATATAAAATATACTTGAGACTGTCAGACACAAAAGCAGACCATCAACATTTGCGATTTTCTTAACGCCATTGCAAAATGTCAATTTTCAAGCTTTTGAGTCTCTCAATCTCAAATGTATACATAAATTTATATTAAAAAGAGTTAACACTTGAGTTGAGTAAAATTGAAGCACGCTAAAGTTAAATTAAAAAAATAATAATAATAATAACATTTGAATGTAAAAATATGTGTAAGACAGGATTTAAAACAAAATTAACAAGACTGAATTTACAGTAATTAAATGTATAAGCTATCATGCAAAACCTTTGTTATATTTTCATATCATTTAAAATAGTAGTTACGAATGATTGCACATATTACCAGCCACATTCACAATTTAATGTGTGTTCTATATAATATATATCTTATCTATTGCACATACAGGTACTCACAACATGTCACTGGTTTAGATATCCCTGCATTGTTTTGTCAGTAACAACAATGAGGGATTGGGGCATGAGCTGTCTGTCTGCCACGGTGATGGAGTGTTAATGCATGCACCTAGCTCTCATACGGATAGCACAAACACTTCTCATAGCCTGACAGGCCACTAAAGAGTGACCAAAAAAGCCATTCATTCAACTCTGATCAAGGCACTCAAATGAGCAATATGGATTTTGAAGCTATCTATTATAGAAGGCAGGCAGTGTCTCTCTTCCATTTGCATGGATTATATATATCACAGGACATACAAGGTTTTCTGATAATTTTCTTGTAAAAAAGAAAAAAAAAAATACAATTTAAGCTTTCCCTGATTGTTGTTTAAGTTATCAGGCAATGCTACTCGACATTCAGCCAACACATTGGTTGAACATCAAGCAAAATGTAAAAGTACTTATTTTTTAAGTATTTATTTATTTATTTATTTATTTATTTATTTATTTATTTATTTATTTATTTATTTATTTATTTATTTATTTATTTATTTATTATTATTTTTTTTTTTACCAGAAACAAACCAGAAGACTTTGATGTCTTGTACTATTATGGGAGAAACACATAACAACATTCCTTTGTTTGTTACAACTAATATTTTGGTTCATAGTGTTCAAAAATAAATATTCAATAAAAGTGTGAATTAAATTTGGCAAATTTTAAAATAGTTTGCATACATAGCATATAATAAAACAATATGTTAATATATCAATAAAAAAATAATTTAAAATTTAAAAATAAAATTAACTGAACATGATTATAAAATCAGATAAATATTTTTAGGCATTTGAAATTTTAAAATGAAGTCATATACTTGGTTATCAATAATAATTTTAACATTACAGTACAATACACATAAATTTCACTAAAAGATTGAACAATTTAAAAACAATTAATTTAGTAAATTAAAATGTACAGAAGATGAGATACTTTAGCGACATGACACAGGTAAAAAGAAGATACAAATTAGCACACGAAATAGTTAATGCATGCAACGATCCTGAGGTGATGTTCAATTTGACAGCTTGGAAGAAACTCAAGCAGAATAACAACAAAACATGCAAAGTTTGTAAAAGAAGAACATATACAGAAAGAAAACCCCTGAAAAACTGTAAACATAATTATATATGCACACTACATTCATTCAACAAGACAGTTTAAAATTTTGAAAACATTAAAATAATGTCATTAACTCATACTGTTACTGTGTCAGATACTTAAGATAATTTTAATCATCAATGTTATTTTTCTTCTGCTTCATGCTGAATTCTATAAATTTGAGTTACAAGTTGTTCAGGTACACAGAATTGCTGTTGGCTATTACCATCTGTGTTAACTACTGCCTCACTCATGCAGGGTGAAGTGTCGTGCTCACAGTCTGTTGGTCCACTACACACCCTGACATAGGCAGTGTCAGGGATTCCTGCAGCCTCCCTTGTTGCCTCACCTCGCATTTCAAACTGTCTACTTTGTGGCAAACTGTGTGGCACATAAGAGGAGGAGGAGGTGGGTGCTGCTAGGGCTGGCCTTGGCATGCCAGTGCCAGAGTCCATGGGCCACTGATTTGGCAATGCAACATAGCCAGATGAGTTTGTTACAGCCCCTGTTGAGCCAGCCACATTTGCACTCACTACACTAGGACTACTCGAATCCACACCAACTTTCACATAAGTATTGGTCTTTGCAACAGGATTTTCACAATCTGTTGCTGGTATATTCGCAGGGCTAGCAGATTGTCTACTTTGCCAGCTTACAACACTATATTGATCTGAATTTTCAGGTATCACTTCTAAATGAAGAGCAGGCGCAGCCGACCGCTCTTTCAGAGTGTCATCAGTACGGGGGATCCTGAGTGCTTGGTTTGCTGCTTGGGCAGATATCAGGTTTGGTATGGGGGCCTCCTTGGCTGGAGAGCTCCACCCCACACCTCCGTGGGCTACGTACCCATTGCTTGGTGTAGAGATGGGAGCAGGAGGAGGGAGGCGCAAAACCTCTGCAGCCCTATCATGTGTTATGTAAGGCTTAGGTGTGTTACGGACTTGGCACCTCAGTAGGGTCTTGTCGGATGAAGACGGTCCTACTTTACAGTAAGGAGTCGGCACAGAACCAATCTTGCAGTAAAGGGAGGCTGCTGAGCAGGCAGAGGGTAGAGCTGATCCAGAGGGACAGCTGCCCAAGCACGGAAAGCAAGCAGCTGCGTCTACTCCACTTAGGTTGGGAGTGCTGCGGGCAGAGCATGGACCAGGCGAGCGACCATGTTTGGGTAGTAAGTCCCAACGAGCCTCACCCTCACGTCGTGCCACACAATCTTCAGACAGCATGTTGAGCTGGAACAGAAAAAAATATTACTATAAACTACAAATTGAGGTGACAAAGATATTTTTAATTTTTTCATTTTATGCAATTTTCTCAGTGACAATAAATGGTCACAATGCAGCATTAGTCTTGTCAAAATTCACATTTATGCAAATGTAACACGGACAAGGTAATAATGCTGTTAGCTTACCCTATAAGGGATATAGCATCATTATGTACAGTATTCCCAGACCTCCCAGGCCAGCTACAAATAAATCATCAGCAGACACTACACTAGCCATCACATTTAACTGGGTTATGATCGTGTTTGTAACGCTCTCAGTCATTGGTAGCCGGTTTTTAACGAAGAACAGTACTGGCCGAGCCGAGCCAGTTAAATGCGACGGCTAGTGTAGAGATCTGAAAATTTTCCGCTTGCCTGACTTGCTCATCACAGATCATCGTCCACATTCTTCTCATGTTACAGCTTCTTTTCATTACCACACTAAAAATTAAATGAACGGAGTTCTCACCTGGTCAACATCTGCACCCGAGTCTGTTGATATTTGAGTGTTTGAGGTAAGAGAAGAGGACACGCTGCTGTCAGGGCCAGAACTGCATCCAGAGCTGTCTCCACTTGGGTTGCGTGGGTGCCGCTCCAGTAGGTGCTGCAACACACCATTTGTCAACACATATACTCAAACAATTATGAGAGGCATTATCATTCACAAGTTACTTATACAGAACAGGTAGTGTAACACATTATAAGATTGTTAAGATATCATACCCATCTAAAAGACACTAAAGCATTAATTGCAGTAATCAACTTGCCAATAAACTGAATAACCTATCTAACTTTAAAGCAGACCTAGCACACTCAATAACAATTATGAACCAGTCAAATCAGCAGGCACTTTCTGAGCAGTAGCGTGTGTGTGATAAAATGTAAAATGGGCTACCTGCAATGTTTGCCGTAATAACCCAGGTAAAGGCAATCATTGCGCCTACTGCACAGCATGCTCTTGCTTAATATGATTGCATAAGAATAACTTAATTATGAGTTCCATTTCTCTGCATTTGGAATGCTTTTACAATGTTATGTAGACAAGCACAGCCCTCAGGTTGACAACAAAACCTACCACTGAGTCTGCCGCGCCCGGAGTCTGATGCTTGCCATCGTCTGCTGGACGTGCTACCGTGTGAATCTTGCTGTCCTGAAAGTTACATAACAAACATCAGTCATCAAATCAGTTTTTAACCTTACTCAGCACTTATTAACTTGAATAATTTGGAAGCTACATTAACAATTGACATTATTTGATGAAGTACTAAATTTGTTGTATTAAGCATCATTGCTATGCATAAAAAAACAGATTAATATTGGTACTAAATGAATGATTCCAATTGTGTAACTAAATAAATTTACTCCCGACTTTTGTCCAAGAGGTCTCTGGTTCAAATTTCAAACACAGCACACTCTTCCTTTTGGGATGGGTGTGACAGAGTACTAGATGAAGGAGTTGATAGAAGGGAGGCAGCTGTGGCTATTTATACTCCGCTGGGGTGAGCTCTGTACCTTGGAATGTTGTAATATATACAATTTATACATGCCCCAGTAAGAAACGGTATTATGGGCATCTGACATGTAGGCTGCATGAATATTAGAAACCCCAGAGCGCAATGTAAATCACGTTGAAAAACATTCCGCCGTTGGTAACCAGCTAACTAATTTAAGTCAATCTCAAATTGGTGCTATTTACCTACCATGATCATGTGCAAAAATAAAATAGTAAACATGATACAATTAACATGATATTAGTTATATAATAATTTTTTTACGTGTGTATTTTAACTAAGAATTTGTATGAACTATTGTATTCTTTATAATTGGATTAC
This sequence comes from Siphlonurus alternatus, assembly GCA_949825025.1. Lineage (NCBI taxonomy): Eukaryota > Metazoa > Arthropoda > Insecta > Ephemeroptera > Siphlonuridae > Siphlonurus > Siphlonurus alternatus. The sequence goes on from OX463788.1 coordinate 12,984,859, forward strand.
CTAACCTGTAGTCTGTTTTCTGAATAAATATAATAAATAAACAAAGAGTTTTATTCTGTAAAGATGTTTTTTAGCAATAAGTTGCCTGAAGATATATTGTCTAGTGTGATTTTCTAAATATTTTTGTATAAATAATTAATATTAATTATATTTGCCAGGTTATTAGTAACTGTTAGTATTATATTATGTTTGTTGTAAAGTGTTTTAGTGTTTGTTTGTTATATTTTGTAAAATGACGTAATCCATGTTGTACTTGTACATCCAGTGATTAAATAAATGAATTGAATTGAATTGAATTGAAATAAACTTTTTAGAAATACAATGTTTATATTCCAACTTACTCTGGCAGGATCGAGGCCTGGTGGCAGCTTCACTTCCACATTGCGCATCTCTCGACAGCGTAGCCAGCACCTTAGTAACAATACATATGTAAGACGACATAAAACAAGTGACCAGCAAGCTCAAATTTAGGACTAACAATTTAATATAAGTGTAGTGATAGTAGTTGCTACAAAGGGTCTTGCACAAACCAGTCAGTAACAGACATGAGTATTGTCATACAGCATAGTGAATGACAACCACTCGCCTCATGGCCAAACTCTGTAAGTTCAGTTATTTTGCAAAGATAATTATTTCAAAATTTAAAATTTTGTAGTGAACATGCTATTTTTTTTTACTTAGGATTCAAACTCAAAAGACAACCTCATATATACTAATTAATCTACACCATATTTCTTTTGCATTCAAACAGTATTTAATAAATTAATAAAAAACAATAATGTAATACTGTATATATATATATCAAAATAAATAATACAACAAAAAGTATATATTAAAAACAAAATATGTCATGTGTGAGTATTTAATTATTGAAAACATGATTATATACTGTATATGATTAGGATATCAATTCTTCAAATGCATTCAATTAAGGAATTACATTTTTATCAAACATTGATTAAGGGCATTTTTGTTGTGCCATTAAAAATAATAATAATAAAAAAAAAAAAAAAAAAAAAAAAAAAAAAAAAAACACAAAATAAGATTGAAAAAATAGGTACAGCTAATATAAAATGAAAATGTATTGGGAAATATAAAACTATATTTCAAGTTAAGAAACGAGTGACTTAAAAATTCATAATATTCCAGTTTTTAAAATTGTTCTAAATAATAACCAATTCTAAAAATGTGAAGTTACTAGCAATAGTAGCAATAGACAATAATGAAATTAATTTAATTTAAATAATATATGCTAGATGATCATAATGCCAAATATGTAACCCTACAATATATGAGATTGCTAATTAATATGAAGAAATAAAAAAAATAAAAAAATAAATAAATATCTATAGAATTGTCATACAAAAATAAATTGAAAAGAATTTGTTGTAGTTGGTTGGCAAGTGAGCAACTAAGCGTTCATAATTTATCTAAGTATTTAAAATGTCACAAGTTTACGGGGGAAAAAAACAACTAAATTGCAGGTGGAAATAAAGCAATCACGAGTACAGCTGCTAAGCTTGAGAGAACTCAACTTTTAATGGCCAATAATTCACAGAATCCCTTCTAAAAATAAAGAAAAGCTTAGCAATGTTTTTGTAAGAGTACAATAGTTCCCCTTACTCCTTTATTCTTCTAGGACACAGAGGCTACTCAGAACTAGATGTCACTTTAAAAAGAGACAGAAAAAACAAAGCATTTTTTTTCTAGCACCTTGAATAAATACAAAGTTATAATGGAATCTTGTTAGGTGCTTGACAGTAAAAAATTATCTTTAAACAAAATAATGAACAAAAAAGTTTTAATTTAAATTTATCTGTTAAGTGAGTTGCTTGATTGCAAGCTGAAAATGATGATGTGATGCAACAGGCAAAGCTCCAACTTATTAAGAAAGCTGACTATCAAAGCAGCGAGCCTTGGAAAGTGTTCTGAGAAGCTGGGATGGACCTCCAGATTGCTGTTTCTTAGAAGTCTTCAAGTAGCCTCCTTCTCCTCCTCCTAGCCCCTCCCCCCACCCACTTGTTCCCCCTCTCTGCTCAATGCTGCCAGGCAATTTGCTAGGCACTCAAGACAGCTGAGGGCAACAGAAAGAAGCAAGCAGTCCTGAGAAGAGCAACTTACTTCTTGCCGTAGTACCACACGACGAGGAAGATACTGGCACCGAGCACCAGGCAGCAGATCCATATGATGAAGATGAGCTGCGAGAATCCTGTAACAAGCAAAGTAAGCAAATTCACAACCCGAAACAGTGTGTCGTTTTTTTACATAGCAATCAACACTAGTTTGTAAACATTGTTTAATAAATAACACACACCACCTCTCGGATGTGTTTATCAAATAAAAATTACAGTCTGCAACTTTTAAATTTGTATTTTTATTGAATTTACCTTCTCACAAATTAAGAGACTGACAGTTTTGATACTTCAAAACACAAGTTATGTTTACTGTAATTATGTACTGTTTATATTTATGATCTCCAAAATAAAGAAACTTTATAAATTATTATTATTGTACTTTCTGTTACTTGAGTTATATATCAACACAAGGGATATTTGTGGTAAAAATTATAGAATAAAAATTTATAACCAAAAAGAAATAAATATGCAAATATGATAGATAGATATATTATCTAAAGACTACAGTTATATATGAATATTTAAAAAAACTGAAGTAGTTAAAACTTCCTCTTCTAATGCAAGAAAAACTCATCATTCTGTATATTATAGCAAGCATAACTTGTTTACTATCTAAGTAGCTGAATAAAGTTCCAGAATCAATCTTGTACAAATAAAGAGGTTTGTGTCTATTAAAATACCACACTACCTTATTTTTTGGGTTACATATTCAATATTTTATTATTGAAAGCAATTAACAGATAAATATTCCAGAATACACATTTTTTTAAAACACTTAAAAATAATATTTAAAAACTTCAAGGAGCATTCACAAAAGCCTTAAGGTCACAATTAAGGCTCCATAATTTAAGACCAGAAATTTTGGGTCTAAAAAACATGTCTGAAATCAAGCTTTAAATTATCGAGCCTTAAATGTGGCCTTAAGACTTTGTGAATGCCCCTTTTCAAGTAATAATACATAAATATAATATATATTATACATCCCAGACAACATAGTTTAGCATATATAATGTACATTTCAGGACAGCACGAACTTAACATCTCCTTCAGTTGCTGTAGCTGCAGTTGCAAGAGATAATGAGATGATGAAGATTTGCAGTTTTGAAGTACAAACAAAAGCACCCAGCAATTAAAAAGAAAAATTAAGTTTTCTGCATCTCCACAGACTGCGTGTCAACGCCTACAAGAAGTTTTGTTCATGTTGTCCCGAGGGACCTGAGGAGTCCATGTTTTCCCTCTTTACTAGTGTCAATAAAATGTATGTAAATTATAAATTTATAAATTATAAATACAATGAGAAGTATTTTAAATGGTTAATAATTATCAGGAATAAAAATAATGCTAATCAACCAGAAACAATATTAATTGACATAAATGCCTTTCAGATGTCTCAAATGCCAAATAATGAATAAAATTACAACCTACATTATACCAGGACAATAATAAAAAAAAATAAATAATAAAAATAATAATAATAATAATACCAAGTAACATTTTAAAGAATACAAATTGCCATACCAAACAGGACAATACTATGGCACTATATATATATTTGCTTTTATTATTTTTGGAAATCTGCTCAATTAGAATACTCAAGGAATATTTATGTAAATAATATAAAATGTCTAATAACATACTCAAAATCTATCAATTAATAGATCATGTTAAAGGATAAGCAAAAATAAAACCAGCACATTAAAGCATCAACAATTATTTTCTAGTATTATTGCCTTGTACTTGTAACAGAAAAGAGGTGTCAAACCATATGGAAGAAACTGTTGTTATTACTTGGCTTTACCCGCTAAAACACACGGACTGTGTAACTGACCCTCCCCCTTTTTTTTCTTTCGGCGTGAAAAAATTACGATTTTAAAATAATCTGAAATGGTGTCATGCCATTTAACTATTGTTTCTGTATTGAAATAGAACACTTATATAACAATTTTTAAGCATTAATTTAATTTTAATTTTTAACCTGGAGTTAAAAAACTGAGAATAAAAATAATTAGCTCTATACTCTACATTCCCCTTCACCTTTGATACATCCCAAACAATGTCTCCTCACTTATGAATCAACTTGTCTATCCACACTCTGACAGGGTAAGCTCTCAAATCAAGCAGCAATAGGGGTAGATAAATAAATTAGCCATGCACCTAATACAATTTATAAGTAACGATAATATTAAATTTTAAAATAAATTAATTAATTTTCTTTAATTTCTTAATTTCTATTGGTCAATTTATAAGCACCTATTTTTTTTTTTTTTTTTTTTTTATCAAAGCTACTATTTATTATTTTTATTTTACAAGTATTATACGACCAATACATATGTATAAGCATACCTTACTAAGAAGAATGCCACCTCCAAAATAATTTATGCTATCAAGCAAGTTGGGGACAGTACTTAATTACTTAAATATAATAATTGGTGAAATTACTCGTAAGGGCTTGAGTTTTGGGTGTAGAAGCTCTGCATCAGGGAAATATATTTATGCAAATGCTGCTCTTACAAGGCTTCTAATTATTATCAATAATTTGAAATATATTGTTGCTAAAATATCACTAGTAAATATTATTAGAGGTGTCTGAAGAAGATTATTTAAGAGAGGATGTAGGGTATTATGAAGATACAATATTGTGAGTTACATCTGCTAACTTGTTGTATATATGTGATGTTTGTATGTTAGCAGTACTGTATGAATAAATATTTTCTATATTGAACTGCATAAAAATATGTTCCAGTTAAAAAAGAACTATCATTTACAATGTTCAACTAGCACTGGAATGTTTTCACGACTGGATACTTTATTTATTTTGTGCTCTACTATTTTATTTTTTATTAATTAAAAGTTATCTATGTAAGGTAAAGAAAAGGCTAAGTATAGGGAGAATAAAATTGTGAAATGTTTAAAGCTAAAAAATAGCAGAAAAAAAAAAAAAAAATGCACAAGTTTAAAGCAAAAAAAAAAAAAAAAAAAAAAAAAAAAAAAAAAAAAAGTTTCGCACTTAAAGCAAAAAAAAAGCAAAAAAGAACAAGGATTTTTTGTTTTGGCTCCTCTATGGGTGAAATTAACACATATATTATTTCAACTAAGGCCACATGAAGAAGGAGTAGGTAATTATAAATAAAGACAGTCATTTTCACCTTACTGAGTCTCAACAGCAGGGTGCAAGCCCTGGATGGAGATAGTCTCTCTTCCTTATGGAGGGCTTCTTGCCACTGACCAGGGTTACCAAGTATTGCCTGTTATTTATAATCATATTACCATAACTTTCCTTTTTTATGTGGGCGTGACTGAAATAATGTGTTAATTAATTTCACCCATCTGCAAATCCAAAAAATTATTTATTTATTTATTTATTTATTTATTTATTTATTTATTTATTTATTTATTTATTTATTTATTTATTTATTTATTTTTTATTTTTTTAATGTTGCTATGCATTGTGCAAAAGTTGATAAAAGTTATCTAGTAATTCAAATGATTCATAATCATGATTCTGAGCTGAATATTTAAATAAATATATCCTGTGTTAAAAATAAAAACATAATATACATACTGTATAATTATGTGATATACATGACTGCGGAGTTTTAATGTTTAACAAGTGACATAACTTTACAAGTAAACAATGATAAAAGTTTATTTTCATTGGGCATGGCCTTTCTTTCATCATACTACTGACTAAAAACAACACTAAAAACAACTGAAGCTAATGAACAAAGAGAGGGAAATGAATAGAAAATCAGAAAATAGTATACGCATAAAACAAATAAAAATAAAGCGTATAAAATGAATAATAAAAAAACATGTACAACAATACAAGAAGTAGACATTAACAATAGTTATTAATGAATTTGAATTATTTTACAACTTATGTAATTGTTATCACTCGTCACCATGCACTAACAGATATTGCATGTGAGAAAAAATAATAAAAATAAAGGAAATTACACAACAATAGCTAATAACAATGATGATTTGAATTACATAACTAAATAAAAAGATAATAATTAGGAGCATAAGAAAATTTCTGACTAGTTGGACATACTTTGATAAGTTATAATTGAAGAATGGGGTAAAAAAAACAACAATATTTTTATTATTTTTAGAAGTGAATTGAAATGTTTTGCTAGCTGTCTTACATGCAGACACATATAATAAATATATCTGTAGCCCAATATCAGAGTGCAAAATGTTGATTCAATAGTTGGAGACAAATTTAAGCTAAACTAGAATATTCCATTTGAGACTGCCTCGCCATAATTTTTCACGCTGAAGTTTTCTTTGCTTCACATAACGTACAGTTTCAACCATTAGAGCAACACGGGTGTGAGAATTTTTTCGAACAAACCATTTAGTAGCCATGAACTTTTCTTCTTGTTTCCATAACACTTGTTTTTGTTTCGTATGACAATCTTTAGCTTTATTTTCATTTTTGTACAAAGAATTGTCCTTTAACCATGGAAGAATAAGAACTGGTATACGATTTTTACCTGAATCGAAGCAATTATCTCGCTCTAGGGGTTCGCTCCATCGCCCAACGAAAGTCTCGTTGTGTTCATCCAAGTTGATGGCTCGTACAGCAAACACATAGGTTCGACGTTTGTCATCTGCACTGCAATCCTTTACGGGGACTATGTAATCAGTGCCTGTAACAACATTAGTAATATTTTGTTACTATTTGTTACTTTTGCCATCTCCAAGCTGAGTCAAAATTACCAGAGATATTAAAGATGCGATTATGTGATCTGTTTGCTCCATCCACCTCCTGCACGGAGAGCTGATAAAAGGTAAACTCTGCATTGCGTTGAGGGGGTGGCTGCCACGAGACGAGGAACTGAGACATGTTCAGACGCTTCACCACAAGTCGCTCCACCATTCCCGGGGCTGCAAGAAAAAAGCATTGAGACATTCATTCATACACAACAGTAAGCTCCCCAATTGTCTCAAGGAAGTTGGTTTGGTTTGGTTACCAATGGCGGAACTTGTTTTTTAACATTGTTCACAGTGCTCTCTGGGGCTCCTAATACCCAGTCTGCACGCCAGACAGTTAAGTACCGTTTCTTAGCGGGGCACGTATGTTGTTTTGCACAACATTCCGCGGTCTTAATCACCCTGTCGGAGTATAGACAGCCGTAAGCTGCCTTCCTCCTACCAACTCTTTCATCTAGTAGCCAGTCACACCCATTCCAAGTCGCGAAAAGTCTGCCGTATTCGGGATTTGAACCGGGGACCTCTCGGACAAGAGCCAAGTGTACTAACCACTACACCAAAGAGCAAGTCTCAAGGAAGTGATATTGTTTAAAACCAGTTACTCAATATCAATCTGTCTCACTGTAGGGACAGTAGCTAATAATAATTAATGCTTGGATATTGATCATTGTTGCATGGAAGGTACATGCAGAATCCAGTAGCTTACAAATATAAAGGTTGTGAGATTAACTCACCCACAAATTCTACGTTTACCTTCTAAACAACTACGATCCACATGTAAAAATACTTATAAAACTACTAATAATGACATATCATATTAAATATTAATTATTTTTCCCAAATAGAGGAGGCATGTATTTAATAATATCTTAACTGAAAAATTGAATGTGTTTTGCTCCATTATCAGAGTTTTTATATAACTACATTGTAGTTGAATTACATAATATATATATATATATATATATATATATACGAGAAAAAGGTGTCCTGAATTCATGTGCTTAGTGCTATTTTGTTAACAGTGTATCCGTCTCACTGGCGGTCCAAGAAAGGAAGGGAGGGGGGAGGGAGGGGGGAAGGGGAGACACCCCCAAAATACATTAAGATGTTACTACCCCGTCATCCCCCTGTTCTCCCTAAATATTTTACATTGACTCCCCCCGAGCTGTGCGCTGTATCTGCCCCTGATCGGCTTGCAACACGTATTGATAAATGCAAACATGTTAAAAACATGTTAACAGATATCACTTTAATGTGAAAATTTACATAGTACCCATGCAATGACAAGACGGCAATATTGGATACCATAATTTAAAATAACACCTTAGACTGGACGTAATACTAGACAGTCTAATCTATTGCATAAAAAGTTTGGAGGATATGAGCAAACTAAAAGAGACCATTGTTATCTTAGTTCAGTGTTGTACAATAAACTACCAGACTGCATGTCTAAAGAAAATCGAAAGTATACCTGTTTTTAAGAAAAAAGTGTTTGCCTATCTTATTAAAAAAAATTATTATTCTATTATCATTAATAATAGATAATAGATAATAATAGATCTATTATCTATTAGTTAGTTATCATAGTAATAAATATATAATATTCAGATTGTATTTGAGATGTAATTGTATTTTATTTATGTGTACTGTGATTATTTTGTTGTGTTTGCTTTGTCTGTTTGTTGTTGTTTTTTTAATTGACATGATCTAAGTTCGTCTATGTACAACCTAAACGATTGAATAAAAAAATTTGAATTTGAATTTGAATTAAGCAAATGCAAAATGAAAATTGTCTATAGTTATGTTGTTTGTATATATACTATTCTGTAATTATTGAATATTGTTATTTTAATTATTTTAATTGTGGTATTTTGATGTTTGTCTATATGATTGTATTACTAATTTTTTTTTTTTTGCTTTTTGTTTTTACAGCTTTTTTTAATTTTGTTTAGTATGTAGTCACAATGTATCAATTAACTGATATCTAATGTGAAATAAATAAATAAATAAATAGACACTTAAAAACACAAAGCAAATGAAATATGAGCCTTGCACACTCTGTCTTACTCCATTAAACAGATAACCATGCTTTATATTTGTTTCTGATTATGAATATTAATATACTTACATCCAACTGCTGTTTGAACGGTGACGGACTGTGATGCTTCTGAGCAGGAACCTGTGCATGCAGTCACATATACAGTGTGGTTTGTATAGCTTGGTAGGTCGTCAAGGGTTACCTGCACAAAAGATACAAAAAGTTCAGTGGCTTTCTAAGTCTCATTTCAGGCTTACACTTACACTTGTGTTGCCCTCCACTTGTTTTAACTTATTGTTGAAGTAGACGACATAGTTCCGTAGTACACCGTTCATGAGACGTGGTGGTTTCCATGACACCACTATGGATGTGTTTCTAACTTGGGTAACCTCCACCTCGTAAGGGGGCTCAGGAGCTAAACAAATAGATTAAACAAGTTAGAACATATCAGTCAATCTCCGATACATCACATTCTAAATATTTTAACAGTGGCTCAATTAAGAGGTGTTCCAGGAGAAGCTGCAGAGCTCCAGTGGCTAGACCAGTAACAGTTAAATAATATATATATATATATATATATATATATATATATATATATATATATCTACTTCAACGTAGAGAAAACAATCCTGGACAGTGGTGTTCTGATTAGCCCAGTACATTTGTCATGATTTAATAAAACACCACAACATTGGCTTGACTTCATCTCATCCAGGGTTTAAGAGTTGGCAAGTGCAAACCAATGCTAACAGAAGCATATTATTTGCAGTCCAAGTCTGCTATATTGGTACAATTATTTGTACCAATACAATTTTTAACCCTAAGCTGGTGTTATTTATCAACGGACGGGGGACAAAATGGTAACAGCGAATGTTGTTGTTTTATACCTGGAAATTCCTAAGCAAAATTGACTAACAATATTTCGCTTCATTTACTGTTAATTCTATTTGCCGCAGCATCGTCAATATATTGCATATATTCATGTATTCAATTTAAATGTGAGTCAATCCAGTCAGCGTTACAACATACCTGCTTCCAGTGTGGTAGCGAGCAGAAAATCACTCTGCACACCCTCGCCCCCGCGGCTCATCACGGCAATGCCGACCATGTATGTGGTATATGGCATGAGTTCAGACGCATTCCCATGAATGTCCCCGGCATCCCCGGCAACTGTTGTGTTTTTCAATGGATCTGCAAAATTCAATGTTTTAGCAACAACTTACATCAGTAACACAGGCAACTTCCTCACCTCTGCAGGTCCTGTTAACTGGAGACACGATTGGACAGTAGTAAAGGCGGTAACCTTTTACAAGACCAATTCGATCAGAGCACTCGAGCTTCCAACCAACTTCGATAAATGTGGAACCCACTTTGTTGATCCAAAAAATTTTCATTTTTCCAATACCTTGAATTCAAACAAAGAAAAATAATGTAGCACTGAATAAATAAACAAATAAACAAATAAACAAATAAACAAATAAATAAATAAATAAATAAATAAATAAATAAATAAATAAATAAATAAATAAATAAATAAATAAATAAATAAATAAATAAATAAATAAATAAATAAATAAATAAATAAATAAATAAATGTGATTTATTATGCATACCCTTGTTGTGTATAACAGTACATGTTGCCCACAATAAGCCACTACTAGAATTTGCAGTGTTGGCCGATATTGCAAATTGGTAAATTTTATCGTCGGGAACTGTTATGTTTTGGATATAAATGTCACTGGGCACATGAGTCCAATTCAGAAAACCCTGAAACAAACGACAATGATTAAAAATTATTAACAAACATAAAGATTCGAAACCATTTTAAAATGAGCACTTGATTCTAGACAGCACTAATCAATTCAAGGTAAAAGTCATTAACGTGGTATTGCAAACAGAGGACTTGAGTATTGGTACTTACGGTACACTGGTATGGACGATCACGCTCATTGTTACACCAAAATATGGTATAGTTCTTAACATTTTTATGATCAGTTGGTCGTCTCCATGATAATTCATAAATACCAGAACCGAAAGCAATTTTGGTAAATGATGAGGGCAAGCCTAAACAAATAAAAACAGTCAAATTAATTTGTTTTGTTCATAAAAAAAAGTATCAAAATTACTATACATACTTGCTGTGTGGCTAGGAATAGTTATGGTAGAAGGGTTGCTTGATCTGCCAACAATGTTTTTTGCATATATTGTGACTCTGTAGCTATTATATGACAAGCCTTTGAATTTTGCATATGACAATGTCTTTTCACTTGGAGTGAGATTCCTGGAAATAAAAAAATGGGTTAACATTTTAATATTTAAGTAAATACCAAGAGGCGTATCTTCAAAATTATTATCTTCAAAACAACATTAAATTTTGTATAATAGTGTTATCTATCATGCCCCTGGTGCTATTGCATTATATCCCCACTCCGCAGTATTTGATTTAATGTTACAATGGACAACATACATGAAAATTTTTTATTGCAGAAATGAATAGAGGGTACCAAATTATGCTACTCTGAATTCTTTCAGATTTTTTTGAGACCCACAACTATTTTTAAATAATTATTGAAAGTGCGGCCACGCCCCCTGGAGGCGTCAATAGGCGTCCAGTCTCTATCCTTTTTATTAAGGCTGCAGGGGTGCCAACTGAAATCACAGGACTTTCAATAATTATTGAAAAATAGTTCCGGGTCTCAAAAAAATCTGAAAAAATTCAGAGTAGCATAATTTGGTACCATCTATTCATTTCTGCAATAAAAATTTTTCATGTATGTTGTCCATTTAAATACTAGCAATTAAAAAAATATATAATACAAGTAAACAAATAAGTTGTACTTTTCATGCAGTGAAGATTATTCTGCAGGATTACTAATATATTAGCAACTAAATTCTTCTTACTTGAAATAATGAAATGTATCAAAAGCTTGGACTTACTTTGCTTCTTCATTCACCTCCTGAAGAATCACCTCGTACTCGAAGTTTTCTCCATTCTGCCAATATTTCGGAATTTGTTGCCAATATATGTAAACATCTCTCCCATCTCTAGGTGGTATTTCTGCCAGAATTTCAAAGCCGCCATTATCAGTCTTTGGTGAGGCCCCAGGAACTATGTGGAGAAGTTTTAATTAGTAATTTTGTACACTGAAGGAAGCAGTCAGCAACTTACCTGTTGCAGAAGTGCGTATCGTCACATTTTCTGGCTTGGACCATTTGCCATCACCCACGGCAGCCATGGATTTCATAAGTACTCTTATATGGTACACAGTGTTTGCATATTGCAGATCTGTTAAATGATACGTTAAATTTTTATCATGTGCATTAAGGGTACTAGTATTTGCAATCTGTAACATAAAAAGGAAGTAAGTTATATATTTTACACAACCTTTTCCAGATCTAAAAACAAAATCAACTCAATGACTTACATCCCAATGGTTAGGAGTTGCCCATCGACTATTGTATTCTACTCTATGTAATAAACCAGGAGGAAAGTTTTGTAGAGGAAATGGTACTCCCCACGTTAAAACAACACCATTTTTGGTTACATTATGCGCTTGTAAATTCACAGGTAATGCAGGAATAACTGAAAACAAACAAGTGATATTAAATACAAAAATAAAACACTACATATTTTTATAAAATTAATCATGAAGTCTGCAGAAGACAGACATATTTATTACATTCTTACCATGGGCATAATGATGGAACTTTATAGCTGGAAAAGCAACTGTTCCAAGCTTATTGATTCCTGTCAGAGCAAAATAATAATATTCATATGGCTGTCTGTATATTGGTGTAGTGCTCTGATCCCACATGCATCTGTTGTTCTTTTCATCAGTATCTATTGGACAAGTTGCATTAAACCTGAAATCATAATGACAGATGTCAACATGTACACTTGATAGGAGTTGATTAATATAAATTTGGTAACTTGGCTTAATTAAATACATTTTAGCCTTTTTTTTTAATTATTATTAATAAATTACATATAGTAAATATGTCACAACGACAAGGGCATTTATAAGAAGTAATTTAATTTCTGCCAAATGAATATCCAATTCTTTATGACTTGGGTAAGGACTAAAAAAATATGTGCAAATCATGCCATTTGGTGGAGCTGCCAACACTTGGTCTTTAATGCATAATCACTATGTTTATATGACGGTGTTTAAAATGAATCCGTTGATGACGGATTATGTTATTCTTATGAGGCGTCGTCAACGGATATGTATTAAACACCATCATGTGTACGTAGTGATTGTTTAACAATAGTTTATCACAAACCTTCGTCCCGCCCTTCCAGGCAGGTTAAAGAAAATTCTATATGTTGTTTTCACTGGATTTTCTTTGATAGACCATTCACAGTGTAAACTCTGCCAGTTGTGTGAGGTGCAAGTAAAATTCTGAACTTCATCTGGCTTGCCTGAGACACAAATAAAATAAATATTAGTAAACACAAGCTGCACTCATAATTTAATTTCATCTTTATATTTTTGAATCACTTTGAAACAAGCTTAAATGTTTTAGATTAAAAATTGATTAATTGATTGATTGCACTTACTGCCCACAAGGACTTTGTTAAGACAAACAGCAGTGTGCTGTTCATTAGGCTGCCGCAGCTTGCAGTAATAAATATATGTGGAAACGGGTAAGTTATCCATAACCAGTTGAATAGTAGTTTCATTGATGTTTTTTATATATTGTGATGGCACTTCTTTATCCCCTTGGAAAAATGTGAGGTCACTGGAGTTGCGACCCTGTTTCTGATTCAATGTGCAGTTTATTTCTAGGGGGTTTCCTTCTTCCAGGGTGATGTCTCCACTTGGTGACGTGACTGTCAAGAAAACACACATGATGTTGGATGTTAATTAACATCTTGCACTGATGTAATCCTTCTGTATGTAGTGTGTTGCGATAGTCACTTACGTTAGTGCTCTTGTACGTCACTATCACTTATGCTACACATCACGACCTTTCGAGTCAACCGCTCGCTTCCTCAGGTGATCTGAGACTGGTTCTGTACTTTCTGTACTTTGAGCACTTTAGTCTCAAAATGTATTTATACAGAAAGTACAGAACCAGTCTCAGATCACCTGAGGAAGCCAGCGGTTGACTTTCGAAACATTGTGATGTGTAGTGTAAGTGATGGCGAAGGTGCACGAACGCTAAGTGATTATTGCAACATACTACATACAGAAGGATTGCATCAAACACCGGCAAAGGTAAAAGTCCAAAAAGTGAATTAAAAAATATTTAGTATGAATATTTCTTGCACGCAAAAGATATTTATCAATTTTGGAAAAGATTGGACAAAAATTGCTCATAATAATAATAATAATAATAATAATAAAAAAGTATTCTGTAGTACTTGTTGTTTTTTGAAAAATAAAATAACATCACTGTTTTTTACGAGCTTCTACATCAAAACTTATGTATGCACTTAAATCTTATATACAAGTCATGATATCTATAATGAAATATGCGTAAAGGTTAACGCTGACTTTAGGTTAAAAACACCTAATGGCTACTCAAGGCAACAAAGCACAAATTTAAATAATTATTTGACTATATTATACTTGATACACTGAGAAAAAGGTTCAGGAATCATTACTTAAGTGTCGTCTCAGAGCCTTTTATCAAGCGTGATCAATAACTTTAGCGCAGCAGTAAATTGATTTAGAGAGCGGCTGAGTTGATTTCAACTGTACGAAAGAAATTAATGCTAGTCGCGCCCAAGTTTCCTTTTTATATATATAAAAAAAAAAAAAAAATGGCTTTGAGACACTTTTACGTAAGTCAGTCTTTTTCTCAGTGTATGATCGTTTAGATCACATTGTAATTTTATTTTTATGAAATAAATATAATATGCCTATTGATTTACAAAAAAGTAGACTCCTGTAGAAACTGATGGTTTAAAATGAATAATTTTATCATATAAGAAGGTACTTACTGCCTGGTGTGCTCATGCCAGGCATGCACGAGCTTGCCTCGGCCCTGCTCTGCCCAAGCGCCAGTATAGCAAGCAGCAAGCATGGTGCCACAATGCCACGATCCATCGGGGTCAACACTGGCTTTCTGCTCCGGCACCTCGCACCTTCATCAGGCTTCGCTCTGCAACAAGAAAACAATCCAATATAACTTTCCACTTGAAACCGAACATTTGTGTGTGTGGGTATAATATATAAATATATTATATATATAATTATATTTTTATTGTTTCTAAAAGAGGAGATTTCAGTCCACAATGGCAGGCGGGCTCTATAGATATTTTCTTTCTGTTTCCTTGACCTTTGACTTTTACTCAATCAGTATAAATTTTAAAAAGTGTATGATTTATTTAATTAAGTGTACTGCACCAATGAATTTGCAACTTATTGCACATTCAAGGATTTTACTGTTCATAACAAATATTATTGTTTGTTTTTTTATTATTTTTTTATTTATTCATTTATTTATTTATTTTTTTTTTATTTTTTTTTTGTGTACACCACGCAGCCCGGTAACGGACCCCCTTAAGACATTTTTCATGTTTAACAATTTTTTATCTGCCATATTTAGGGTTCTTAAAATTTTGAAAAAAAAATATTAACATGTTCAATGGAATATAGCAATTGAGTTTATCATAATTTCAGTTCCATATCAGAGCATCTCTTTGAGTAAACAAAATTTTTGTGTGGAGGGACATGAAAAAAAAAATGTTCCGGTTTTGGTCCAGGCCTGCTTTTGGACTCCTTATAGCCAAAAAAAGTAAAAAAATAAAATTTTAACCCATTAACCAAATCAGTCTTTTCATAAAAAAAACAACTGCAATACCGTGATATTTTTTTACTAGTTCAGAAAAAATGAAAACGAATTATTTGTTAAAAACCCTGTTTTTATTTGTTTTTGATTTTTTTTTTTTTTTTTGGGGTCAGTAAAAAAATTATCAAGGTATTGCAGTTGTTATTTTCATGGAAGGGAGGGTTTGGTTAATCAGTTACAATTTTATTTTTTTACTTTTTTTGCCTATAAGGAGCCTAAAAGCAGGCCTGAACTAAAACTGGGCTGTGCACTGTATACAAGTATAATAATATTATAGTAGGGTCGGTAAAACAGGCATGCAATAACTTCATGTTAATTGACTATTGTACAGTTAGCTAGGGAACTAACGACCAAATATCAGTAAAAACGGGCTATTAACGATACAATCCTGAAATTTTCAGTACTGGTACAGAACCCCTTTTTGGTCATTTTTGGCGGCGGTACCCAAAAAAAAGTTCCATAGGGTGACCTTGAGTGACCTTTGAACTTTGACCTCCGATTAAATTGGATTTGTTTTTTTTACGAGGAAACTAAGGCAGGTACGAAAAAATTTGTCATGAACAAATGTGTTTGCAACAAACTAAAGATTCATTGTGAATTTTTGTAAAGACCTAAGTCCATAAAAAACAAAATGGCGGCCAGTGAAAATTTAATTCATGCTTTTTTACGTCACTCTTCAGCTTATTTCAAGTAGACTAGCAAACTTTTTTGTATATAATGACAATTTTTTATTGCCCGTGATTATCAAGATTAAGAAAAGTCATAATACTTGCTGATAAGACAACAATAACGTAAGATATTGTAATTCTTATTGATTATTTTGCCTCCTAGTGTATACGGCTTTATAAAAAAAAAAATTAAAAAAATGTGATAAAAGCCTACAAATTTCAGGAATGATTTATTTGGTCATAAGGACCATAAAAAAAATTGGTTCCTAAAAAATTAAGACCCCCTTTGACCCCTGGTGACCTTCAAAAATGGTAATTGTGGAGAACTGGAAACATTTTTTTCTGATAAACAGCAGCTTCGGACGAAAATATTTCTAATACAAAATATGATTGGAATGACTGGAATTATGTCCCTGATTTTTTTCAAAATGCAGTGTTGCCAAATAGAGCACCCACGTTGCCAAACGTGCCCTTAAAATCTGCATCTTAGGGTCACTTCATTGCAAACAATCCGTGCATCGAATTCAAGCTTTAATATTCATTGCATGAATCATGAACTGGGATCATCAAAGAAATCCACCATAAATTTGTTAAGGTCCTCCCCCCCACACCCCCCACTTCTTCTTGAACCCTGGGGCCATTTAAAAACCGACAGTCTCTCGATGATATTCTTGCATATGATTATTAATTATTATTTTATTATATATTATATTTTATTTTTAATACTTAAGAATATCATTGGAGTGATTTTAAGAGTATCCCTAATTTTTAATGCTGCGCTGCCAAGTGTTCTTGAAATCTGAGACATATGGAAGTATTTATGTGTTATCTGGAAGAGTGCACTGCATCGTTTTAGCCACAATTAATAGACGGCCCTTGGCATTTGGCATGCATGTATATTTTACAATACGTTACTATACTTCAGGATCAAGGGAGGATGGGTTTTGAAATGGAAAAAGTGGGGTAGGGAGGAATTCCTACAGAAGGTAATAAAAATAAAGTATGTTATATATGGAACGCCCGTTCAGGTCCCCAACTGTCCGTAATCAAAGCGCATCTAATATAAAACTTATCTTTGAAGATATCGTCCCTGCATGCTCCGCAATCTATCTTCTATTTCAGATGGGCGCGAAAATGAGCTTATTTTACACTTACTTACAACTCCCTATTGCGCTCACCTGCATGCATGATATAGCAGAGAGCTCATTATTGCGGAAAAGGGACAATATTGGGCAACACCGCTACCAGAACCGAGGGTGGGTTTCGTGTTTAGCATTTATTAAACATATATACATATATTATATATTATAATATAATATAAAAGTTAATGTATGTTATTAATATATTATATAAATTAAGACTGTTATATCAAAAATAAAACAAACATATATTTATAAATACATTACGTTAATAATTGCATTATGGAATGACTGAACAACTTACATATTAGTTAGTAACATCAATGGACAACCTGATGCATGACAATTTGTTATTGCAAAAATGAATAGACTGAATAGAGGGTACCAAATTATGTTGCTCTGAATTCTTTCACATTTCCTTGAGTCCCGGAATTATTTTTAAAAATTATTGAAAGTTCTGCAAGTTATGTTGGCCCCGTTGGATCCATAATAAAATGATAGAGCCTAGACGCCTATTGACGCCTCCAGGGGACGTGGCCGCACTTTAAATAATTATTTAAAAATAGTTCCTGGCCTAAAATAAAAGCTGCATGAAAAAATTCAGAGTAGCATAATTTGGATGCAGTAAAAAAGAATCATACAGATTGTATTGTATCTCCTAAAAAAAAAAAAAAAAAAAAATTACAGTACGCGATGTAACTTTATTAATACAACACATATTTGTTATACCAGCAATTTGAAAATGACTATTATATTGTATATAATATAAGTTATTTGTTCCGAAAAAAATATAAAAACAGCCCTCCGTTCTGGTAGCGGTGGTGCCTTTTTTTTTAAATGTTAAGTATCTCTGGGGATAATCCTACCCCCCCCCCCCATTTTCCATTTCAAACCCCATCCCCCATCAGTGGATCTTCCCTTGATCCTGAAGAAGCTGAAGTATAGTAACGTATTGTAAAATATACATGCATGCCAAATGCCAAGGGCCGTCTATTAATTGTGGCTAAAACGATGCAGTGCACTCTTCCAGATAATACATAAATACTTCCATATGTCTCAGATTTCAAGAACACTTGGCAGCGCAGCATTAAAAATTAGGGATACTCTTAAAATCACTCCAATGATATTCTTGAGTATTAAAAATAAAATATAATATATAATAAAATAATAATTAATAATCATATGCAAGAATATCATCGAGAGACTGTCGGTTTTTAAATGGCCCCAGGGTTCAAGAAGAAGTGGGGGGTGTGGGGGGGAGGACCTTAACAAATTTATGGTGGATTTCTTTGATGATCCCAGTTCATGATTCATGCAATGAATATTAAAGCTTGAATTCGATGCACGGATTGTTTGCAATGAAGTGACCCTAAGATGCAGATTTTAAGGGCACGTTTGGCAACGTGGGTGCTCTATTTGGCAACACTGCATTTTGAAAAAAATCAGGGACATAATTCCAGTCATTCCAATCATATTTTGTATTAGAAATATTTTCGTCCGAAGCTGCTGTTTATCAGAAAAAAAATGTTTCCAGTTCTCCACAATTACCATTTTTGAAGGTCACCAGGGGTCAAAGGGGGTCTTAATTTTTTAGGAAACAATTTTTTTTATGGTCCTTATGACCAAATAAATCATTCCTGAAATTTGTAGGCTTTTATCACATTTTTTTAATTTTTTTTTTATAAAGCCGTATACACTAGGAGGCAAAATAATCAATAAGAATTACAATATCTTACGTTATTGTTGTCTTATCAGCAAGTATTATGACTTTTCTTAATCTTGATAATCACGGGCAATAAAAAATTGTCATTATATACAAAAAAGTTTGCTAGTCTACTTGAAATAAGCTGAAGAGTGACGTAAAAAAGCATGAATTAAAGTTTCACTGGCCGCCATTTTGTTTTTTATGGACTTAGGTCTTTACAAAAATTCACAATGAATCTTTAGTTTGTTGCAAACACATTTGTTCATGACAAATTTTTTCGTACCTGCCTTAGTTTCCTCGTAAAAAAAAAACAAATCCAATTTAATCGGAGGTCAAAGTTCAAAGGTCACTCAAGGTCACCCTATGGAACTTTTTTTTGGGTACCGCCGCCAAAAATGACCAAAAAGGGGTTCTGTACCAGTACTGAAAATTTCAGGATTGTATCGTTAATAGCCCGTTTTTTGCTGTTAGTTCCCTAGCTAAGTGAAGAATTTTGTCAATGACTTGAAAAAGCATTTTGTGCAAAGATATATTTGTTAATAATTATATAAATATAATATATATAATATCATATAATATGTTCTTGACATTGACATTAAGTTTTCTTGGGTTAAGAAATTTTAAATCACGTGTTGAAGAGTTTAGTATTTCTAGAAGAACTGGGTGAAATGAAATTATTTAAGATAACAATAACGCAGGACTGACAAGTAAAAACTGTAAAAAGGTTATGACATAAGAAAACTCTACAGCAGATTTGGCTGCTATTCATGCTTAGCTTACAATTAAATTCGTCGCCTCAGAATATAAGTGTCGTATAAACCAAAAAGTTTTGAGGCGATTATAGAAATTATGTACATGTAACATAAGGACTATAATTGCAACACAACATCGTGGTTTCTGAGGCGACGAATTATTATTAATACGCCGGAAAGATCCATAGCACGGTATAGTGGCGTGGAGAGGGTTATGTTTTAGTTCGGTGGAGAGAGGGCTGCCACTTTGCTGGTATTCAGCCAAAAGCAAACCCACACCGCGAGCGCTCAAAGACTATTTACTGGGAGGACGGCGTAGGATTGGCCAAGGACGTCGAATTGAAGAACCTCGATACTCGAAAATCGACAATAATTTTCATCAACCTTCGGGAAATTCCGCCAAATAAGGCAAGTGCTCGAGGACGTCAAAGATTTGACAGATTAGTGCTAATGCATAAAGCAGCACCTTTGACAACGGCACTTTTGTAAAATAGAATATATTGGAAAATATCTTCATTGCATGCCAGTAACGCTAGCGAATCAAATGCGCTTAAAAAGTCAGCGGTGTGACGTACTGTACCAGGGCTATGCTCCATTGGGATGGGATGGATTCTTTTAGGTATAACCCTGTACTGTACCAGCTACACCAGGGTTCCACAGGGTCGGCTGGGTTCCGACATGGCGTTGGCGGCAAAAGCGTCCGGTTTGAAAGTTAATCCGTCCCCTTCGTAAACAATTCTTTGCGAGCGCTCACTCATATAATTATAGCGTCCTGCGTCCTGGAATCCTAGAACGCTATGGCTTACTGCATCACCCGCTCACCCTCGTGGCTGCTAGCACGAGGGGAGCCGCAACGAGTGGCACATGGTCTACCTGCTGCCCACGTATGTGAGTTAGGATTAGTAGACCTCTTCTACCACCCTAATGTGAGTGAGCTAGAGCACGCTACTTTTGGGACGCAAAAATGATACATCACGGAAATTAAGGCATATACAGTAAAATCGATGAACAGGTGCATCCAAGATATTTAAATTACTAAAAATTTTGAGTGCATCGACTACAGTAAACATTTAAAAAAGCACTTGAAACACAATTTGAGTATCTGAAGCTGGTATAGTTAACGGTATATCCTTATGGGACATTTATATTTGAATGGAGTGTACACTAGCAGTTTTTGAGAATGCGGAATTAGTATATTATTTGTTTGATATTAAGATTACACCATGTTTATTTTTAATTGTAGCAAATGCAAAGTGAACTTTGTTATTACTTGCTACCATCATCACAAGAGGAGAGCCACGCCCATGCAGTACGGGCGACATGGGGCCTTCTGGGAGGGTGGGCAGTGCGTGCTGCTTGCTCACGGCGGTGAGCTAGCTGCTGGTGGCGGCTGGCACGAGGGGCATGCGCTCGCTACCTGCTGCCCACGTATGTTAGTGAGAGCACGCTACTTGGGACGCAAACTTTATGCAGGCAAGCAGCCTATTCGCTGCTACTGCTTACGACCTTGCTTGCTTTGGTAGCAGCGACGCGACCACGCGCACAGCCTCAGCTGTTACAAAAATATTTCTTCCATTCTTCCCGATTTTTAACAGATAATAAACCCACGCACGCAATGTTTTATTGAGTTATTTTGCCCTATGATGAGAATGATATAGTGTATAACTAATATGTTCAGAATTTTCAGAAATATATTGTCAGTTACTAAAAAAATGTGAGTAGTGACTAAATTTGTTGTATATCTAGAAATAGACTGGAGGCGGAACGGAATAAAGAACAACATCATGTTTGCAATCATTGCAATGCATGATCGACTGATGATTTAAGTAATCTATTTTTTTTTAATTTAAAATTAATCACCACTTCTCTTTGATTATTTCACAACGTTTGTAAGCATAATACTATATACCAAGGTGGGTACAGATGTATACTACAAGAACACAAGAACTAACAAAATAATCACACATGACACATCATTGTATATTTATATTATAATATATAATAGCGAATGAGAAAACGAAGGGGTCATTGATTTATAAACTTTGTTACGTAATAAAATTATTGAAACTGCTTTTGAGTACACGTCTCAGAGCTCAAGTATTGATTTAATGTTCAAAAATTTACTAAAAGTTCATAAACAGAAAATTTGTGTTGCTAAACTTGATGATAATAGCGCTAAAATTAAAAATGCGGACAATAAAATTAAAGCCAGTTCGGAAATAATTAAAAGTGGTTGTAACATGTCATCATCAAAAAATTCAAAGTGTATATCAGACATAAAATTTAATGGGAATATAATATCGTCCCCAATAGAAATAAGCAATATATACAATAATTTTTTTGTTAAAACAATAGAAAATTTAATTAACAGTAATATTGATAGTATTAACAAAAAAGAAAATTACGGAATAAATGAAATTGTTGACCAAAAAGAAGTAGCAGCTAATTTTCAATTTAAAAAAATTCATTATTTAAAACTAATTGAACATATAAACGCACTCCCCAACAAAAACGCTGCAGGTCCGGACGAAGTGCCGTATACAGTAGTTAAGTATTGTAAGAATTTGCTTGCGGTACCGCTAACATCTCTTATAAACGATTCAATCGCAGAATGTGTCTTTCCTCGTATTTTGAAACTGTCTTGTGTCCTCCCGTTTTTAAAAGAGGGCGATAAACAAGTAATTGATAATTATAGGGGCATATCGAAACCATCAGTTTTTGCAAAATTGTTTGAGAGTATACTGGATGAGCAATTGACTGAGTATAGAATAGAAAATAATCTTATATCTAAAAATGAACATGGTTTCGTTAAAAACAGGTCCACGACAACGGCAGCTTTTGATCTGTTAAACACTATTTATTCAGCAATCGATAAAAAAAAGTTTTGTGTGGTAATTTTTTTTGATCTGTCAAAAGCGTTCGATACACTAAATAAAGAAATTGTAACTGGTCAACTTAAAAATATTGGTTGTGACACTAATAGCGTAAAATTAATAGATTCTTATCTGTCTTCCCGTCGACAGTACGTAGAAATAAATAAAACGTCAGAGGGTCAAAAGCATAGTGTTAAATCAGACACCCTAACGCTGTCAGTAGGGGTTCCCCAGGGTGGAAAAATTTCCCCGACTTTGTTTGGAATTGGGACGAATGAATTGCCGAAAAGCATCCCCGATGCTACAATAATAAAATATGCAGATGACACTACAGCCATTATTACTGGTGATTCGGAGGATGATGTAATACAGAAAGCAAATAAAACATTAATTGATATGAAAAATTGGTGTAACCACAACGAATTAATATTAAATGATAAGAAGACAGTGTTTATGCAATTTCATACGGCTAGAAATATTCAATGTCATAGTTATCTACTTAAAATAAAAAATAAAGCCATTAAAAGAGTAGAAAAAACAAAATTTTTAGGTTTTACTATACACGAAAATTTGGATTGGAAATTCCACATGGAAGATGTAATAAAAAAAATAAACTCAGGCAATTTTGTTCTATACTCAATAAGGGAGCATGTATCATTAGAAGCATTATTTTCGATTTATTATGCGTACGTTTACTCGCACCTATCATATGGCTTAATTTTTTATGGATCAAATGAGCAATCTATTTCTAGGCTATTTATAGCTCAAAAACGAGCACTGAGAACAATGTTAAGGTTTAAAAAGAGAGACTCATGTGTTACTCATTTTAAAAATAATAATATGCTCACATTACCATGTATGTATGTATTAAGCTGTGCATTATTTAAAAGAAAACATTTCGAATTGTATGAACATCAAAATCATGTATACCAAACTAGAAATAAGGAGAAAACTGTTATTGTAAGTCATAAACCTGCATTATTAGAAAAAAGTCCACTCTACCAATCGGCAAAAATTTATGATTTTTTGCCAGCATGTATTAGAAATATTGAGAGTGATATTCTGTTTAAAACGAAGCTTAAAGATGTACTTATTAAGAAAGAATTCTATTCAGTTAAAATGTTTTTTGCAAATAAACTCTCAGAACAGTGTCTTCAAGATGGCTAAAAAATGTGCAAGTATTTTATAGTGATATAAGACATTTCTTATGTTGATAATGAATTTTATTGTGTATTTTTCTGACTATTTTAAGGTTCATATGTTTGTTTGTGACGTGATCAATGTTGTATTGTACAACCAGTATCGAAATAAAATTATTATTATTATTATTATTATTATAGTGCATTAAAATGTCATGACAGCCTTAAGAAGTGGGAGTGTGGTGCAGTGCACTAAGACAGGTGCTTGACCGATCACCGAATCAAGCAGCACCAAGCGTGGTATAGTTGGATGGATGGGTGACCATTCTAAAGTTAAAAATTCACGCTCCTTCCACTCAGGGGTAAATCGTTGTGCTTTTCCACTATCGATGGGGTTCCCCTGGCTTGATTCCACGTTTCCCTCAGCCACAGGTCAATACCTAAGTAAAGGTAACCAAATGTGGGGAAGGGGGGTGTGGAATATAGTGGCCTTGCACCAACTTATATTTGGTTCACTACAGTTTAATTAGTCAAACAGTCAAGCTAATAGTAATAATTATACATCGCTAATATCACTTAGTAAGACACGCGTTTTAAACGTGTTGTATTATTATGCACATTATTTTATATTATTTCTAATTATAAATTATAGCTTATTACTAGTTACAGCTGGAGTAAATGAATAAAATATTTTTCTAGGAAAGAGCCAAATCAGCAGACGGTGCTAGCTTGGTGTTGTGTGAAGATAATATATTATACTTGCTTCCATATCATATTCTTCCTAAAATCCTTCGTTTGCGCAATAACAACAGCAGTTAATTTGTAACTTCAACATTATGTCAAATGATAAAGAAATATTTGGTCATTTGAACATCTTATTTTAAATTATGCTTTGTCATTTGGCTGGATAAAAAGATTCGTGGAAACGAGCTTTGGTGTTGGCATAGGCGCACCACGCTAGCTGACCCCAGGGCGCACGTCATGGCTGCACGTCATGGCTGCAGTGATGGAACGGCGCGCCACCTTCTGTCACTCATGCATGCTAACGACCAAGTAGTTTGAAGAAACATACAGATCGCCGCTGACATCGCTCCATTCTCTCTTTAATTAATGAGCTTAAATTAAAGTATGAAACGATTTCTTTCCGATAAATTAATTTGATGATTACAACATGATAACATAGTACGTACTGTGCATATGGATGCATGCATGACAAAGTTACTGTCGCAGAGTTGACAAATTTACGCATAATTTCATGTTACAGCCAGAGAGCTACACTGTACCGAGTATACAATAATTATTAATATCTATAGATATTTACAGATTTATAATGAATTATGTGTGTACATTATAATCTAGGCACTACACTAGTTCTAGTTGTTACTATGAATAATTTGAAATGTTTCTATAAGTATATAATATATATTACAGTATATTGTATTATTGTTCTCTATGGTAATTATTGGTATTTCATAATTATACTATATTCATACGAACTGGAGAGACACTAAAATTATACTTTGAATAATTATATGCCTATTATACTTGCATGAAATGTATAAATGTGGAAAATAAATTGATGGATTTTCAAAAATTTGTGACATACATGAAGATTGGGATTATCAAATAATGTTTTGTTTTGTTTTACTTCTTGGCTCTCTCTCGCAAACATATTTATGTTTTATTATTTACATAAGGCAACACTTAAAATGTTATCGAAAAAGTCGAAAAATAATAAATAATTTAACTGAAACTTTTAAGGTAACACAAGTTGTAAGGTTGTTAGAACTTACAAATAATATATAATAGCACATTTGAAAAATCACCCATTAATTCCCAACGATCATACACTGCCCAGTGTGCAATCGTTGATTAATTCCACTGTAAATTAATTATTGAACACGTACTGTATATATATACATAACTAAAATTCATTGGTTAACGATACGCATGTCATGACATTTCCTTTTCTCTTTGCAATCTATTATATTATATGTATAATATTATGTCAATTATGTGTTATGTATTTATGTTCTTCGTTTTTGTAGCAAAATATATTTGACCTGTGTAGAAAAATGCACCTGAAATACCAAATTTGAAAATACGTCGAGTAATATTTCATAAGTAGGTAATTGAAAATAAAATAACAAAATTCATTCAAATATTTTTATTCAATCCATCCAATCATTTATTCACCATTAAATGAAAATCGACCAACACCTATAATGTAGAAGTTCGTGGACCAATAAACTATATAACATTCACTAAGAATTAATGCTACAGTGAACCTGGGAATCATTAAATTCGAATAGAATTTGTACCGTTTTTGCCGTAAACTACGACCAATTAGTCAAGTGTTTTGTTAAATTTGTACACTCCATTCGAATAAAAATGTCCGATCCGCCCATGTTATTAAAGTATAGCCAGATTAGTCATTTTTATCTGAATGGAGTGTATAATCTTATCGCACTGAATACATGCTCAGTTACAACCAAATAATAATAACAATAATAGCACGCTTTTCATTCTCATTACATACGAACGCAGTCTATGAAAAATGACTTTTTAATTTTGCAAACAAAATTTAATCTAAATTTATTATTACAAAATATGAAACATTTTAAAAAAATCTCCTCCCTCATGTATTTATCAGTCGTAATTAAAGTATATATTATAATTACTATATTGCATTATACATATAAATTTATAATATAAAATTAATGATATATGACTAAAGTAGCTGTGTGTCATAATATATTTCAATATCGTATAAATTTAAATAAATGTCCTAAGTTATGTTTATGTATTAAACATTAAACAGACTTCTGTATTCAGAGAACGCTGACCATGATAAACTTTGAACGAGGGTCACCGTCCCTAGGGCGGCTGTGCCCTAGCTCCCCGTATGGTCGGAAAATAAGAGAGAGAGAGAGAGAGAGAGAGAGAGAGAGAGAGAGAGAGAGAGAGAGAGAGAGAGAGAGAGAGAGAGAGAGAGAGAGAGAGAGAGAGAGAGAGAGAGAGAGAGAGAGAGAGAGAGAGAGAGAGACAGACAGACAGACAGACAGACAGACAGACAGACAGACAGACAGACAGACAGACAGACAGACAGACAGACAGACAGACAGACAGACAGACAGACAGACAGACAGACAGACAGACAGACAGACAGACAGACAGACAGACAGACAGACAGACAGACAGACAGACAGACAGACAGACAGACAGACAGACAGACAGACAGACAGACAGACAGACAGACAGACAGACAGACAGACAGACAGACAGACAGACAGACAGACAGACAGACAGACAGACAGACAGACAGACAGACAGACAGACAGACAGACAGACAGACAGACAGACAGACAGACAGACAGACAGACAGACAGACAGACAGACAGACAGAGACAGAG